>SNQJ01S0002876.1:214473-228320 GCA_010110895.2 Picea sitchensis
TCCAAACGGCTTGGGTTATTTAGACAACCCCGGACCGGTTCCACTCTCCCAGTTGATGGACGGTCAATTTCGCCCGTCAACAGAAGGTAAGAATGGTGAGGACCTTGGTGATCATGTCACTACTTTTCACCTTTGGTGCTCATCGAATTCTCTGAATCATGATTCTATTAGATTATGATTGTTTCAATGCACCCTCATTGGAGTTGTGTCACAATGGTACATTCAGCTACCTAGGGGGACATATGGGTCATTTCATCAGTTGGTGCTATCCTTTCTCAACCACTTTCAACTGCCCATTCGTTATGATGTTGGCCTTGAACTTTTGTCAACTTTACACCAGGGTACCGACACTCACATCTTGGATGATATCTAGGAATGGTGTAGGCGAAGGCGGTTGGTCAAGACTCCCATACCCCCAAACTTTCATTTAGAATGGTTCCTAAAGTATTTGCATGCTCCTATTTCAAAGGGCGTTGCTACTTCTGGGGTCTTCAACGAGGAAGAAGCTATCTTTAGAGCCCATCAAATTGATCTGATATATTCTCAGTCTGGGATGTTATACCACCTTCTTTCCGATGCACCGTGGTCAAATCACGATCCTAGATAGAATCTCGGGCCTCATTCCCATGGAATTGTAGGGTCCACCAATGTAAAGTCCACAGATTCGGCAACAAAGTCTGTCGGAGGACCAGCTTCGTCTGGATCCTCCAAACCCATCTAGTCGACGGATGTACATTCCATGCAATCGTCGAAAAAAACAAATGGTGACCAGGAACCAAATGGGAATAAAAGGAAAGGTCGAAATAATCGTAAGGGTGGGAAGAATAATAATAAACCCAAGGACAAAGATAATAATGGGAAACAGAATGATAATGTTGCAGAGGGAAAGAAAGAGAAACGTAAGGTGAAGTTTCCTTGTAAACTTTGTACTGATGACCACCTTACACACTTATGCCCAAAAATTGCGGAGGCTGCAAGGATTTTAAATCTACCGCCCGCTGTGCTGGCGAATCCATTCCCACACAACCAACACTTAGCCTCGAGTTCTTCGTATGCTGGAAATGCGCTTGGTGGAAGTCAAAACCCACCACCGCAAGATGGAAATCATGTTTGTATCAATATGGTCGACGCAAAAATTGATATAACCACCCGCTCTTGAGATTACGGCTCTTCAAAGTCTAGTACCAGCCTAGGAGCTCTTCCTCCACCCCTAGAGACGAACTTACAGATCGAGAAACCAAAGCCACCGCCTCGTATTCCGAAAGGAGTACTCAAGCGCTCTACCCACAACCCTAATGCTAAAGTTTCCTAGAACTACTCTATTGTTGAATATCTGGGCCAAACCCCTTGTGCGATGTCGGCTTTGGAGGTACTCTAGACGTGTCCATCACAAAGGAATGCCTTACTCTCTGCATTAGGATCTCTAGAACCTAGTGGCTCAAAAGTTATCAAGTTTGATGTCACGGATGTGAAGCCTCACTTACCCTACCATGTGGCTTTCCAAATCCACGTGGAGTATTCTAAATATACTATCAAATGAGTGGTCGTTGATGAAGGTGTTGCCACTTGCGTGATGTCCCTGGTCTGTTGGAAAGCTATCGGTTCTTTGACCCTTTCCAAGTCGTCGAACATGTTGACTGCATTCGATGGTCATTCCTTCCTCCCTCATGGTATTCTCCCTGCCTTTCCGGTCCAGTTAGGTGGGAAGACGGTAGAGGTAGTTGATGCACCTCTCGATTATAACTTGTTACTAGGTCGCAATTGGACCTATGCTATGGTCAATGTTGTATCGTCCATTTTCTGCACACTTTGTTTTCCTTGTCCGGGGGAGATCATGATGGTCAACCAATTATCCTTTGCGTACTCTAGTCTGAACGCATTTGTTGGACTGTCGATCCCAATGATCGACAATTCTCAGCCGACAACTGAGAATATCGGTGTCGGAATGTATTCTTCCCTCATGGGTACTTTCGACTTCTCATCACTGATTCACCACGTTTATGCCATGTCTTGTAGGCCTGCCTCAGTGGGGAGGTCCATTCCTTTCCACACTTCCTATCTTAGCGATCCATGGACCATACCTTCTCCGACTTCATTGAGTGAAGGTCAGTCTCATGCTGGCATGGCTATGACACTATCGGCAATGGATATTGCATATCAAGCTATTCTTGACTCTTCGCCAATCCCGATCCTGTTACCTCGCAGACAGACGAGGAGGATCCCGTTCTTAGGCCTATATGAGCCACCTCGTTATCATTTTCACATGATTTCTTAGATGAGACTTTGCCTTCAAACGAAGCCATCCTTGAGGCCATGAATGTTTCCGAGAGACCTTGGGATGATATGCATCATCGATCTTATTTTCTCCCAAGTCTTGAAAGAATCGAGCAAGATGATTTTTAGTCTACCTTGAGTGAGATAGTCGGTCATGCCGTAGTTCCACTTGATACGCACGGTATTTATGCCAAAGGAAATATGGCGAGTATTTCTCCTACCATCTCGATCGATATCTCTCGTACCCGTGGCAAGATTGAGAACGTAAATATAGGTGCGGATTATTCACCAGAAGAGATTCTGATCTACACCAACCTCTTCAAAGAATTTCGAGATGTATTCGCTTGGTCATATGAAGAGATGCCAGGGATCGACCCTCGTATTGTCGAACATGAGATTAGGAATTATCTGGATGCTAAACATGTTCAACAACATCTTAGAGCTGTTAATCCTAGGAAGGCCTCCGCTATTAAGGCAGAGGTGGAGAAGCTACTTAATGTTGGTTTCATCTACCCGGTTCCCTTGACCAAATGGGTATCCAACCCCGTTCCTGTAAATAAAAAGAAAGGAACCATCTGTGTGTGTATGGACTTTCGTGACCAGAACAAGTCTTGTCCTAAATATAACTTCCCCACGCCTTTCATTGATCAGATTCTCGATGAGTGTGCGGGAAGCGAAATATTTTCTTTTATGGACAGATTTTCAGGATATAACCAAATCCAGATCAAACCTGAGGACCAACACAAGATGACATTTATATGTCCTTGGGGTACTTTTGCATACCGGAAAATGCCTTTCGGCTTGAAAGACGCTGGAGTGACCTTCCAACACACCATGACTTTCTATTTTCACGATCTCAAGCACATAGTCAAATCTTATCTCTATGATCTTGCTGCTCACTCTCACAAGAGAGTTGATCATATTACACACCTTCAGTTGGTTTTTGAAAGATGTCGTTACTATAAAATCCGGTTAAACCCTCACAAATTCATCTTTTGCGTTAGGTCTGGCCATATCTTAATATTCTTAGTGTCCGAGACTAGGATCATGGTAGATCCTCTTAAGGTTGAGGAAAAACTTTAGTTGCCTCCCCTGCACACGATTAGACAACTTCAAGGTTTACAGGGGAAAGCTAACTTTCTACGTCGGTTCATAGTGAATTATGCCAATATCACTAAGGGTTTCATGCTCCTATTGAAGAAATACACTCCTTTTATCTGGGATGAGCGAGCCCAGGAGTCTTTCGACGCTTTAAAGAAAGCCTTGGTATCGTCCCCTCTACGGAAATCTCCAGATTACAGTAGAGATTACTTGTTGTATATTGTCGTGTCTGAAGAAACGATTGGTATGCTTCTAGTTCAGGAGGATTATGAGCTCCATGAGCACGTCATCTACTATCTCAGTCGAAATTTAGTTGGTCCTAAGCTTAATTACTCCCACGTTGAAAAACTATCTTTGGTTGTCGTTCACGCAGTCCAACGTTTACGACACTATATATTGCTTTGCAAGACTATTGTGGTTGCCGATGTCAATCCGTTTCAATACGTCCTCGCTAAGTGTATCATAGGCGGGGAATATAATAAATGGATTTTCATCTTATAAGAATTTGATCTCAACTTTTCTTCGGCCAAGTCCAAGAAATCACTAGTTTTTGCAGAGTTAATATCCGATTTTCCACGATTAGATGAGGATGTTATCCATGTCGATTCATTTGCAGACAAACACATCTTCCTTGTCTCGTCGTCTGACCCCTGGTATGGAGACATTGTTTTATATCCTCAAACCTTGAATTTTTCTCAGCATCTCTCGTGAGATAATCGACGACGTATTAGATACCAAGCCAAAAAATATACCATCGTCGGTGACACTTTGTATTGACGAGGAATAGATAGTATCTTACGTCGCTGCTTAACTCACGAGGAAGATGATTCAGTCCTAAATGATTTCCACAAAGGGGCTTGTGGTGGTCATCTATCCGGGCTTGCGACAACCCAAAAAATCCTACAAGCCCATTACTTCTAGCCCACCATCTTTAAAGATTGCATTGAAGCGGTTAAGAAGTGTCACCCCTGCTAGGTGTTCACTCGAAAAATGCGCTCACACCCAACCCCTCTTCACCCAGTCATTATCGTCAGTCCCTTCACCAAGTGGGTGGTAGATTTCGTCGATTGCAACCCAACTTCAGCTGGGGGGAATCAACACATTATCGTGGTTGTCGACTACTTTACCAAGTGGGCCGAAGCCATGCCTAGCTTAAAATCCAATGGGAAGACTAGAGCCTTCTTCATGTTCAACCAAATTGTCGCTTAGTTTGGTATCCTGAGTGAGATTGTCACTGATCATGGTAGTCACTTTCAGAATTAAATGATGGTAGAACTAGCATATAAGCTGGGGTTTAGACATGGGCACTCATCTCCTTATTACCCCCAGGCAAGTGGGAAAGTAGAGGCCATCAACAAGTCTCTCAAGACCATCTTGCAAAAAGATGTTAGTCAGAGTAATTATGATTGGCACATCATGCTATATCCCGCGCTTTGGTCATACCGAACCTTGGTCAAGACTGCCACCGATTTTTCCCCTTTTCAGTTAGTGCACGGTGTGGAGTCGATACTTCCTGTTGAATGCGAAATCCCTTCTCTCAAGTTGGCAGTCGAGATCCTACCTGACACTTCAGATTTAGAGAAACACTTTGTGCACCTAGAGAGTCTTGACGAACAACGTCGGGACGCCTTTACGACTATCGAGGAAAAGAAGAAACGTGTCCAGGTTCAGTACGACAAGTTTGTCTGTCCCCGGTTGTATGTTGAGGGTGACTTGGTCCTCTTGTACGACCAAGCCAAAGAACCGTTAGGGGCAGGCAAGTTTAAACCCATGTGGCATGGTCCTTATATCGTGCGACATGTTCTAGAATAAGGAGCCTACGACTTGGAAGATTATGAAGGGAATAAATTGGCCGAACCCAGAAATGGGCTCTACTTGAAAAGGTATTATTCTTGAGCCCTAGGATTTCGCAAAACCCTTTGTATACTAATGTAAATTTAGTGTATATACATATTTTTCCCCTTTTCTTTTTGTCTTTGGCTTGCTTATCGAGTTTTCGCTTTTGGTTGGCAGATGTCAATGTAGTCTTCGGTCTACCTAGGATTCGCAGATGGAGCCAGTCATCATACACGGAACTTGGCTTCTGCCGCTTGGGTGATTTACTCACTCGAGGATCTATTGGTGTCTTCAGGTGTTGTATGCCTAGGGCCATCCATGAATAATGTGGCCGAATATAGCGCCATCATAGAACTTTTGTGCGATGCTATCTCACATGGTACTCTCTCTCTAGAGGTTCACCTGGATTCTCAGTTAGTAGTATGTCAGTTGAACAACCATTATCATGTGCGTGATCCTACGTTACTCCGTCGATTCCTACGGGTACGTCTTTTAGAACGACAATTTGATCTTATTACATATTTTCACATTCTTACAAGTTCTAATCATTTATCCGATGCCTATGCTAATTATGTTTTAGATTGTCATTTGTCACATTAATAAAGAAAAGAAAACCATTAAATCAATGTACACATTGTAAGATATGAGTAAAGCCGAAGATCCCTCTTTATATATTTCAAAAAAATATGGTGTTTATATTACAAAATTGGGGCTAAAACCCTCAAAATACATATACAACCGATATACATATCCCATGACATCTACGCTTGTGGCGTCGGATGAGTGTCATGATAGAAAACCATGGTGTTTTCAAGACGCCGGAAGAGTTGTACCCATGCTCTAGGTACACTGACAACCTGCTGCTGCATAGCTTCAGGTAGATCCTCTACCTGAACCATAGGAATCCTCTGTGTCAAACGAAACAGGTTGCCCTGCACGTTCTATAGGACTCTCTCCGCTTCTCCTCCCACCGCCTCATCTCCCCGGTTCCTCCGTCTATGTCCTAGGAATCCCTCTGGTCATCGCAGACCCACATCTACAATAACAAAAGTATCAAGTTAATATTTAAAAACTTTGTTCTCTTAAATACAAAAATACAAAAAAATGTTTTTGTTCTCTTAAATACAAAAATACAAAAAAATGAAATATGTAAAAACTTTACCTATGGTGCCATAGGCGGCTCCTGGTGGAAGCGGCATATCAATATCTCCTCTGAAATCGATTCCCACATAGGGATAGTCGTCCAGAGCAATGATTTGTCTCTGCCTCCAGAAGAAAAAATCATCATTGTAGGGCNNCCTGCCGTCTCATGACTTCGATCCATCGCACCATGGCTAGATCATGTGGTCCTCTAGGAAGGATCTCTACTCTAGGTCCTAGACCTGGAACCCGCTCGAAAAAGAAGTTGCAAAAGATAGATGCAAACCTGAAGTTTTGCTTACCCCCCTGCTTGCACTCTATCAACTGAACTTTCATGTTGGTCAGTAATGAGGTACACCAATCGTAGACAGTGGTCCTGGCACACTTCAATGTGTAAAACATAAGTGGTCTCGATGCTTGATGCAATGAGGCCGATCTTATGATCCTGGTAAGCACGAGCATAATGATCTTCAGGCTGAGCTTACCTATAGCCCGGATGGGGATTTGACTTCCCACCATGGGATTCCCTGCAACACAGTGGGCCTCGATGTACTCCTTGATCTTCATCCCACTCCCTGCCCCGCGTGACTTGAGGTCCACAACCTCTCCTCAGCGTGAAAGTCCAGTCACGAAGTAGATGTCCTCTACTTCGATCCTTAATGGTTGTCCATCAAGGATAAATCTCTTGCTATCAGGATCCCAATATCCCACCAGCATTTCCAACAACCTCACTTGGGTCCTCATTCCTTTGAGAGCCCAAAACTTGTACAAACCACATCTTTTTAGAGCCTCTTGAGCCACCGGATCTTGATCCACTGCTGCATCTACCTCCTCATGCTCTCGCTCTCTCCATTCCAACACCATCCTGCAAAAAACAAATCATTTTTGAGTTAGAAACCTTTCTTTTTTGCCATTTGCGCACGTATACGCGGTTTATTTACAAACAGTCATGGGTAGGGCCTGATATACACCCCCTGTGGTTCACACAGGGGCGTATATCTAGTCGTATATGCAACCTATTCAAAGAAACCCGTGTATATCGAAAAACCCAATTTGCACCCTTAAAAACTAACAAAATAGAACCTAATTCAAAAATGTAAACTACTGAATTTGAAGAGGATGGGATGAAGAGTTACCTGGTCCAGACGGTTCATGATTTCGTTGCCTATTTCTCCCGCAATCGTCGTTTGAATCCTAGAGGTATTTTAGTCCAAATTGCACTATTTGGGTAAAAATCAAAATGATACAGTAATTTTAGATTTTATTACTATTTATAAGTTATTTTTACCCACTTGATATAGTTTTATGCTATTATTTTGCCTGATGGACTAATTCAAGAATGGTTTTAAGCTGGTTTTTGTAGTTTCGACTCAATTTTCTTGCGGATTTCAACATCATGTTTGGTCATTTGTCTCCTCGGGCAAGTATTTTCATGACCTAGCGTATAGGATAGGTATCCACTCCATCGTTCATTTTGCATTATCCTTCGACTACCGCTTTTTACGCCTTAGGTATGAACCCATTTATTGTGATGCATAACCCTCCATCTGCTATTAATAGCATCGTTAATAAATGGTAGAGACTTACCAAACATGGGTACCCTAGTTAGAACCTCTTTGTCATTTGGTGCCCATGCTGAGTTTTTCCTTAGGACCGGTAGTCCATTATAATTTGATACATGACTTTATAATGAACCTCATTACTCATTTAGTCACATGTGGCCTTATTACCCGCGGACTCCCAAAAACGAGTCTCAGTTAATCTCTTTTCTGACTCGTCTAAATAACGAAAAGATCATCGAGTGATTTGTCCCTTTCACACTTATTAAAATTGGTTTTGAAAGATCATGAGTCTTAGTTAAGATATTTTCTGACTCTCTATCAAAAATAGAAAAGATTACTGAGTGAACTTGTCTTTTTCACGCTCGTAAATTGAATTTGAAAAGACGTCTATTTGGCACAAGTTTACCCCTTTTTCACACCAAGTAGACTAAAAGATATAAAAAAGGACATTTTTTGGCGTTAAGTTGTGATTGCATCCCATGCCATTGCTTGCAGTATTGAGCCTTTAGTCGGTTCTCACTTTATGTTATAAACCATTTCCTAAACAGTTTACATCCTCAACCAAGCAGAGCCTTGTTTATATCCTTCGCAATTTGACACCCTATACCCTAGAGGGAACATCACCCCGAGTGTCCATCTCACGCATGCATTTCCTTGCATTGAGCGTAGGTATGTTCCACTACTGGAACTAGTTTTTGCTTACTTGCGACACTCGTTCCCTCCTATATATCATAGCATTCATTTGTTATGAAAAAACAAAAAAAGACAGGTGGGAAGGGAGTACTATATTGTAATTGGCAACAGTCGTGTCGCCTTTGAACAGAGCACAAAGTTATTGAGTCCTTGTATCATCGTAATTTTGGGTTTAGCATGGCCTTAGAAATCTAATCTCGCTACATATTTTTCTCTACCGACTGGTTACTCTTCCAGTCCCTATAGAGAACATTATGGATGCCTCCTACATCTAATTGTCACATCATTGAGTCTATGCTGCCAGATTCCACCATATGTATCATGCTCTTGCTCAAAGGAAGTCTATCAACCTGTGTCGGCCACTCCTAAGAAATCTTGACTTTGCATGTCGGTCATACCCTCAGTTTGTCTTAGAATCATATGATACTTTGGTATTATCATGCACCCTTCCCCTACTTTCATCATTGGTAGGTCACCTTGAACCTAGCAGTCGACATTTCATCTTTGGTCATTGACTGGGTGGTTTCCCTTGTGTTCGACGGCAAGACATCTATTCACACTTTGGGATTCATGCAGTTTCTTGGATGCCATTAGCCTTATTGGTGGTTTCCTCGTCTTTGTCAGCAGTTTTCATCATTGGCTGCTATTCAAAGGGTCTTTTTCATGTACTGCTTGCATTTGGCACGTGTGAAAGATGCACAGGGTCATTGGTTCATGAACATGTTCTTTGTCTGATCTCCACCAAATCATGAAGCTCCTTCTTTTCTCCTCGTGTTGATTGATGAGAGATGCCTCAATGCTCTCCTTTCAGCTGTTCTCTTTGCATCGACTTCAGCTCATTTATTCTGGATACGGGACCTAGAGTTTTATGAGTACCTTGAGGATTGTAGTCATTAGTGGTAGGCTCTCTCGCCATTGACAGATGGGAATACACCAATGTCTCCTGATCAATAGATTTATCAAGTGTTCGACACTGACTCCTTTATTCACACTTGTAGAAATGTACTCGGTGCCTTGATACCTACTTTCATTATTGGTAGGCTATCTCGCGTTTGTTAACAGTATACCTCAATGACTGGTAATCAAACGATGTCTCATGGTGTTCGACCTCAACTCATTTGTTCACATGATGAAGACTTGCACCCTTGGTGGATAGTGTAGAAGACTTGAATACATCACTATGTGGCCGCAGCTTTCCTGAGTTGTTGCTTCTCTTTCATTGGACCAGTACCTATTTGACTTCAGTGATCATGGGAGATCAGATTGTACTCCACGGGATATAGATATCTTCAGATTGATTTTGAGATTGGTTTCACTGGGCCTTATTCATGACTATGACAACTTTTGGCATGTAACCGCATTTGTATTTGCCTATTCATGGCCATGAACACTTGTTTGGTATATTTTCCACATGGATCTGCATTGTATTCTTGGAAGCCATGTATGCAAAGTCAGTACATAATGTAATGAGAAATTGAGTTCGTCCAGCTGGTTCTCTACCACTCCACTCCTGGGTTATTTATAATGTATTTTGTCCATCGCAGATACTCCTCTGATCTCACACATTACGGGGCATCTGTTATAGCAATATTTTCCTCACCATTTCTATCTTGCACAGAGGGCCTTTTTCCATTTCCCTATGTAGACTTATCATCCCTTTTTAATGAATCCAGATCTAAAAATATACATTTTTCCACATATACGCTCCCTATCAGTTATACAAGATGCGTATACGCTAGCTGCTCCACTACAACTCGCGTTTATCAGGATTTGTGCCAGAAAATACAAAATGAGGTTGGGTTTCCATGTCACGACAAGAGATCTCTGATCCTTGGCCTTCCATATACTGGAAACGTTCTGGATTGGCCCTTCAGTTGCATTCTGAAGGCTATAAGAGAGAAATTTTGAGCTATGGAAAAGAGGAGAAAGCATTCAACTTTGAGAGCAAAGTTACTCTAGAGAAATTACTTCATATTGAGTGTGCATCCCTTTGTCCCTCAAGTCTGAAAACAGTGTTCAACCCCCAAGCTCTTTCCTTATTGTTGAGAGGACCTCATTGCCTCTTTCCTATGAGCTTGCCTTTGGTGGAGGATTGAAGTGGTGGAGACCCAGTTGGAAGGAACTTGTTTCTTGGTTTCAAACCATGCCGACACGGAAGTCTGTAATGTTGTCACTTCTGTTGATCAATTATTAATAGAAATACTCCTTTCCCGTCCGATTGGTATCTTGCAAATATATGATTACTATCCATGGGCGTGTTTGTAATGTTTATTAATGGATTATGCTATCTGATGTGTTAACCCTTTTATATCATCACTAAATACTTTCTCTGCTTGTTTCTTGAGAACTTCTTGCAGATATAAAGCTTTGGGTCAAAGTTCTCAATGGTGGGACATCATCAAACGTTGGATCGAGGTAGGCCTCTTTCTTGTATTGCACATTAGTCTATATAGCATATGTTGGAATTGAGTTGATTTCTGTAGTCATACCTGTCTGTTGTGGTTTACCCTTGGCCATAGAGAGTTTTTCCCATGTAACAATGGTGGTTAAGCATCCAATTCCTATATAATGAGGGAATTCTAAGGTTAGAGGGGAGAGAAAGGATTTCAGAGTGTCAAACCTTTGATCTTGTAAGAAGAATTCATCAAAGCATCATAATTTTGATCTTGAGACATTCATGAGAGGGATGGATAGGAGAGCTTAGAGAAACTATTGCAATGTCAATGATGGATTGTAAGTGCTTCACCATGTGTTTCTATTAATACATAAATTGGCCTATTCCCTTCATGATTTGTATCACTTGTTACATGCATGTTTATTGTTGTCAAGTCATCATAGATAAATCAATTGTCACCTAACAATATAATGTAGAATAAGGAGATTTCTCTTGTTCCTTTCAGATCCGTTATTGCGCCTAGGAGCTTGGTCAACAAGGTCAAAGGTTGGAGCATCGAGGACAACCATTGTAAAAAGGTACATCAACCATCTCTTTCCTCTTATTCTGATTGTTAAAATCGGTTTAAATGGAAATTAGTTAGCATTTGTTTTCCTTTTGTCTTGGAACGAAGGAAACCCAATCCAAGGGGGAATTCACCGCAACATACAATTGGTGACTCCACTCGGGAATGATTTTTCATAGGTTTCTATCCTTTTGAATCTTGTTTGTCCTTTTATCTTTTTTATGTTGATGATTTTTATTTGAACTCTTCCTTATCTGTGTTGAATTTGGGATTTTTTTTTGTTTTTCAAACACTTCCAGGCATCAACAGTCCCCCATAGTGGCCCTAGGGAGCATTGACCCCTATTCAACACTCTCTTTTCCATATTACAAGAGTGTTGATCTCCTTCCTGGGCCAGTTTTGAGCTCATTGTGCCTCTGTTTTTTCATATTTTTCTCTCAGATCTTTGCATTAGAGTCCTTTGAACTTGGTTATGACTTTGTTTAATTGAAAGAATTGTGATCACCAAATTTTCTTACCTCTTTTGAGCTTTAAATTCCTTCAACATTATGGAATGAGCATCACTGAATTGGGATGTTTTAAAAGAGCTAGTCTTGCATCTGCTTTAGGATTTTGGAAGCATTTATTTCAAAAGGTTGTGGAAGCTATTTTGTGTTGGTATTCATTTCTCACCTAAAACTGAATCCGAATATGGTGAAAACCAGATAAACCATCCAGAAGAATAGAAAAAATCCCCAAACCAACTACTTTCTACAGAAAAAGCTCCATCGACATCAATGGATAATGATATTTCAAGGAGGCTTGATTAATATTTGTCAAATCCACACATAAGTGAATCTGACCATTCTCCTTTCGAATTCAGGTAGAATGCAGGGTTATATGATGATATTTTCCTTGAGCAACTTCATCATCTCCTTCCGAGGTCTTGATCTTTAGATTGACTGGTGTTTTTTATGCCTGAAGCTTCTTGTGTCGCCTAGGATCAATTCAATGGTGTGTTCCATGACATCTCTTATGATGGTTTTCAATCCCTCATACTCCCACCAAGCAATGCATAGTCATTGTATCTGGAGCATAGTTATTTGAACTCCTCTATTTCTGAGTCCTTCAGCTCCTTTCCTAGATTCATAGTTTTATAACCACCCTGTATTCCAAAGATCTGACTTGCAGACCTCCTTTCCTGGGTGGGCTGGTCGCATGGATGGAACATACTCTCTAAGGTTCTTAATGCTTTCGTGATATGATTACCGGTTGATCACTTGCTCATCTAGAATATGGATTTTTCTTAGATCATCGTGTGCTCCATTGATCAATAAATTTTCTCCCTTTTCGCACCCACTGCTAGACTTTCCATATTTCCACATTATCAGGAAAATAGATAGGGCTAGAAGAGAACTCTAACTTGTTTTTCTTTTGCAGTTACTAACCCTTGAGTGGGATAAAATCAAGCACCTTTATTGGCTAAGAAGTCCAACTGATTTTTATCTCTCTAGAGAGCTTGAATATGAAAGGAATAAAAATATTCCAAAAGATCCCAGACTCTGTATAGGCTTTCAGCCTTAAAATGCTTCATGCTACGCAAGCATCTGACTTACCTAACAACCAACTCATACTCACCATCAATTAGAATGTTTTTCACTCCCATTTCTCTTCCTTTCGAATCCCAAGGCAGGCATAAAGCCTCCCTCATATTCTGCCAAGTTGCATGTGCAATTGAATGTAAATCTAAAGATTCCATTGCTTCAGGGAGATTGACTAAGACCACTCCAGCTCCAACCTCTCAAAAAGCTAGATGTGTCGGGCCCCGTTGAAGTACAAGGTCCATATTTGGTTAATGCTCTTATACTCTCCTTTGTTTAGCACTGATGTTTCATTGGTATCGTCGATTACCAAATATGTTCCTTGTTCGACCTCCTAGTAAGGCGTCCATAATTGATAACAGTTGTCTATAAGGTTTCCTAGCATCATATGAACAGATTAATTGTATATATCCTCCGTTCCTGGTTCCAAAATTAGCTCAGGATTTTTTTCTTCAACGAATTACACCCTGGCCTAGGAGGTTCTTAAAAAGGTTCGATATGATATGATGGTTTCTTCCTATACATAAACAACTTCATCTCTATGAGGGAGGGAATAGTCCATAGAAAGATATTTCTTGCTGGAAGCCAACTGCAAGATACCAGATATATAAAATATGCAGAACAGAAACGAAATGCTAGAAATAACAGAATAACAGTGAAATATCCAGCATAATCTTCACAATACACAGAAATGATATACG
>SNQJ01S0002876.1:237097-253243 GCA_010110895.2 Picea sitchensis
GGTACAGGTTGATGCATGGTTGATGCATGGTTCAGATTTATTGGTACAGGTTTACAGCGGTATATCTCACAATGATAGTGTGACAGTGGTTCCATCATTCTACTTCTACTTCAGGGCGGTTGGACGGAGCAAGGATAGGTGGTTGTAGCCACCTTCCGGTTGTAGCCGGAGAACATAGGGGGTTGTAGCCTCCTTCTGGTTGTAGCCAGAGTATTGGGGAGATGGATCTTCCTTCAGGTTGTAGCCTGAGAAACTAGGGGGTTGGATCCTCCTTCCAGTTGCAACTAGAAAACAAAGGAAGTTGGTGATTCCAATGAATGTAATTCTTCAAGACATATAAGAAAAAACATTATGTGGTTTTCTCCCGATTTGGGTTTCCACGTAAAACACTGGTGTAATGTGTATGTGTATGATTGTTCATTTGTTCATTTCTTATTTACTCTGCAATTATTGGATGATAATTCTTCATTGATATAACACTTGGATTATATGGTTAAAAAGGATTAAAATCCTCTATTACTGATTCACCCCCCCTCTTAGTAATCCAACAGTAATTTGTCTCATTTCCTTCCTAGTACCACAAAATAAGCAATGCATTTGTTTCTCTTTTTATTCTTGGTACATTTAGGGGAATTCCCTGTTCTGAGCCCAAAAATAGGGAAGGAATTATATATCCTTTCTCCACACGATCCTCTGCGATAAGGGAACCGCATTTAATTTCTTGTTGTTGAGGGGAAATCACTCATTTCTCCTGTTATTGAGTATCGAGGGAATTTTTCTTTTTCTTCTTTTTTATTTCGAAGATCTTTCCATTTCGATAATTTTTTAATTGATTAAGGGACATTATTCATTCAGAAAGAAAATCATTAAGAAAGAGGTTATACTTGTTACTCAAACAATTTGTCAGCTAGAAGGGTGCAGATCGAGCTTCTAGTGTCATCGGTCGGGTGTGCTTCTCTTTAAGGGATTCTAGGGAACAGGTTTCTTATGGGTTTTTTGGCTTATATGGGCTGCTAATATTCCCCTTCATCCATTCATGGTGATTTTTCGGGATGGAACCCTTGAAGCCATGGATCGAGAAGATTTCGGCCAGAGACACATGGGCCCTGGAAGATTCATATGATTGTCCAAGGTTGCCTTATCAATCGAATCAGAGGTAGTCGAATTGGGTCGATCCAAGTTCTTGTGAACTTCCTGTTGATAAAAATCCTTAGGGAACCTAGTACTTTCGTCTGAAGATGCATAACCAATTGCATCATTGGTTGTTGGAGAGTCCGAACACTCCCCTCGCTTAGCCACATTTTCCTGTCCATTACCAGTCGAGCGAAGGAGCGTTAAACCAAATTTGAGCCATTTGTTTGACCTCCAAAATGAGAAACTCGAGCTTCCCCTTCGTTGTTTTTCTCATTTTCCCTCCGGAGATGAAGAACGAATCAAAATGGACCGATACGACTCTGGATAAACTGACGGAAGAATGAACCAACTTTGGATAAAGGAAGAAGGACCCCCCTAAAAATTAAAATGGATATCTCGAGAAAAGAATCATTAGTAGTTGAGTGATTCAAGCAGTCCCATAGCCATGGAACAGGAGGCGTCATTCTTCCTCTCCTTACCAGTTGAGAGACCAACCCCGACCGGCTCCCTTGGACTTAATATGTTCAACGAGCTCCCAGGAAGGGACCTGGAAGGTTACTCGATTGTGGCAGGTGAGGGGGTTGAATTATTCGGTAGTAATCAGTGCTCATCCCGAGCCAAGATAAATCTTGACATAGCAATATGTCGAGTCGTCGGTTATCACTTAAGTGAAAGGATTTAAACTCTTCCTTATATTTTATGTCAACTCACCCTTTAGGCAAGGAAGGTTCTTATAACATGTTTCAAGTAGCCTTTCAACCAACTCTAAAACATTAAAACTAATATTTTATATTCGACCCTAATCCTTGCAGGCCAATGGAATCAGAAAAAGCCAATTTATCGGTCAGCAGAAACTTAGATTTTTTGTTGTCTTTTATTTCTTGTTGGAAGTGTCCTCCCATTGGTAACGAGTGAGTAGGACAAAAGAATTCGACTAGAGCAGTTGCGAAGCCATACCCATACCACAGGGTTCCAACGAAAGATAAAAAGACCACAACAACAAGATTGATAGCCTGGATAGGATAGTTTCACTATCCCACCCCAATGTTTCTACAAAAGAGTGGAAAATGTTGGGGTGGACAAACACTGATATGGAATAGACCTGCTAAGAGACCCAAAATACCTGCATAGGGTGATAAGATATTCACCCCTCCAAGGATCAAATCCCTCAGCTCCCCTAGTGGTTGTATTTTTCAGCCACATCGGTCGTTAGTTCTGGATTACACACCCCCTAGATTCCTAGACCAACCCGTAACATGACAAGGCTATGAATCCAAAACAAGCTACCAATTTGTTTACTCACGAAGGAAAAAAGAAAAGGAAAGGAATTTATTTCTTGGTCGTTGAGGGCCCCCAGAGTCTATATTAAGTACTTTTATCGCTTTCTCAACCAACCCCTCGTCAACCTAGCTAAACCAAAGGAAAGGAATTCTGAATATCTTTGGAAAAAGAAGGTTTTCCTACTCATCACATAATTTGTCTAGATCCCAAGAGACCCTAGATAGTTGCCAAAAAGCACAAGTCATAAAACATGAGACTTCATTTATTGAAACAATGGGAACCACCTTCATAGCTCCAAAGGAATCATAACAAGCTCAAGACTCATCAATATAGGCTCTCCATGATCTTTCCCTAGTCATACATTCCACAAGAACAAGGCTCCAAAATCATGCAAGTCATTAGCTCCACTCTTCATGTCTTCTACTAGGGTAGAAACCCTAGTGTTGCAACAACAGCCATAATAACCATCCTCATCCCCAACTTCATGTTACTCTCTATCATTTGCAATGTACATTCATGGAAAAAAATTTAGCATCACAAGAGAAAATTCAACATCACACGAGAGCAATCTCTCCAAGTACATCCAAGACATCTCTCTCTCTCTCCATGTATTCTCCTCGGGGTTCCTCATGAACCTTAATGTCATGCTCCCAGGGTTTCATGATGAAGCCTAGCGTCTTGCTCCATATAAGACTTCTCCAAGACAATACAAAGTATAGAGTACAATGATGATAATGAATACAAGAGTTATTTCCTCCCCTTATAAATAAATTTTGGCATCATTCTTCTATTCATTTAAGCATAATATTGAAAAGTTGCATGATATTGAGTGCTTCTTTATATTAAGAAGATAATAAATCTTCTCCTTCTCATAGATAGGATTCATTGAAAAGAAATGTTTTCATTTCATTATTTTTGAATTCTAGTTGAGTCGAGTCTCACACATCATTAGTTTCATCTCCGCAGACCTTTTTGAGTAAACAAAGCCATTAAAATAAACCAACACACTAATAAAATCAATTAGACATTTTCTGATTTATAGCAGACCTACAATAGTCTAAGGATAGGGCTTTGGATTAGGGTGAAGTGAGTTAATCATCCAAGGATACTAAAGAAGACTGTAGAACACTAAAGAGTGACAAAATCCAACTGTCATATAGGCGTAGCCGAGAACCCCCTCTAACACAGGGGCTAAACACGAGGTCACGTGCGGAACAACAGTGGAGATTACCCCTCCAAATATTCACTAATCGTAGTGGAAAGAGAGTATATCGGTGGTTTTTCTTGAGTGTTACTGGTTCATTTGGTCTCGGTGCTTTGTTAATATTGAATATGCTAGAGGTCCTCATGATTATTACTGGTCCACTTGTCTTCAATCCTCTTGAAGAGCTTCGTACTTTGTTATGCTTCCCATACATTCGGTTCCGATTGTTGACTATACGCCCCCCCCCGGAGGATGAATGCGATTTGGTAACCTTAGTAATCTTTCCTAAATATCTGCATAGTTTACTGTGGGTGGATTCCCATGGTACCTAGGGCAGACATCGTATCACACTTTTAGTACCCTTAGAGGGTTTTCTTGCGAAGAAAGGGTTGCTTGCATCAAGAAGGGATGTTACGTGGAGGTTGGGGTAACTACTTCTGATATCTTCGTTGACGACTTGAAATCCCATCTTTGGAAGATCCTTTTATAGATTGTTTGTATGGTTGATTACCTGTAGATATTTTTTAGGGGTCTGTTCTTTCAGAGTTCATAGTTGGCCTTAAGGATTGTTATTTTACTTTCACCGGGGTTGATCAAGGGCTTCAAAGATATCATAGAATTCAAGGTTTGGATCCTAAAGTTCATGAACCTCAACATGACTCTTCTAAAGAAGGAATGGTTGAAGAACAAACTTCTGAAATTTGGAGTGTAGCTCATAGAAGTGGCCAACATGCAAAAGAATCGGTCACAACCTTCATAGAAGGTGTTGTATCTTATGCAAATCCCCCTTTAACTGATCCACTTGGCCGACTACTTATTGAACAATTGTCCATGATATTTCTTGATGCTTATTCTTCTTACCGTTTACTGATTAGTTCAGATCATGTAGTTGATCTTGCAAGAGCGCAGATCACTCTTACTGGTGCTTCTTCTTTACCGAGAACATTTGTCACCTAGTTTACTTTGACACAACCACATGTGCGTACACCTCTCTTCACACATGGGTTGGGTAATATTCCTTCTTCATTAATCCCACATATTATACACACATGTTGAGTATGTGTTATATTCTTTGCACGAATAGTTGTAGTGTACGCTACATTGTGTCGGGCGTGCAGGGGGGTTTGATGGGGGTCGTAGGGGGGTGATATCCCCCCTACGCAGGGGTTCAAGGGAAGTTCCTTCGATAAATTTTTTTGCCTTGAGAAACATGTTGCATTTTTTCCTCGTTTTTCATGTTGCCTCGATTTTTGTGTCGCCTTGATTTTCATGTCCATTGTTGGGTGATTTTTTGGCACATGGTTTTTGCCGATGGTTTTCTATTTCGGGTTAAGGAATTAGGGTTGTTGACTAATCCATGTCATTCGGTTAGGGTTTTGGATGCCACTTGCTCCTATATGTATATTGTATTGTAAATAATGTATCACTATGAACAAATATAGAATATGTTGGTTTTCCCGGTTTGGGTTTCCAGGGGAAAAATATCTAGGTAATGTTTGTATTTTCCATTGTATATTTTCTGGTCTTTTAATGAAAATATGTTTGTAGTAAAGGTTGTACAACGTTAAAATATACAACACCAAGTGCTTTACTTGGTTATCCCATCGGCCATATGGCCAGCAATCAAATTTTTCATACAACCATAATTACACAAGCTGCTCAACCTATATCTCCAACTTTACAAATGGGGAGTTCTTCTATACCCTTCATTGGAGGTCAATATTCAGCTCGAGGGAAACATTTTGCTGGGGGGAAACCCTCAACTATGACATAAACCCCTATGTGGGGGAAACAACAACAAGCCTGGGGGTGACCCACTCATGTATATCCTTCCATTCCCATTACTACTGGCCTGTATCCTGGACAACAATATCCAAGAGTTATGAATCCTTTATGGGGTCAACCTAATCTGGTGAGCATTCCTCAACAAGTAACTTTTCCCAATCAATTCGTGAACCCCATGATTCCAACAAAATAACCCCCTCAAACACAGCATATGGGAGGTCCATCGAGCCAACCAAAATACATGGGGGGACAATCAAGTTAACCGCAGTACATGGAGGGACCATCAGGTCAATTAAAGTACATGGGTGGACCCTCAGGTCAACCACAATACATAGGAGGACCATCAAATCAGCCACAATACATGGGAGTAGAATATGATTTTTCCATCCCATCACAACATGTATATGGTCGTACTGGTGTTCCCATGCCACATGATTACTACCAGTATCCATAGGTCAATCGACATATTCCATTCTTCAATACATTAGATATGCCTTATATGTCATGTTTGACCAATGATCCCATACTGGATGCCCCGTTTTGGCCTCCAATCCCTGCCAAACTACCTTTCGATATACCAAAATTTGATGAGAGACCTAGAGAAGACCCTAATAACCACATAATGACCTTCCATATTTGGTGTTCTTCAAACTCTTTGATGGATGATCCCATTCGTTTATGACTTTTCCAGCGAACCCTCATAGGAGTGACAATGAAATGGTATATAGATCTTCCATGACATTCCTTTAGCGACTTCAAATCTTTAGTTGTGCCTTTTTTGACACATTTCCAGCTGTCGATTCGATACAAAACCGGTATAAATATTTTAACTTCACTTAAGAAATCCACCTCCACTCACATATCTGATCATATTCATGAATGGAGGTGGCGAAGATGGTTGATTAAAGTTGTTGTTCCAGACAAACTCTTGGAAAATTGGTTTACCAAGTCACTTTTGTCACTCATCGCTAGATATGTTGTCATGGGAGGTGTTGTCATTGAGGAGAAATCAATAAATCGTGCTCAATATTTGGACTTGGTATATTCCCAATCCAACAGACTTTACGATCTGATCCCTCATGATCCTCATTTTTCAAATGATCTTTCAAGACCTGTTCTGAAATCTCATGCCAATGGCATGGGGGATTCTGTTACCAATACCAAAATTTCTCCCTCTCCTACACAGACCTCCAAGGTGAATGTGGTCCATTCCACTTCATCTCAGCAACCTAGAGGAAAGAAGAAAAACAAGGGTAAATCCAAAACATATTCTAATGAGAAGGACAATACAAAAACTATTGATACCTAAGCGAAAAGGAAATATAAGCTTCCATGGATGATTTATATGGAGGATAACTACATGAAAGACTTCCCTCAACGTGAGGAAGTCACTAAATTTCTGAAGGGTACCTCCCAACCTGCAGTATTAACTGACCCTTTCCCAATTTAGCAACAACAAATGTTTGCACAAAATCCTTCCCCTTTTCAAGGCGGAAACACGAGTCATTCCCACCATGGGGATGCTTCCTTAAGCATCGCTCAGGTATTTATGTGTAAAGAGATGGTTAATTTAACCACTAGAGTTAAGACTTATGCCACTCCTCCAGAAAATCATGCTAATGGAGGTGCTACCGATAAGACTTCCACGTCCACTTCTCCTCCATCCTCCACCCCTCTTCAAATCTAGAGGCATGTTGCTGAATCAGTGTTGCGCCCACCCAAGGGAACAATTTGAAAGTCGATTTTCAATCCAAATTCCTACGCTGCTCAAAGATAAAACATTGTTGAATATTTGGTGCAAGCACCTTGTGCTATGTCAATGCTTGAAGTTCTACAAAACTATCCAAGTCAATGTAGAACCCTGTTGTCAGCCATTGGAGTTGTGGATCCAGAGGCATCAAATATGATTATGTTTAATATAGAATATTTTAAACCTATTATCTCCCATCACCTGACATTCTAAATTCACACTACGGTTCATGGGAAGAATATCCACCACATTGTTTTGGATGAAGTAGCCTCCACTTGTGTCAAGTATTTATCTTGTTGGAGAGCCATTGGTTCTCCTGAACTTAACCAGTCTCCCTGATCTGAAATGTCCTTAGATGTTTATTAATATTTTAATACATAAAAAACATCTACTTGACATTCAAAATGAAATTTCTGCTTGACTATATGCAAATTACATGTGAAAAGCTTATCTAACCAAATCCACTTTAATGATAAAATGACTTGCAAATAATTGAGCTTGAAATGGACAACAATAATGAAATCACATAAACAAGTGGAATAACGGAGTTCACCTGATTTGGGTGACCTCTCCAGGTCTGTTTCCAATCAAGAACTTCTATATCAATGCTCAAATGCTTGTGTTTTACAATGACCTTTTTACATGTTGCTCAAATATAGAAATGGAGTGCATCGTTGGATTCCTTGCAAAAAAGTCGTGCAAAATGAGTATAAAGTTCTCAAAATTCCATCAATGTACCTATCGTCCTGCTTTATAGTGTAGCCTCTAAAATTAGGTACCCTTGGGCACCAATTATGAGACTACCTCTTCATTAATGTGTGTACAATCCTCGATCCACGCACCCATTAAATAGGGTGTGACCTGTAACCAATTTTCTGAATTTTATGGCAGGATTTAAATGCAAATTGGTTGGTTTGTTTAAACAAACCATATATATAGCTTTTTGGTTAAGTCATGGAGTTTAATATATGTGGTAAGTTGAGGGTTCAAACCTCACCAACCACCATATATTCGTGCGCTTTTGTTGGTGTATGGTTATACATTGTTATAACCATATTATACATGGTTATATCCATTGAAAATTCCATGGACATATCATGGTTATACGGTGTACAATGAACCAAAGGCTAGGGTCGAGGACTTAGGCCCTCGGCCCTTTTTCCTCCCATTAAAATTATAATACAAATTTAAATAATTTTTTCAATGTATAGTGTTAAGAAACACTATAGTGGTGCGGTGGTAGTCGAGGCTTTGTAGAGATTATGGAGGTCATGGTTTTGATCCTCGTCAAATCCATAATTTTGATTGACACTATCCATTATTGGCTAATGGGAGGTCGCCACATGGTGGCCTTTCATTGGCTCATGCTTGCCACATGTCATCATATGACTTTTCCACCTGGATTGCATAGATGTTGAGTCACCTGCCAACTCATCTGCTCACTCAAAGTATGGTCGACCCACGTGGAACCTTGGGTTTTGGCCACGTCATATGTACAGTCATGCCATGTGTCACCTTTTCAATGGTGACATGTGTCACCCTTTTACCCCTTTGAATTTGACTTTAACCCGGTTGACTGGAACTTTGACCGCTCATAACTTTTGCATACGAACTCCGTTTGAGGTGAAATTTGCGTCGTTGGAAATGATGATGATCTCTACGCATTAATGGTGTTTTAGAGAGAATTTGGGAGGGTCAAATATTGAGCATTTATAAACCATTATATACCTTTGTGAATGTTTTGGATCCTCCTGGACCTCTATGAGAATTCTTGGATCCTCCTAGACCTCTATGAGCATTCTCAGATCCTCCTGGACCTCTATGAGAATTCTCAGATCTTCCTAGATCATTCCTCCCCATTGGAAGACTTTTGGACCACCAAAAGTTTTTATTACTCAACAACTAAGTGAGGGTAGAGTTCCCTCACCCTTCCGATCTCCATCCATTTTTCTTTACTTGGATTTACCCCTTTAAGAACAACTCGAATATATTCCACATCACCTTGTTATGATGTCCTGATTCTTTTGTCGATAATGACATATTCCGATAGCTCATATAAATATTCTGGAGAAAAATCATCAACTACTGGAACCTGAATACTTTCATCTTTATCCATAATCATAGGAGGTTCATAAACCTTCAAATTCTCAACATTTACCATTGAATACATTTTCATGTGTTGATGTTTTGGTAGCCACAAGAGGAAAGTTCCATCCTAGATGACCTTTCTTAGATGTGAATAAGATTCCTAAATAAAGAGAACCTTTGGATAGATGTGGAAATACCCCAGAAGAGAAGTTGATCCAGAAGAATGAAGAACAGTGAAGAGACACCTTTCCAGACAAGAAGTTGGCCCAGAAGAATAAAGATCGGTGAAGAGACACCTTTCCAGACAAGAAGTCGACCCAGTTAAGAAGATAAGAAGACTATAAATATGAGGTGCCTTGGCTCATTTATTAACTCACTCACACTCTCTCATTTACACAAAATAAAGGCGCAAGTCTGGAGAAGGTGACACAATAGCTGCAGTGGTGAAGATTATTCTTGTTTAGTCTTTTTGGTATCTCTTTCTTGTGTGCTACTCTTGGTAGAGGTGTGCTACCTTGGTATTGTGTTGCTACTGTAGTTGTGGTGGTATTTGTGATCGTACATGGGGATAGCCTTTGTGCTAGGGTTTATTTGTTGGTTCATGATTGGACATTCTTTGTGAATGGAATCTATCTAAGAAAGGTTGCTGGATTTTTTCCCCCATTTGGGGTTTTCCTAGGATAATTCCCTTTTGTTATTTTGTCTCTCGTTTATGCTACTATTTCACATTTTATGACATATTTGTTAATGTTAAAGAAGTAAAATAACATTACTTCTCTATAAGTAAATAAAATCTAACAGGTTATGGGCCCACCACGCTTTTGATGCATAGTAAACCTTTTCAAGATAGTTGAGAATTAGTTCCAAAGGCATTGGGACTTATCTTTACATAGAGCAGTGCACCCTACCCTAGGCAACCCCTACAACCCTCAGTTTGCAGTTTCGTGAAGTTTGAAAATCAAAATTTTTCAGAGCTAGGGTTTCTACCAGCAAAAATGTCAACCAGCATGAGAGTTGAAGATAGATTGGATGGAGAAGATAACTTCAGATACTGGAAGAAAAAAGTTCTTCTCATTCTAGAAGAGAATGATCTATCAGATTACATCAAGAAATAACTTTCAAAACTTGAAGATGAAGAAGCCAGAGAAAAGTTCAGTAAGAATGAGGTCAAGGCCAAGAGGATCTTGAGAGACTCAATAAAGGATAATCTGATACCTAATGTATCAGAACTAAAGACACCGAAGGAAATGTTTGATGCTCTAACCATAATTTATGAAAGTAATAATACTAGTTGAAATCTTACTCTAAGGAATCATATCAGAAACGTGACAATGAACAAATTAGAAATAGTAGCCAACTATTTTATGAGAATCTCACAGATAAAGGACTAGTTAGTAGCTATTGGGGATCCATCAGATGACACTAAACTCATGACTACTACACTAAATGGATTTCCCTCCTCTTTGGATCCATTTGTTCAAGGAATTTGTGCCAGAAGAAAATTTCCCAAGTTCAACAAGCTATGGGAAGATTACACCCAAGAGGAATCGAGGTTGATATCCAAATCACATAAGAAAAATGATGATGAAAATCAATAACTTTCTACCCAAGTGAAGAAGAGGAAGGAAAGAGAAGAAGGTATTCTAAAGAATTCTAAGAGACCACTTTACAAGAAGGATGCGTCAAAGATCAGATTCTACAACTACAAGGAGATGAGAAATTATGCCACACAATGTCCTCTTAAATATGAAAAGGGAAAGAAGAAGCATCATGCACATGAAACATATACTAAATAATTGAAGTCAAAGGATGAAGATTATGTTTTCTATCCAATAGTGATGCCAATCACATGACCATGGAGAAGTAAAAACAATAGAAGACAACTCAAGTGGGACAACAACAACTAGACTCTAGGTTTGCATATCAGGTTTGATATTTTATTTAAAATTCTATTATTGCTATTTCTATCAAATGTTTAGTAACACTTGAATATTGATACGATTACCATTTAGTAAATTCTTATTGTTTAGTATTAATGATGGAATTGTTTGCAAGATGAAATTGATCTCCTCTAGGAGATGTTCTTGGTTACTAACCTTGTTCCAGGCAAGTTATATTTTAAATTTCATGGAGGTTACCATGGAAATGTTGTTGTTCTTGTCTCTTGTTCTGGGAAGGTTACATGTGATAGCTCTGAGAGGGAGCTATAATGACGGTTGTAGGAGGAAAGTGATTATATGGTCTCTAGATGATACATGGAGCAGACTATCCAGACATAGAGATGTGTACATGAATGTACACATCCATGTAACGAAGAAGATGAAGTCAAAACCTTCTGGAAGAAGGGTACCTTTATAAAATATAGAGTATCTCATATGGAGATTGATTGTGAGGAGAAAAGGCTCCAAATATGACCATGCATGTTCCTCTATTTCAGTTGATCACTCTTCAGATCATCAGGAAGAGTTGGTAGAGCCAGAAAGGCCTACCCAGAAATGTTGGAGTTACTAGGAAGAGACTAGCATGGTCTCGTGATACTTTGTAGGATGCAAAGGGGATGTAGATATATGGCATTGATGAGCCATATCATGAGGAGGAAAAGATGGCTCCACCACTAATGAGGTAGGTGGACCCACCAAGCACCATCTCAAAAGGAGCTAGAGTTCAGAGGGAGTCAACCCTCGGGATCCAATAGGGAGGAGAGACCTCCCATTATAATTCATATGAGATCATACTTCAGAAGAAGTCAGTAGATGCAGATGAAGAAGGTGGCTTCAGAGATTATATAGAATCAGAGGGAGTCAAGCTTCAGAGGGAGCATGTAGACTCAGAGTGAACCTGATCTCAGAGAGATTCATTTGAATCAGAGGAAGACCAAATCATTCAGAGGAAATTCCCCCTCAGATTCAGGAGGGAGAGAGAAACGTCTTCCATGACTGACATTCGGGTGCCATGAGTTGAGGAGGCTAGATCGTAGCTTCAGAGGCTTCTAGGAGATGTGAGAACTCGTAGGAGTATTCCCTTTTTTCAGTAGACTTTGCTACAGTGACAGAGGAGGAAACTAGTCAGAAGGAATGGGATATGGATTTTTCCTTTGTTCCAAAAGACTACACAAGTCTTCCAGCTAGGTGGTATTGATCATTGATTCAAAACCTTCCAATTTTGAGGAAGATACTAAGTAGAAAGTGTGGAAGGATTCCATGATGGAAGAGTACCAGTCCATCATGAAGAATGATTTGTGGGAAAAGGTCCCAAGACCAAAAGAGAAGTTAGTAGTGACTTCCAAGTGGATCTACAACATCCAACATGTTGCAGATAACAACATAGAGAAGTACAAAGTGAGATTTGTGGCTAGAGGATTCTCCCATAAAGAGGGAGAATACTATGATGAGACATTTTCTCCTGTAGCAAAGTACACTTCCATTAGATCGATTATTTCCATTGCTTCCACGATGGGATGGAAACTACACCAGATGGATTTCAAGATTGCTTTCTTGAATGGTGTAATTGAGGAAGAAGTGGACATAGAGCAGCCACAAGGGTTTTTGATTCATGGGAAGGAGTCCCATGTGTGAAAATTGAAGAAGGCTTTGTACGAGCTAAAGTAGGCACCCAAGGCATGGTATGTTAGGATAGATGGCTATTTGATGAGCTTGGGATTTACCAAGAGTGATGCGGATCCCAACCTTTACTATAAGGTTGATAATGGTTACTCGCTGATCTTGGTTCTATATGTGGATGACCTATTTCTGATAAGATATGAGAAGCTCATATTTGGGTGCAAGAAGGAGCTCGCTTCAGAGTTTGAGATGAAGGATCTAGGTTTGATGCAATACTTCTTGGGATTGGAGGTGTGGTAGAGATCAGATGAGATTTTCCTTAGCCAAGAAAAATATACTATTGATATTCTGTAGAGATTCGGGATGATGCACTGCAAGTCCATGGCCACACCTATGATGATAAATCTGAAGCTTCTAAGTGATTAATCTTTAGATTTGGTAGATCCCGCAATGTACAAAAAACTAATTGGATCCTTGATATACCTAGTTAACACCAGATAGGACATATGTTTCATAGTGAATACCTTGAGTCAATACATGGTTGAACCTAGACATGTAAATTGGATGGCAACAAAACATATGTTGAGGCACCTACATGGTACGATTGGATATGGATTGAGATATGTCTCGGGTGGATATGTGAAGCTGTAGAGATATATAGACTCTGATTGGGAAGGGAGTGCAATGGATCAGAAGAGTACTTCTGGATGTTGCTTCAGTCTGGTATCATGCATGTTCTCATGGTTGAGTAGGAAGCAGACATCAATGGAACTCAGTACAATAGAGGAAGAGTATATCGCAGCTAGCATGGAAAGCCGTGAAGTAGTCTAGCTTCGGAAGTTGCTTGTAGGGATATTTGATCTAGAGTTGGAGCCAACTTTGATACATTGTGATATTCAAAGTTGCATGAATCTTACTGAGAATCCTGTCTTTCATGACAAGTCTAAGAACATAGAGATCAAATATCATTACATCTGAGACATGGTGCAAAGAGGAGCTGTAGAGATCCAGTACATATCCACGGATGAGAAGATAACAAACATTCTCATCAAACCTCTGTCTAGAGTGAAGTATGAGTACTTCAGGGACATGCTTGGCATGATGAAGAATGTCCACCCTCATTGAGAGGGAGTTGTTTTTTTTCTTCTCATGCTGGCTAACCCCTCTGGCCAAGGGTTCCCTAGATCAGTCGTGTGAGGTGACTGAGAGGATAATACATTGTCGGACTTGATGAGAGAAGAAGCATCACATGCATAGTCATGAGGACTATGGGAGTATCTTCATGCTACTGAATGAGACTATAACTATGGTTGATGACATGGTAGTAGATGTGTGCTACTAGTTGATTTTTTCATAGTTATAGATACATCGACTATGACTATGGTTGATGGCATGGTAGTAGCTATGTGCTACTAGCTTATTGTTGCATAGTCGTATTGATGACTATGGTTGATGGCATGGTAGTAGTTGTGTGCTACTAGTTGATTGCTTCATAGTCATGGAGATTGCAGACTATTATTATGGCTGATGGTATGGTAGTAGTTGTATGCTACTAGTTGATTGTTGCATAATCATAGAGACTATTGGAATGCACGGTGGTATCTTGTGTAGCCAACTAGTTGATTGTAGGAAGAGACTTTGTGTCTCTGGACAATAGTTGTGTGCTACTAGGAGTGGTTGTGTACCACTGGAAAATAGTTGTGTATTACTATGGATTGACACAGTCGTGTTCTACTGGATGGCATTGTAGTAGCTGTGTGCTACTAGTTGATTGTCATGGAGACTACTAGATCATATTGGGAGTAGTTGTGTGTTACATGATTGCAGATACCGTGACAGATGATTCGAGCTATCGATGGCATTGTAGTAGTTTTGTGATACTTGATTGCAGAGACTATGACAGATGATTCGAGCTACCGATGTAATTGTAGTAGTTGTGTGCTACTAGATGATTGCAGAGTATTCAGTGTAATACTAGATGGAGACATCGTGGAAAGATACCTCCCTATCTAAGAGGGAGTTTTGATGTTGTAGTAGATGTGGGAGGAAAATTCCCTCCTAGATGAACTTTCTTAGATGCGAAGAATATTATGGAAGCAAGAGAACCATTGAATAGATGTGGAAATACCCGAGAAGAGAAGTTGGACTAGAAGAATAAAGAACAGTAAAGAGACACCCTTCCAGATGAGAAGTCGGCCCAGTTAAGAGGAAAAAAATACTATAAATAGGAGGTGCCTTCGCTCATTTTTTAACTCATTCACACTCTCTCATCTACACAGAATCAAGGTGCAAGTCTGTAGAAGGTGACGCAACAGTTGAAAGTCTTGTTTAGTCTTTTTGGTATCTATCCCTTGTGTGCTACTCTTGGTAGAGGTGTGCTACCTTGGTATTGTGTTATTGATGTAGATGTGGTGGTATTTCTGGTTGTACTTGGAGCTAAACTTTGTGCTAGGGTTTATGTGTTGGTTCATGATTGGACTTGCTTTGTGAACAAAATCTATTTAAGAAAGGTTGTTGGTTTTTTTCCCCCATTTAGGGTTTTCCCAGGATCATTATCTTATGTTCTTTTGTCTCTCATTTATGCTGCTATTGCTCATTTCATGATATATCTGTTAATGTTAAAGAATTAAAATAACACTACTTCTCTATAAGTAAATAAAATCTAACAACATGTAGGATGGTAGATCTAAATGAAAGACATTAGTACTAATATTTTCCAAGATCTTGAATGGACCATATCAGATTGGTCTTAAATTTTTACCTTCACCTTTCATTCTATCAGTTAACCATACTTGATCACCATCTTAAAACTGATGTTCAACGCGATGTTTATCATGCCTTTCCTTATATTTGTCTTGTCTCTTCTCCAATTGTTCCTGTACTACTTGATGTACCTGTTGAATCTTTTGAATGAACCTTTTAGCTTCATCTGTATCATACTGTCCATCTTCTCCAAAAACAATTTCCATAGGTGATTTAGGAATGTACCCCAATCATACTTCGAAAGGAGTTTTCTGACTAGATGAATGCATGGCATGATTATAGCCATGATGTATATAAGGTATATGTTCATCCTATAACTTAGGATGCTTACTGCAGTATCCTCAAAGTAGATGTACCACTATTATGTTTACCACCTTTGTCTATCCATCTATCCGTGGATGGAAATTTGTGCTCTTCTTCAACTTAATGTCCATTAGATCCCATAAATGAAACCAAAACTTTCCTAAAAATCGAGAGTCTCGATTTGATATAATAGATGTAGGATGTCCAAAATGAACCCATACATTAGCAAAGAACATATGTGTTGTATGTTTAGCTGTGACCTATTTCTTGCATGGCAT
>SNQJ01S0002876.1:324233-335648 GCA_010110895.2 Picea sitchensis
ATGATTGACTGATTCACATGAATTATTGCAGTTGTGTTATGATAAAGGATTTATTGTGGCACTATTGTATTCTCTGGTTTTCTGTGTTTGAATGTAAGAAGATCTCGCGTTTAAATGCATTCTTCTACAGTCTGTTAGAAACCTGATGTTGACAACAGACCTTTGCATCTCTCTGATACAAGTCTTCACCCTACTCACCCTTACTACAACTCACTGTCTAGAGTGTGTCTAAGACCTCACTTGCCCATGCATGCTTGGCCTAGTTTCGAAGTTGAAACAATACCGTCCGAGTTTACTTTCATTCGATCACCCCTTTCATACACAAATCGTGACATAAACTGATGGGTGTCGGGCTCTCCTCCTGCCGCAATCTAGGAGTGACTTCCGTCGCCAACATTTCTGGTGCCGTTGCTGGGGACGACGTTGAAAATCTTCCCTGGGATTGAACGACATTGAGCTTCTGATTCTGAAGGTGCATTAGGCATTAGAGCCCTTGAAGATTGCTACTGTGCACCTGGCGACTCCATTGTGACGACTCCATTGTGGCGAACCTGCCGTGTCAATTGTGGCTTTCAGAGGCAGACACACGTGGTCCCATACACAGTTGCCTCTAGCTACACTTGAAATTGATCAGGAGGTGGTCCTCAGAAAAGGAAAGGCCTCTAAAGGAGAAGCTATCGCCGTCGAACCAGGTAATCTTCCATCTCCTTCTGTAAGAACTCTATTTTCTCCTCCTCAGTTTCCTAGCAGATCGCTTTCTGAAGTTTCCCGTTTCCTAAATTTCAGGAGTGTTCTTGTTGAGGTTTCCCCCCCTGGTCTGGGATTAGAGGGAGAAATCCTTGTCACTCCCATTTCTCCTGAAGTTGTACCTTGGTGTAGACCCAGGACCACAGAGGATATCCCCACTCCTAGCTTTACCGCTCCTCCTCTTGTTACTGTTGTCGCTTCTACGTGAAGAGAAACATCCGTCGATTTAAGTTTGCTAGCCTTCTCCCTAAATCCCCTATTGTTCCCTACTCCCCTTAGAAGCTCACCCCCAGTATTTCCTTCCCGTGCTCCTTCTCCTCCGAGTTCTCCTCCACACAATATCCCTATGGCAGGAGTAAATCTTCCCATGACCACAATGGAGGCCATTATAGCCGCTAGGTATGCTCCCCTCGTGCTACCGCAACCTCTCAACGCCCTCCAAGTAGATGGTTACCTCAAGCAGTTGCCCAAGTTTACAGGTGAGGGGGACATAACTGCAGAAGAACACCTAGAAGCCTTTTACTGTTTCACAGATGATAATGTCATCATGCATGCAGACGTATGGATGAGGATTTTTTTCCATAGCCTTCAAGGCGAGGCTAGAAAATGGTTCAAGGCCCTACCTCCTGGATCTATTGATGGGATCAAAGCTTTATATAATGCCTTTTTGAGACAGTGGGGAGATAAAAAAGACTTCATGTATTACATGACAGAGTTTGGGTCTTTGAAGAGAAAGGAAGGAGAGTCTGTCTCCGACTTCTCTAAGAGATCTAATAAAACGTACAACAAAATCCCTGCTGAGATAAAACCCTCTGAAGCTTCTGCAAAGATCACTTATGCTAGCGCCTTTGATCCCGATTTCTCCCTCCTGTTGAGGGAAAGAAGAGCCACTACTTTGGCCCATATGCAAGATGCAGTCGTGGAGGTAGAATATAATATATTGGTTGTTGACCGACTCAGGAACACTACTGGTAGAAACATATCCAGGCAGAGGCCTGAAGCTTCCTCATCCAGCTTCTCTCCCCTGCCCCTTCAGACATATGAGACAACTAGAATACTAAAGTCGCTTTCTGCTAGAATGGAAAGGTGGGAGTTAGAAGGGAAGCCCATGTACAGAAATCCCTAGAATGTTGATGGTAGAGGTTTCAGAAGACCTGATAACAATGGAACACGGGCCTTCCCAAGGGAACAAAGGGAAAGAGACAAAGAAGATCAAAGGATTCAAACCCCTATCCGAAATAACCTAGTTACTCATGAGGGAGGGGAGGAGACAGACGAGTTCGACCCCAAAATTCATTGTGTTGAAGAAGCTCCTCCTTTTCCCCATTTGACTCAGTCTGCATATGAAAAATCCCTGATGAACATCCAAATCCATGAGTTAGGTAAGGGAGAAAGGGTCGATCATACCTCTAACAGATACAATCTCAGGTCAAGAAAGAAAGAAGGAGACTTTGACAACCAAGACCAGCCCCTCATAGCAGATAGGCCTACTGAATCCGCAACAGCCACTACTAAAGAAAATCAAAACTCAGAGTGCTTCGCCAGCAGCCAAGGAGCCTGTCACTAAGGTAAGGGAAGCTCCTAATCCTATCCCCTCCTTCAATTTTGAGCATGAGATTCAGAAGATTAGAATTCCTGTACCCCTATCTGAACTCGTTAAAAATGAAGATTTCAAAAGGTATCTCTTTAAGTTGCTACAATCTAAGTCCCCCCAGCCTCCCTCTGACTCAGTGAACCTTCAAGATGAGAAACCAGTTGTCATCCTAGGTCCCATGGTAGAAGATAGAGATGATTCATCCCCTCCCTTCTACACATCCCTGAATATACATGATAAAGTGCTACATAACTGCCTCATGGATTCAGGGGCTTCCCATAACCTTATGCCCAAAATAGTAATGGAAGAATTGGGACTGGAGGTGACAAAAACTTATCATGATTTGTACTCTTTCGATTCAAGAAGAGTGCAGTGTCTAGGAGTCATCAAAGACCTGGTGGTTTCTTTGTTTCAGCTTCCCATGAAGAGTGTGGTCATGGATATTGTGGTAGCTGACGTCCCCCCCAAATTTGGCATGTTGTTGTCTAGATCTTGGATTAAAAATCTTAGGGGAACATTACAGATGGATCTCACGTATGCCACCATTCCAGTCTTCAAAGGGGAACAAAGGAGGTTATATAGAGAAGCTCAGTTGGCCTACATTGTTAGTGACGAAGAAAATCCCACCAATCACCCCATCTTTTCACTTGACACCGACTTGGGGTCTAGCTTATTGCAGCTCACTGATGCTCCTGAAGACCCTTTCCAAGTCAGAAAGAATCCCAGTCTTGATTATCCGATTCCCCCTCCAACCTCCTCCATGTGGAAGATGTTTTTCGACGGAGCTTCTTCTAGCGAAGGCGTTGGTGCTGGGGTGGTTTTCATATCACCTTGTCAAGAGGCCATATCCCTGTCATACAAGATGGAATTCGAAACCACCAACAATTTGGCGGAGTATGAAGCTCTTGTTCTGGGTATGAGGGCCGCAAAGGAAATGGGAATTAAAGAAATAAAAATATTTGGAGATGCTGAGTTTGATTATCCAACAAGTCAGAAATGATTATCGTGCTAATAATCCTCGGCTCGGGAATTACAGAAATGAGGTATGGGACCTGATTGACAATTTCTTCTTGGCCTTTAACATTTCTTTCATTCCGAGGGGGGAGAATACTTCAGCCGATTCTTTAGTTGTCTCAGCTAGTTTGCTCAAAGTTCCTCTGCCGCCTATCGTCAAATATGATGTTGAAATAAGATATAGGCCCTCTGTACCAGATAACGTCAAGCATTGGAAGGTATTTGAATATGACCTAGAAATCGAAAAATTTCTCCAATCTGTTGATGAATTTTCTGCGTTGCACATTGATCAGGATCCCGACCCGGAAGGTGACCCTCACCCTAAGGTGTTTTTAAATAAAATTGCTAATCACCAGATTATTCAGCTGCCTAGCAATCACATTCCAAGGGGACTAATCCCTTTAGAAAGACAGTTCGATGGAAATGACGTAGCCGTAAAGGGTAAGGTTTCAAATGAAGATGCTGATGCAACCGAATGCAACATTGGCACACAGGAGGAGCCTAGGTTTGTCAAATTATCAAGCAGTTTGACCAGAGAACAGAGGGACGAATATACTGAGTTGCTGAGAGAGTTTGCTGATGTGTTTGCATGGTCATACGAGGACCTTAAGACATATGACATATCCGTCATTGAACACAAGATCCCATTGAAGGAAGAAGCTAGGCCAGTTAGGCAGAAGCTAAGACAGATAAATCCCATGTTGCTGCCTGTCATGGAGAAAGAAATGAAGAAGTTGCTAGAGGCCCAGATTATCATCCCCTTGAGATATTCTGAATGGGTGGCCAATTTGGTTTCGGTGAGGAAGAAAAGTGGAGAAATCAGGCTTTGTGTCGATTTTAGGAACCTGAACAGGAGCTCAAAGAAAGACAATTACCCCCTACCTGAGATGGAGCACATACTGCAGAGGGTAACTGGTGCATCCAGGATATCCATGACCGATGGGTTTTCTGGCTATAATCAGATATCGGTCATGCCTGAGGACAAGGAAAATACAACCTTCACCACTCCTTGGGGCACATTCATGTATGCCAAAATGACTTTTGGATTGATGAATGCAGGAGCAACATTTCAACGAGCCATGGACATAGCCTTCATCGGGGAGAAGGACTAGTTTGTGGTAATCTATCTAGATGACATCACAGTCTTCTCCAAGTCAGACAAAGAGCACCACCATCACTTAAGGAAACTTTTCTTAAAGTGTCGGAGGTTTGGTCTCTCCCTAAATCCCAAGAAATCCTTATTTTCTATGATGGAGGGTAAGTTGTTAGGCCATATAGTATCAGCGGAAGGAGTGAGGATTGATCCCAGCAGAGTGGAGGCAATTCAAACACTGTCACTTCCTAGATCCAAGAAGGAAGTTCAGGCCTTTTTGGGGAAGATTAATTTCTTGAGGAGATTCATCTCAAATTTTGCTGAGTTGGTGAAACACATCACAGCCATGCTCAGGAAGGGAAATGAAGTGAAATGGACCGCTGAACCCAGGGAATATTTTATCCAAATAAAAAGGGCATTGACTGAGGCACCTGTGTTGATCAGTCCTGACTATTCCAAAGAGTTCCTAATTTTGTATTTTGCTTCTTTTGATACAGTAGTAGCGGTCTTATTGCAGAAAAATAAGGAAGGGATGGAACAACCCATTGCCTTCTTCAACAAGGCATTAAGAGATGTAGATATCAGGTATGAAATCATGGAAAAATAGGCCTATGCCTTAGTGAAAGCTCTCAAAGCTTTCAGAATCTATGTCTTGCACTCAAAGTTAACCACATACGTTCCTTCGGCTTCTGTGAAAGACATCCTCGTGAAACCCGATATAGATGGGAGAAGAGGTAGATGGATCGCTAGAATCCTGGAATTTGACTTGGAAATAAAGCCCACCAAGTTGGTTAAGGGGAAAGGTTTAGCCAAGCTACTGGATGAATCTAATTACGAAGCCTTGGGCGTTAGTGTCATCAATACCTACTCTGGAATTCAGCAAGCTGAGTTGCCCAGTCAACGCTCTCAGGAAGGCGTATTGCTGGCAGAGTGTGCCTGGTATCGTGACATTTTGTACTTTCTGCAGGAGTTGAAGCCCCCGGATGGAATGTGTAAAAGTAAGGCAAGAGCTTTAAAGCTCAAGGAAGTCAGATATTGTCTCATTGGGCAAGTCTTATACTGGAGAGACCCCCTAGGAGTGCTGCTGAGATGTCTGAACCCACCAAAAGCCCAGAAAGTTATGTTTGATTTCCACAGAGGCCTTTGTGGGGGGCATCATTTCTGGAAGACCATAGCTCACAAAATCCTCAGGGCTGGGTATTATTGGCCCACTTTATTTGTTGATGTCAGCAGAGAAATCAGGGCCTGCATCAAATGCCAAAATTTCTCAGGGAAATAGCAGCTTGGGCCACTACCACTGAAGCCTGTGATAACTTCAACACCTTTTTAATAGTGGGGGCTAGACTTTATCGGGGAAAATCATCCTCCCTCAAGTGGCCAACACAGATGGATCCTCACTGCAACATATTATTTCACCAAGTGGATAGAAGCTGCCCCCACCAGAAGTACATCCCACAAAGTAATTATCAGCTTCCTGGAGGATATCATAGCCAGATTTGGTTGTCCCAGCATGATCGTCACTGATAATGCTGCTTCTTTCAAAGTCGAACCTCTCATTAAGTTCTGTGAGTAGTTCCATATCTTGCTAATTCACTCCACCCCCTACTATCCCCAGGGCAATGGTTTAGTAGAGTCCTCCAACAAGGGCCTGATAAGGATCATCAAAATACTATTGGAGGACAACAAAAGGGCCTGGGATTCGAAGTTGAAATTTGCTTTATGGGTTGATAGAGTGACAACGAAGAAATCCCTGGGCACCTCGCCTTTTCAGCTGGTTTACGGAGAAGAGGCGGTTTTTCCCACTCAGCTCGCCTTACCTTTGGCAAAGTTCTTTCAAGATTATGAAGGAGAGACAGATCATATGATCAGAAGGATTCATCAGATAGTAGAAGTACAAAAGATCAGGGAACAGGTGAGGGACACAACTTATAGTCATCAACAAAGGGTCAAATGAGCTTTTGACAGGAAGGTTAGGAAGAAGGAGTTTGAGATCGGGGATTTGGTACTTAAGTGGGATGCACCCAGACATGATAAGGGAAAACACAACAAGTTTGACGCCCTCTGGATCGGCCCCTTTAAAATCTCTGAGGTTTTCTCAAACAACACGTACCAGTTGTAAGATCTGGAGGGTGAAGAGGTTTTCAACAGCCTAGTAAATGGGCATTTTCTGAAGAAATGTTTTGTTTGAGCCTTAGGCGGCTCCTTTGTTTGTAAATATTGTCCTTTAGTTGTTTGTTCATTTTCTGTTTGTATATTTTCGGCTTAGTAAACGACTCCATAGCCCAATAGCAAGGCACTAAAACTGCAGAATGAGTTCTTAGAGCATCACAGGGACGACTCTATCCCCCATGGAGCCTAATGTTAGCGACATTGTTTGTCTTGGGCTCAAAAAATACCCAGGTCTGCAGGTTGCACGGGAAGCGCCCTAGCGCAACGTGGGAGAATCTCTTTTCCGATCACAAGTCAAGCGAGCGGGCGAAGTTTTGATGTCAGCAGCCGAGATCCACCTACAAAACTGATCGACATGCATCAGGATTTCGGGGCTACCAAGTTGCCCAGGATTTAGCATGAAGGGTAGCGCCCATAGTTCAAGGAAAATCTGGGTCGTCCGATCCAATTGGGACAGGTGGCAGTCAGTCAACGTATCGGGGATCAGTGTTTCAGAAGACAAGGAGCCTCCCATTCTTTACAGCTGAAATCGTCGATCGACAAAATGCCGAAAGCATCTTTGGAGCCAAGCCCATGGTCCTAGCACCAGGTCACATCAAGCGAGCCTATAAAACGGGGGAAGCCCCCTTTATAATAGCGAATACTATCTGGGCCGTTCATCTGAAGGACGTGCGGCGCACATCCGTGTCACGTCGGAATTCGGGAGATCGAGGGGCAAGCACACCTCGTCATTTCACCTTTCGAAACCTCGAATCCTGAAACGCCGAAAGCGCCCAAGATTAAGCCCATGGTTTTGGTGCCTGGTCACAGAGGAGCAGGCCTAAAGGAGGGGTGCTAATGTTTATCATTTGACGAGATGGGCCCCAAAGCACCGACAACGATCTTAGTTGTTCATCCTGGATGAACACGTGGTGTGCGATTAGGTCCTCCCGACATTTCTCCCATCATGATTTCAAAGCGTAAGGAACAACTCTCCCATATCCCCGAAGCGCGAAGCATCGAAGACATCTCGGACCCAGGCCCGCAGTATTGCCGAATCAGTTCATAACCGTTAGATCAGTGGGGTGACACGTGGCGACCGTTAGGACCTCCCGACATTTCGCCCATCGTGATTTCGAAGAAAGAAGACTGCTCCTTCTTATCCACGAGCCCGGAGACGCCAAAAGCACCCTGGAAAATAGGCGTAAGGTCACGGCCCGTGGTCACTCGAGAAAGTAGAAAGTGTTGTACAAAAGGGAGGCCAAAAGCACCGAATTGAGCTTCAGAAGGGGGGCACTGTGTTCGCCAGACCCCGATTCGACGTGATCTAAATCCTAGTACCGGCTGGGAATGAATGAAGAAGAAAGAGGGTGGTTGAAACCTCCCCTCACTCATTAATTGCAAAGTATGGGTGTCCTGGTCGAAAGTCTTCCCGAGATGGTATTCTGTACTGGTTCTTTTCATGGAACCCATGCCGAGTCCTCGATTCGCCAGGGAAGCCTGCACACGCTAATTCAAGATTTAAGGGCTCAGCTACCCCCTGGCGTGAGCCATGCAGAATTAAGGTGGCATATGACAGAGAAGTGCAGGCCAGATTTGATTGAAGGGACTCCTCGTCCCAAAAGTCCAGTAGGACTCTGTTGGGCAAATGCTTAGTAGTATATATACTTAGTTTTGATATTTTTCAAGTTATCGATGGTAGAGCAAAGCTTCCGATTGTAATGTGTTAATAGACACTCTAGTTCTCTGGTTATGCATCTGTGTGTAAGATTTGTTGTTTAATGAAAGACAGTTTCCTTATTCCATCTAGTTTTCATCTCATATTGAGGGAGTTCATGATTGAATGATTCACATGAATTATTGCAGTTGTGTTATGATAAAAGATTTATTGTGGCACTATTGTATTCTCTGGTTTTCTGCGTTTGAATGTAAGAAGATCTCGCGTTTAAATGCATTCTTCTACAGTCTATTAGAAACCTGATGTTGACAACAGACCTTCGCATCTCTCTGATACAAGTCTTCACCCTACTCACCCTTACTACAACTCACTGTCTAGAGTGTGTCTAAGACCTCACTTGCCCATGCATGTCTGGCCTAGCTTCAGAGTTGAAACAATATCGTCCGAGTTTACTTCCATTCGATCACCCCTTTCATACACAAATCGTGACATAAACTGATGGGCGTCGGGCTCTTCTCCTGCCGCAATCCAGGAGTGACTTCCGTCGCCAACAGACTCTACAGTAGAACTGTGTTCAACTCGGCTTGTTCGGCATGGGATCACATAATCCTCTCAATGTCTTCCTTTAGACTTCTCACAGTGGCCATCAAATCAGGAGGTGTCTCGCTATATATTCGACCATCCAAATCTTCATCTTTGAGGTGAGATATGTCATCCATACTGCATTGCACCATTCACTTCCATGAAATTTTCAACTCATCCTACATGTTGAAACAACAATTACCATTATCATTTCATGTTAGTATTTTTGAATAATACATTCGAGACAACATAAAGTCCTTCTTAAACAATGTTAAGTGGTATTGGTGACCCATTCAAGACTAGAGTTTTAACTCACACTCTGATACCACTCTGTGACACACCCAACCCCTAAGTAACCCTTTTAGAGGCGGGGTGTTAAAATTTCACTTCTTCCAATCTATATTAAATCCTCTCTTTCATGGCTCCATCGTATTTTTCTCGTCAAGATCTTTCTAACGACGATGATATTGCTCAAATGAGAGCTCTAGAATGAAAGTTATGACCTTCTGAATCTCTCATGTTTACATAGATGAACGCTCTCTCACTATCATGTGACACCTCGCTCCCCGTGCCATATGATGTGGCAACAACTTGGCCCCAATGTGTCAAAATCCTAGCCTACCATGGTGGAACTCTATCCATGTAAACCTGCAATCATCAACTCTAGAAATTTTCCTTGACGTGCTTTACATCCACCTCTGATGAATTTGGTATCGAGGAATATTCAATGTTGATACAATCCATTCAGAGCTCGAACGACTTGAGAAATTTCACTACTCTGAACTCAATATATCATAGAATATTCCTTCTTGATACTGTCTACTCGGAGTTTGAATGACTTGAGCAGTTTTTCTGCTCTAAACCCAAGGTATCGTGAAATATTCCTTCTCAATACCGTCCATGCAAAGTTCGAATGGCTTGAGTAGTTTTGATTCTCTTAACCCAAGGCATAGAGGAATATTCCTTCTCCTTGATGGGTAATGTAGATGCACAACACAGCCTCTCAAGCTACGATTGAGGTCTTCCCTCCATCGGAGTCACTCTTCAGTGCCTCGAAGGAGTACTCTAAATCCTTTGGAGTCATACTCTGAGAAACAGTCAACTCTGAGCCAACTAGACTCACACTCAACCAGTTTACTAACTGATAACTAACACACGTCTTCACATGGATTATCCCATTCGGATCTCACTCTCTCTTCCCTCGTGACTTACTAACTGAGACTCACTACGATCAACGACTGAGGTTTATCTCGCTTCATTCTAGATCTACAACCCACACTTGCACAAATTCAAAGCATCTCTTTCGAGGTTATTCACACAGTACACGAGGTTTTCTTTTGAAGGCCTTGCCTTGAACGACTCTTTTGGAGTCCTTTGTCGGAGTCTTCCCCACAACGCTCGTGAGTTATCTCCAACAATTAAACTACAAACATCCCACTAATTAACGGTCCTAATCTCTTCATATCGATGACTGTTATTCTCTGCTGACTAACACATGGTTCTTAAGTAGCTATGGCAGCCCGTTTCAACGACTTAGCCACTTTTCGAGTTCTGTAGGACTTTACTCATGACCAATTGAAGATTCAAAACAAATTCGATGGCCATTGCAAACTGTCAACTTAAGGTAAAAAAACTCACACAACTTATAGGTTCCCACATAGGAAATATGGGGAGTTCGAACAACTAACAGATCACACTTAATTGTTTGTACGATTTTAGCACAACAATAATTATCATTGCAACATAGCTCATATTATAGCATTTAAAATCATAAGTTAAGTATACAGATTTCCTCTTAGATTCAGACATATACACACACTCATACAAGGATTCCATTCATAAACATTCATGTATGTCAACCAAAGTCAACTTTAGTATAGAGAATCACTTATCTTTTAAGGAAATGATCCAATCCGACTAACTAATAAAGGACGTCTTTCCTCCCAACCATAGGCCTTGTTGTAGAGTCACTTCCTACAACACGCCACCCCCATGCCATGCCATGATACTATTAGAATATAGAAGATTGTGCTCATTTTACAATTGACGATACCCTCGTCACACAACCATAGGTCGAAGCCACTCTCTGAGCACCTTGACCTTGACATAGAAGAGAATCCTGGTAGAAATCCAATAGCCAAGAGAGGCTAATGCACCAAGCAAGAATGGAAACCAAGCTGATCAGATAATCCCAACCAGAGGCTAGTGCACACCTTCCGAGAGACTTGTGCATAAGAACTGCCACTGCACTGCACAGAACTGGCAATTGCATTGCGGAGAAATGGAAACTACAATTGCTGAGATATGAAAAATGAGAACTGGCGCCCTATATTTATAGTAGACTGGGCAGTTTTACTGGGGCCGACTTCTCCTTCTAGGTACTAATAAATTCATTTTAAATATATTTCTACAGCCGAAAACTTGTCTAGGGTTTCCTTCATTTCTTTGCTTCCTTCCAGAATATTCTAATCTTGTCATAGGTCACAATAGAGGTTCATACCTCCCGAAGCTACCATAATATTAACACTCCCTCCTAGCTAGGGAGGTATGGTCTTGAGC
>SNQJ01S0002876.1:335658-351391 GCA_010110895.2 Picea sitchensis
CTGCTACACCATTTTGTTGAGGATTATGAGGAACAGTCAGCTCCCTCCTAATCCTTGCCAATTTGCAGAATGCAACGAACTCCTTCGAGGTGTAATCTCCTCCATTATAAGTTCTTAATGTTTTGATCTTCTTGTTCGTGATGTTTTCTATTTCTGCTTTGAATTCTTGGAACTTGCTGAATACTTCGTCTTTTGTCTTCAGCAGGTATAGCCACGTCTTTCTTGAATAGTCATCTATGAAGATTATGTATTAAAGATATCCTCCTAGAGATTTGACTGGCATTGGACCGCAAACATCTGAGTGTATTAGATCTAGGATCTCCTTAGATCTGTTGTTACTTCTTGGGAATGGTTTCTTGATATTCTTCCCAAGGGCACATCCCTTGCAGATTCCTTCATGTGTAGATTTCAATTCTGGTATTCCTTCAACCATTCTTCTGAGAAAATTTAATGCTTGATAATTGATATGAGCGTACCTTCTATGCCAAAGCTCATTAGGGTTGACTTCATCATGTACGAGAACTTCTTCATTTTGTTCTAGTAGTCTATACAGATTTCCTTCACGACTTCCAATAACCCTAGAATTCTCTATGTTGGAGTTCTTATGCCATGATAACACCTTTCCATCCATGAAGGCTATTATGTTTCCTTTGTCTTCTAGACACGATATCGATACGAGATTCTTTTCTAAACCAGGTACATATAAAACATTGCTTAAGTGAACATGGTTACCTGATGTCAACTTGATGGAGGTTTGTCCAAATCCTTCGACTGGGTAAGTGCTTTTATCTCCAAGCTACACTTTGTATGATGTCTTCTTCTTATTTAGATTTGAGAGTCTGGCTTGATCTCCCATCATGTGTCTAGAAGCACCACTATCGATTGTCCACATATCATCTTCAATCGTTCCAGTGAGTGCTGAGTAGTGTAAGAGACTGATCGTTTTGCTCATTTCTTCGATTGACTGGTAATTGGTCATGCCTTGATCCAAAAATTCAACTTCATCATTTCTGTATTTTGAGAGAGCCAAAAGGTGTGTTGAACTAGGGAACATATGAATATCTTCTCCTTGAGAGAGATGCTCCATCACAAGGTGCTAGATCTGAGAATTAGGGTTTCTATGACTGCTTCTGCTAGTAACCCTAGCTGTAGTGTTCTGGAAGCTGCTCTTGCTAGTAACCCTAGCGACAGTTCCTCAACAAGCTCATTATCCTAGCAGTTGTTCTTCCTTCCAGCATTTAGACTGAATGAAGGAGGTGTGGGCCCATAACTTGTTAGAATATAAAATATTGTGCTCGTTTCACCATTGACGATACCCTCATCACCCAATCATAGGCCAAAGCCACCCTTCGAGCACCTTGACCTTGACAGAGAAGAGAATCCTGGTAGCAATCCAATAGCCAAGAGAGGTTAATGCACCAAGCAAGAATGGAAACCAAGCTGATAAGATAATCCCACCCAGAGGCTAGCGCACACCTTCTCAGAGACTTGCGCACAAGAACTGCCACTGCACTTCACATAACTGGCAACTGCACTGCGCAGAACTGGAAACTGCAACTGCTGAGATATGAAAAATGAGAATTGGTGCCCTGTATTTATATTAGACTAGGTAGTTTTACTGGGGTCGACTTCTCCTTCTGGATACTAATAAATTCATTTTAAATATATTTCTGCACCCGACAACTGGTCTAGGGTTTCCTTCATTTCTTTGCTTCCTTCCGGAATATTCTAATCTCATCATAGGTCACAATAGAGGTTCATACCTCCCGAAGCTACCATAATATTAATAGATACCAGGAAGGAAATTGACTGAATGGGGTTCTGAGGCTATGATGATCTAGGAAGGTTAATCTCCTTCCTCCACTGACATAGTAGAAGTTACCACATCCCATTGAGCTTCGGGTCTCTACAGGTTTATCAGGTGGTTTTTCGAATATATTTCCTCTACACAAGGGAGTCCCTTCTCTGCTTAGCAGTCCCTCGAAAACCTTCCCTTATCAGTGTTGGTTTCTGTTCAGTAAGAATAAAAAGATGCATTCCCCCTATTGCTCCAGCTGGGGAATCCGTGTCTTCTCTATTCAGGGTGATCATCAACATCTCAGACACGCTTCTTGTTTTCCTACAGAAAGCTAATCTTTCCTTTCTCAATAAACACATATGTTCCTCCATGCTCTAATGTGTTCTTCTCTGCTTTGTCTCTGATAGTGATGTACTCCCTCTCTTGCATACCACTATGGTGTGCATTCTCTATTCTCTTCTTCCTCTCTTTGGATCTTGTTTCATTCCTCCATCCTTGATCTGTGTGTGTGTGTCCTTTTCTTCATTCTTCCTCCTGCTCCACCAGTTTCCATGAATTCCTGTAGACGAAACCTATAGTCTTTCGTCCTAGTTTGAAGAAGGTGGTTTTGTGGTACCTTCCCTGTTAACTATTCAATTGAACATTACCTCTTGTAATGGCCCAACTACCACCGTCATTAATTCTCCACCCACCAATTTGTGACTTCTTTCAATGGTCAAGTGGTCTCATAAATTTTGGTATGGTGGTAGGTGAATTTATAATGTTTGCAAGAATGAATTGGCTTTCTTTGCAAGATTCTTTCTCTCTGCAATGAAGCATCTCATCTCCATTCCATTAGTCCCTCTATCTCGTCAATTTCCTATGGTGTATCATGGTCAACACTTATCAAGTTTGTTCCCTCTCAGTCAACAGTTTGGCGTTTTAATTAAATCAAAGCATGATTACATGCATCATCATATAAACATATAAAGTTTGAGCATAATTACAGTCCTGGGAGAAAATAGGTTGGTACATGCTAGAACATACAAGCCTAAGGGAACCCTAGCCCAAGTTTACAAATCCCTAGTGCACTAGCTGAACCAAAAACCAGTCGGAGCATCAACAAAACCCTAGAAAAAGGAGGAAACATGCCACAAAATAAGAGAGGAGAAATCCCACAATTCAAAGAACCAAATTAAAAAATGGTCGAACCCAAGACCAAAAAGAGGTTTGGTAAGAAACTAGCATCATATTTGGAATCAAGAGTGAACACAATTTGGCAAGCAAGAATGGAAGAGATCAGCTAGGAGAAGCATTGGCTCAATTTCAGGAAATGGGTTGTGGTTGATGGAAAATGGAGGGATGAAACACTCATGCTAGAAAAACAAGGATCATGTCATATTTAAGTGCACCTCCATTTGCAAGCTTTAACAATTGGAAAGAAGAAGTGGAAAAATTCATAACTAGTCATTATCATAATAGAAAATTTTGGCTCAACCATACTATAACAATCACAGATGGTCTAATATACACGATAACTTATCTACCAAGCAAAGGAGAGGTTGTCCCTCATACCAATGATTTGGAAACATGGATCAAAAATTCATAGGAGGAACCACTGCCAACAATTCAAATGGGCTAGTCATTATTCAAGTCCTAGTACAACACGTTAAATGGATGTGCATTATAGTTTCCCCATGTTTGACTAGTTCTAGTCGAGCATCTGGATGTTAAGATAAATATGTTGGAGGCTACCAGTCATATAATCAAGTGTGGAATATATTTCAACTAGGACAAGCGTGTGGTTGATATCCTTAGGAAAAAATGTTATGAGTGTCAAGAATCCAACAAATGCATAAGGTACTCATCTCTGTTGATTTAGGTCGTTATGTCCCAAGTAAGACCAATCAGGGAGTCAACATTCACCCTACCAATCACACCAACTATGTGGAACTTTTAGTTCTTCTCTATAATATGGAAGGGAAAAATAGATATATTGACTCCCTAATACATGTTTCGGGCATGAGTAAATCTCTAAAGTCCAGCTATCATAGATGGAGAGTACCAAACATGGATTACTTTAGGGGCTAAATTTTTCTCATGGGCTATTTTTCCATGGTTTTTCCAAAAACGAGATTCGCTATTTTAAAAATGATTTGCCCAAATTCTATAGGATAAAATTATTTTACCTTAAAAATCGCCAGAATTTTATAAAAACTATATAAAATCCTTGGAAATTTGAATATTTTTACAAAAATATCACCAATCATTTATAGTTGGCATATGAAGGATTTGTAAGATTCGCCAAGGTTTCTACATTTTAAAATAAATTTCCATATTTAAAATCATCCTTGGTACTACCAAAGAATATCATAAGGGCCCTGCTTTTGACAGTACAAATCCAAATTGGGTTGAATTTTACTAAATTATGGTATGCTAAATGAGTATGGGGGGGAATTGAAGAGATCGACAATCAACCTACAGTAGAGGAAATTTTTGAAGAACTAACAAGGATGTCAAACATGATAATACTAATCCCACCAATAGCTAGGCTAAATACCTTTGAAATATCCATATCCTTGTAAGAAAGAAAGATCGAAGAAGAAAAGGAGACAAAAACATATACCATGTCCTTTCTAATACAAGTGTAGTCATTGACGAAGCCCCACATGGAATAAATCAACTGGTCAAAAGAGAAGAAAACAAAAAATGCCAACAAAATTTGATTCAGATAGTAAATCAGTTGAAGAATACTTGCAATCCCTTCTTCAAGGAGTTGATCAACCTAACTTTGATGAACCCCAACTAAAGAAAAAACTAGAGCAAGTTCCTAACAAGTACTTACTAGAGAGGGTGATAGAAAAGGAAAAACCACCATGGAGCAGTCTTGTAAGAGAAAACAAGTGCTCAAATCAAGCAATGATCCCTAATACACAAAATCCATCAACCAAGAAAAAATAATATTTATTTATGCATTAAAAATAAAATCATAGTCGAGAAATATATGCAAATTGACTTGGATAAGTGTTGTGGTGAATTCCCCCTGTGGACAGGTGAAATCCCCCTTGGATCGGGTTTCATTCGATCCAAGGAAGAAGGAAAACAAATGGTAATTAATTTCCCTTTAGACTTATTTTAACAATCAGAATAAGAGGAAAGAGATGGGTGGTGTACCTTTTTACGATGGTTGTCCTCGATGCTCCAACCTTTGACCTTGTTGACCAATCTCCTAGGCGCAAGAACAAATCTGAAAGGAACAAGACAAATCTCCTTCTTCTACACTATATTGTTAGGTGACAATAGATCTATCTATGATGACTTTCAACAATAGACATGCATGTAACAAGTGATACAAATCATGAAGGGAATATGCCAAGTTATGTATTAATAGAAAGACATGGTGAAGAACTTACAATCCCCATTGACATTGTATCAGTTCCTCCAAGATCTCCTATCCATCCCTCTCCTGAATGTCTCAAGATCATAATTATGATGCTCTGATGAATTATCCTTACAAGATCAAAGGTTTCACACTCTGAAATCCTTTCTCTCCCCTCTAACCTTAGAATGCCATCATTATATAGGAGTTGGAGGCTTAACCACCATGGAGAATATCAATCACTAAATCCACTAAAATGGGATATTCAATATTTTTAGGGAGAAAATATCTCTCAAGATCCATCAAATTAGGATATTAAGTTGAGAAAATCTGTCAACCATCCATGAGACTCTCAAATTCTCCTTGAGATTCGGAAACTAGATGTGAGGTGGATTTTCACACTAAATTAATTTCCTTTTTCAATAAAAAGGAATAATACATGTGCACATAGTATTTTGACCTTCATATGATAAATTTCTCCCCCAACATGTCTAGGGATCATGATAAACACTCACTCACTTAAGTGTGACAACTAGGTGTGTAACAGATGCCCCCTAAAGTGTGAGATCAAAAGAGAAATTGATGGCCAAAACACTTTACAAAAGCATGTATGTGAGTGTGTTGGAATAGGAGAGCCTGGAAAAAGATGAAAAAAAACATCAAACAGTATATATATATATATCATCCCCGAGGAAGGAATACCTATGCTCGGAATACAAAACTAACTCAAAGCATGGTCGTCAACCAATACACTAGGGATCCATGAAAGCATTGACTAAGGTTATGGCCACTAGAGATACAATGTGGATCCATACCTCCACAACAAGGATTATGTCATATTTGAGTGCACCTCCATTTGCAAGCTTTAACAATTGGAAAGAAGAAGTGAAAAATTCATAATTAGTCATTATCATAATAGAACATTTTGGCTCAACCAGACTATAACAATCACAAATGTTCTAATATACATGATTAATTATCTACCAAGCAAAGGATAGGTTGTACCTCATACCGATGACTTGGAAACATGGATAAAAAATTCATAGGAGGAACCACTGCCAAGAATTCAAATGGGCTAGTCATTAGTCAAGTCCTAGTACACCACGTTAAATGGATGTGCATTATAGTTTCCCCATGTTTGACTAGTTCTAGTCAAGCATCCGGATGTTAAGATAAATATGTTAGAGGCTACCGGTCATATAATCAAGTGTGGAATATATTTCAACTAGGAAAAGTGTGTGGTTGATATCATTAGGACAAACTGTTATGAGTGTCAAGAATCCAACAAAGGCATAAGGTACTCATCTCTCTTGATTAGGTCGCTATGTCCCAAGTAAGACCAATCATGGAGTCAACATTCACCCTTCCAATCACACCAAATATGTGGAACTTCTAGTTCTTCTCTATAATATGGAAGGAAAAAATAGAGATATTGACTCCCTAATACATGTTTTGGGCATGGGTAAAATCTCTAAAGTCCACCTATCATAGATGAAGAGTACCAAAGAATATCATAAGGGCCCTACTTTTGACAGTACATATCCAAATTGGGTTGAATTTTACTAAATTATGGTATGATAAATGATTATGGGGGGGACTTGAAGAGCTCGAAAATCAACCTACATTAGAGGAATTTTTGAAGAACTAACAAGGCAGTCAAACATGATAATACTAATCCCACCACTAGTTAGGTTGACTACCTTTGAAATAGTCATATCCTTATAAGATGGCAAGATCAAAGAAACCACTTGATTACCTGTCATTGATGTATATCGTTAACAAGTGCGAATGAAATCACCAATGATGACAATGAATCCCAAGGTACCCTAGTACATTCCAGCGAATGTGAACAAATGAGTTGAAATCAAACACTCGTGGAATCATTCAATCAAAGGCCAATGATGGAAACCTATTGTTGAAAGTGATGAGGCTTGCCATTGAGGCATGTAGGTCCCAAGGTAATAACTATTTTCTAAGTCTAATTCTTGGATAATGTGTTGAATTTGACAGGAATAGACTCGTCAAAGGAGGGCCATGATGTATCCCCCATCATCGACGCAAAACTAACACCAGAAAGTGATGTATGATGGTGGATTAAATGAGTATGGACTGAAACAAGGATGAAAGATGGTAATACTTTCAAAATGGTTGGATTGAAGTGAAACTTCCCTTGAACATTGTGAGGCATGACAAATGACTTGGCAACATTGACTCGATTGAGAGATAGACCAAAACATAGTGTGACGATCACCGAGGCACTCTTTGGGTGAGATGAAGGGGTATAAGGACTCATGGATTGGTATGACTCAAATACAAGAAGATTACCCAACTGTAAGATGAGACAGAAACAGGTTCCATGTTCAGGTTACAAAAAACAACTGCCATAATCCTTTCCAAAAAAATTGACCCACTTCCTGCAATTTTTCCCCCACCATGATTGGTGAGTACCTCTGTGTTTTTTAATGATCTTGAGGATGATAATAGATGCTTAGTATAGCTCATCTTTGATGAGTCCCTCATCATATGTTTATGTTGGTTGTGGAGCCTGATTATCTTCCTGATTCATAGGTTTGTTTCGACCATTCTTGGATCCCATTTCTTGGCGGGGGGGTGTGGGTGGGATTGCCCCCCCCCACTATTGTTGTTAGGGGAGTCTAGGGGGGGCCAAAGACAATTAATGGAGCCCCCCGGTGGGGGATCCAGGACATGCTACAAAAATTATGAAATGAGAATAAATAAATTAATAATGAATTACTCCATCATCATTTGGACAATGATCTAAGAGTCCCCCCCGAATAATGGAGAGAGTGCTCTCTTTTATACATAAATTCAATGGAAACTAGAAATAACAAATATCTAAATAAATCCACTTATTAATTTAATAAATCCATAGTGGTTACAATAATTTCATAAATAATGAATAGTTTCCATGATCCTTGCTAACAATTAGCAATTAATAAATAACTTTCAAGATCTTTTGCTAACAATTAGCAAATAATAAATAACTTTCAAGATCTTTTGCTAATAATTAGCAAATAATAAATAACTCCAAGATATTTTGCCCAAGTATTCCAATATATTTTGCTAACAATTAGCAATGAATAAATAACTCCAAGATCTTTTGCCCAAGAATTCCAACATTCTTGGCCAACCACTCAAACCAATATTTTGTCTTGGAATTGCAAAATTATCTCCATATCTTTGATTTTCTTGGACTAATATTATTGTTGCATAAATCCATAAATGAAAAATATGTGACATCATGGCTCACGGTTACAAGGACTCAATGTTTATAGTGTTGGCTTACAGTTCCAGTAGCTCAAGGTTCCTTGGATAAGTTGTGGCATTGTTCAGAGTTGCAACACTATTCAAAGTTGCAGGATGGGAGTAGCAGCAAGTTGCAACAAATCGTGAAAACTTGATTTCTCAAAAAGGACGATCTGGGTTGTTGAGATATTTTTAGGATAGACTTATATTGACTTAACAATTCCTCATACGAAAAATCTCAAGGACCCACTTCGTAGACATTTAGTTATAGGAGTAACAACAGTGATGACATAGGAGTAGTAGGGAACTATAGTAAAAACAACCAGGAGTTGCAGCAAGGGAGTTGTGGAACTGTTCAAAGTTAGAGCACGGGAGTTGTGGCACTGTTAAGATTTGCATCATGGGAGTTGTGATACTTTTCAGAGTTGCAGCAGCAGTGTTCAAACTTGTAGCATTGGGAGTTGCAACACTGTTCAGAGTTGGAGCATGGGAGTTGTGGCACTGTTCAGAGTTGTAACACGGGAGTTGCGGCACTGTTCAGAGTCAGTTCTCAGAGTTGCAGAAAAAGTGATCGGAGTTGCAAGAATGTTCTAGAGTTGTAGCACGAGAGTTGCGACACTATTCAGAGTTGCAACAACAAAGCTCAGAGTTGCAACAACTTCTATAAGGATTTGAAGCAACTGCATGGGAGTTGCAACAATAGCATGGAAACTGCAGCAATTGAGTTGCAACAATGGGAACCGAAATACTTCAATATCACATCCTGCACAACAACATGTCTAACACATCGCCTTTGCATATTAATTCCAAGATAAATGCAAATATGATATTTCTCTAATGTTTAACCATAATTCATGTCAAATACTAAAAAAATGTAAATGGAAAATACCTTGGATCTAAATATCGCATATAATTATGAAAATGGATTAATAAGCATTAACGCAGGTTATGGTTGAGGAATAAGGGATAAAAATTAGGCGAAAGAAGATATAAAAATATGACAGTTCCAAGGCCCAACATGATCCACGATCCTATTTTTCTAACAATTTAACGAACCTTAAGAAGGAGGGGTTCAGTCCCATATGGGTCCTTCAATGCATGTTTTACGAGTCCAAAGAAGGCAAACTAGACGGTCTTTTCATGTTTAGAGAGTCTGAAAAGATATTAAAGATGACTCCAAGGGTGTTCTTTTTCGTAAGTTTAGTCCCCCAAGCTCGAAAAAGTGTAAAAAAATGCAAGGGAGAACTCTTCTAGTCATGATTGACTAGAGTATACATTTTTCGTATTTAGTCTTATGAGGCCGAAAAAGGGGTAAAATACCACTCGAAAGAAAACTCTTTGTGGTTTAACGAGCTTAAAGAACGACGAAGTATGCTCATAGTCTGCTTCATTTTTTAATAAGCTTGAAATAGAGAATGAAACTATGCTCACGTAATACCCATGAATGGGCCTCTTCCCAACATGATGTCCAAAGGTTGGTACGTTGATCTATACCTATTGGCGCATTTTTTCCCAACGTGGTGTTTATAGGTTGGTACTTTTCCCCCAACATCTTCATAAGAAGTTGGAAATTTAACTTCAGTATGATGTCCAAAGGCTCGAGACATGCACCCAAAGCTTCAGTGTGTTTTCCAACTCTTCTTCTGCTTAGACTCTTGGTTACTAATAGGAATATGTTCACCAGAGAGGGAGGAAGAAAAATGATCATTTGAGATAGGTGGAGGAAGGGAAGGTTTAGATATCGGATCTTGTGGAAGAAGAGACTCTACTAGAATAAGTGACATGTTGTCACCTAGTGTTTTAGTGGCAGATGAGCTAGGCACTACCCAAGGATCAAATGATCCAAAGGATCATTTCACAATATGTCTAATCATGTTTAACATGGCAACCTCATGTGGGGGATCAGGGGGAGGTAAGGGAAAAAGTCCCATGAGTGAGGAATCCTTGAGGAGACCTACCCCCACACTTTCATACTTAAGATTGGATTGTCCTAGTAAAGGGATATTATTCGCTACAAAATTATTCAGATCTGGTGTGCAATAATCAAGTTGGTCAACAGTCACAATTTTCCCTTAATGGGGAAATTGAAAAATGTGAAAGACTAAATAAGTGACGACAATCATCACATAGAACCAACTGCGACCAAGAAACAAATTATAATCCATGGGTGCATCAACCACTTCAATGTCGATAGAAACTGTTTTTCTCTTTAATTCCAGAACAAAATATTGCAAGAGTCCGTAAGGTTGGAAACCACATCCATAAAATGATTTAAGTGTATTGGGAGTGATCCAGGAAGATCCGAGAATTCTCATAGAGGTCTAGGAGGATCCAGAATGTCCATAGAGCTACAAAATGGTTAAACAATGCTCAAAATTTGACCATCCCAAATTCTCTCGAAAATGTCATCAATCGTAGAGCTCATCGTCATCTTTCCAATGGTGCAAATTTTGTCTCAAACAAAGTTCGTATGAAAATGTTATGAGTGGTCAAAGTTATAATCAACTAGGTCAAAGTCAAAGTCAAAGGGGTAAAAGGGTGACACGTGTCACAAATGCAAAGGTGACATGTGGAAAAACCGTACAGATGATATGGCCACACCCCAAGGTGCCATGTGGGTTGACCATATGTTGACTAAGCATATGAGTTGGCAGATGACTCAACATCTGTGAAATACAGGTGGACAAGTCATATGATGACGCATGGTAGGGATGAGCCAATGAGAGGCCGCCACATGGAGACCTCCCATTGGCCAATAATTGTTAGTTTTAATCAAAATATGGAGTTGATAGGGGTCGAACTCGCGACCTCTGTAATCTCTATAAATCCTCTACTACCATCGCACCACTAAATTTGTATTAGAATTTGAATGGGTGGAAAAAGGGCCGAGGGCCTAATCCCTCGAACCTAGCCTTTGGTTCATTGTACACCATATAAGAATGCTATTTCCACAAAATTTCCAATGGGTATAACCATATATAATATGGTTATAGCAATGTATAACCATACACCAACAAAAGCGCACAAATATATGGTGGTTGGTGGGGCTCAAACCCCTGACTTACCATATATAAACTCCATGACTTAACCAACAAGCTATGTATATGGTTTGTTTAAACAAACCAACCACTTTTCATTTAAATCCTGCCACAAAACTCAAAAAATTGGTTAAAGGTCGTGCACTATTTAATGGGCACATAGACCGAGGATTGTACACACATTAATGTAGAGGTAGTCTTGTAATTCATGCCTGAGGGTACCTAAGTTTTGAAACTACACCGCAAAGCTGGCTGAGAGATACCTTAATGGAATTTCGAGAACTTTATACTCATTTTGTACGATTTTTCGCAAGGAATCCAACGGTGTACTCTGTTTCAACATTTGGGAAACATGTAAAAAGTTCATTGTAAAACACAAGAATTTGGGCATTAATACATAAGGTCTCTATTGGAAGCAGACTCGGAGAGGTATCCCAAATCGGATGAACTTTGTTATCTCACTTGTGTATTTGATTTTGTTATTGTTGTTCATTTCAAGCTCAATTATTTGCAACTCATTTTATCATTAAAGTGGATTTGGTTAGATAATTTTTCACATGTAATTTGCATATAGTCAAGTGATCATTTCATTTTGAATGTCAAGTAGATGTTTCTTATGTATTAAAATATTAATAAGCATCTAAGGATATTTAAGATCAAGTTGGTATCTGATCCAGGTTTGAAAAGTGTTTGCAAGTGAATGCTTACAAGATCCAAACTGAAACTTTGTAAAGGAAAAATTGCAAGTTATAAGTCTGAAATTGGAAAGGTATTTCGAAGACATAAGATGGCTTCTGAAAAAGGAGAAGAAGAAGATCAACACACGAGTCATCAAGAGATCATAGTTATGCTTCAATCATCGAAAGAAACAATAGATGAGTTAGAACAAAGAATTCAAAAGCCTGTAAGCAGAGAATCTTCAGTAAAAGGAGAAGGAGGAGGTGAAGGTGGTGGACCTTTAGAGCCCCCTTCACCATTCTCATCCTCATCATATATTTCTCCTGAAGCAAGTAAACATTCTTCTAATCGAAATAAGTACTCTAATAAGTATGACCATATTTTTCCATGATTAAAATTGTATGTCAAGTTCGAATTGCGAACCTATGATGGAGAATTGAATGATGAGAAATTGGACAATTGGATCAAGAAAATAAAGGCATATTGCAAGGTTCAAAGGATTATGGACGAGGCTGCAAAGATAAAGTTAGCTAATCTTCGACTAAGTGGCACTCCCTTAATATGGTGAGAGACTAAGATGCAAGTTGATCTTGTTCAAAAGGGTAAATTAATCTCTTCCTAGGATAAGTTTACTAAGGCTATAAGGAAACAATTTTATCCACTAGCACATACGCAAATGAAAATGATCGAATGGAAACATCTAAGATAGGGTAAAGGCCAGAATATTCAGGCATATACACAGGAAGAAGGCATTATCATTAGGGATTCCATTGTATACTCATAAAACTCTTCTGAAATATATTGGTGTCATGCACTCATATCTTTGTCATACTATATTAATTTTTATCCCTACTAACATTGATAAGGTGTTAGTACAAGCTACACATCTAGAGGCTAGTAAGGGTAAGAGTGAGAGTAAAGATATAAGCCAGTCAAGTTCGAGAAGAAACCAAAAGATAAATGGAAGAGTACAAAATAATCCACAGTGAAGCAAGATGAGGGAATACCTACATGTTCCCACTGTAAGAGAAAGGGACATGAGGAATCATAGTGTTGGAAGCTACATCCAGAATCATGACCAAATAAATTCAAGGAAAAAGGGAAGCACAAGACTATTGCATCGACTCATCAAGATCTAGGGTCATATTCCGGAGATGAATCTAAGAGCATGGCCATAGGAAGCAAAGGTATATTATCTATCAATTCAAATTCTCCATTTCAATCTGCCAAAATGGAAAGTGATATTGATCAAAAGAAGAGAAGTGATATTTTTCATGTCAGAGTTATAGTCAAGCATATCAAGGTAGATACTTTATTTGATAGTGGATCTAAAGTTAATCTAATATCTGAAGCAATTGTTAAGAAGTTGGGTTTAAAGACGACACCTCATAAAAATCCATATCCATTAGGTTGGGTGTGTGATGATGCTAAGTTGTAGGTAACAAAGCAGTGTAATATTAGATTTTCAATAACAACTAAGTTCTTTGATGAGGTTGAGTTATATGTTGTGCCTCTTGAAATTTGTGGCATTGTCTTTGGTAGTCCATATCTATTTGACAGGAAGGATGCATTCTATTGAGAAGAGAACAAATATCATATTTTCAAGGATGGGGTTGAATATCTTGTCAGAGCTCATCACATCAAAACTAATGTTTCTTTAGTGAGAATAGGGAAAATGAAGAGACTTGTGAGTTGAAGTCAATATTTTGTTATCATGATAGTGAAAAAGAAAAAAGAATATATAACGGATGCTTTATCAGGTTGTGATCCAAATCATAAAGTTGATCAACATCATATCTAATTATGATGAGTTATTTTAGGAACCTACAGGGTTGCCTCCTAAGAGGGAGGTTGAATATGAAATATATTTGTAGTAGGATGCTCCTCTTCCAAACATTAGAATGTACAGGTCATTAGTAATCGAGAATGCAGAAATAAAGAAGCAAGTTCATGAGTTGCTCGATAAAAGAATCATCAGACCAAGCTCCTCTCCATGTGGATCTCCTATTGTATTAGTTCTAAATAAATATGGCACGTGGAGGGTGTGTATTTATTTTTGAGCCCTAAAAAAGATTACGATAAAGAACCCTTATCCTCTTCCCAGAATTGATGATTTATTAGATCAGTTAAATAATATTGTGTATTTAACTAAGATGGAATTGAGAAGTGGTTACCATCAGATCAGAATTGCAGAAGGTGACATATGGAAAACTACTTTCAAGACTAAGCAAGGCTTATTCAAATGGTTCGTTATGCCTTTTGGGTTATGTAATGCACCAGCCACATTTATGAGAGTAATGAATGATGAGTTCATACCCTACATAGATGATTTTGTTATCGTCTATTTAGATGACATATTGATCTTTAGTCGAAGATGGGAAGATCATATAAAGCATGTCAAGACTGTATTTGAACTCTTGAATAAGGATAAGTTGTATATCAAGTTATCTAAATGTGAATTTGGAAAAAAAATTGTGGTATATTTGGGATACATTGTAGGGAATGTTTAGCTAAATATAGATCCCGGAAAGGTAGAAGTCATTGTAAAATGGCCCAAGCCAACTAATTCCACCGAAGTCAGGATGTTCTTAGGAGCAGTACAGTACTAGAGAAAATTTATTGCTAATTTATCATACATAGAAACAACTCTACATGCATTAACAAGTGTTAAGAAAGTCTTTCAATGGGGATGCAAGCAGCATAAATACTTCGAGACATTGAAGGAAAAGATAAGCATTGCACAAGTTTTGGTACTTCAGGATCTGAACCAACCATTTGAGATTCAAACCGATGCAAGTGGATATGCCATGGGTGTAGTCTTGATGCCACAAGGTAAACCTATATGTTATCATTTTGAGACTTTCAATCAAGTTGTGATTAACTATCAAACATATGATAAGGAATTGTATGCGTTGGTACAAAGTGTAAAAAAATGGAAGCATTACTTAATGGGAAATGAGATAATAATTCATATTGATCATAAACCATTACAATATTTGCATTCATAGAAAAAATTACAATAGTCATGACACTTCAGGTGGATGTGTTTTCTAGAACAGTTTCATTTGGTAATCAAGTATAAGAAGGGTATTCATAAAAAGGTTGCATATATTTTGTCAAGACCAGTAATTAATTCATCCACAATACTAAAGTATAATCCTTTAGCACATGAAAGTTATGTTTAACAATATGCTAAGGATGATGATTTTAAGGAAGTATATGATGCATTAACTCACGAAAATCAGCAATAAAATTACTATATGCATGACATTTTTTTATATCATCTTTGAAAACTATGTATACCCAGAGATGAAAGAGTGAATGTAATTAGAGAAGCTCATACATATGTCATCTCTGGTCATTTTGGGATTGTTAAGATAGTTGCACAGTTATAGAGGTAGTTTTATTGGCCTCCAATGAGTGAAACAGTTTCCAAGTATATCAAAGGGTGTGTCATGTGTGCCACAAGTAAGCCTAACAACAGAAAGATAGGGTTATATACGCCACTTCCAGTACCTTCTCATCCATGGGAAATTATCTCCATGGACTTTGTAGGGGGTTTGTTGATGTCTAGGATAGGTCAAGATTATATAT
>SNQJ01S0002876.1:355419-369764 GCA_010110895.2 Picea sitchensis
CTGGATCCTGAGGGTTAACTCCCTCTGAACTCTAGCTCCTTTTGAGATGGTGCTTGGTGGGTCCACCTACCTCATCAGTGGTGGAGCCATCTTCTCCTCCTCATGATATGGCTCATCAATGCCATATATCTACATCCCCTTTGCATCTTGCAAAGTATCACGAGACCATGCTAGTCTCTTCCTAGTAACTGCAACATTTCTAGGTAGGCCTTTCTGGCTCTACTGACTCTTCCCGTTGATCTGAAGAGTGATCAACTAAACTAGAGGAATATGCATGGTCATATTTGGAGCCTTTTCTCCTCACAATCAATCTCCATATGAGATACTCTATATTTTACAAAGGTACCCTTCTTCCATAAGGTTTTGACTTCATCTTCTTCGTTACATGGATGTGTACATTCATGTACACATCTCTATGTCTAGATAGTCTGCTACATGTATCGGCTAAAGACCATCTAATCGGTTTCCTCCTACAACTGTCATTATATCTCCCTCTCAGAGCTATCACCTGTGACCTTCCCAGAACAAGAGACAAGAACAACAACATTTCCATGGTAACCTCCATGAAATTTACAATATAACCTGCCTGGATCAAGGTTAGTAACCAAGAACATCTCCTAGAGGATATCAATTTCATCTTTAAAACAATTGCATCATTAATACTAAACAATGATAATTTACTAAATGGTAATTGTATCAATATTCAAGTGTTACTAAACATTTGATAGAAATAGCAATAATAGAATTCTAAATAAAATATCAAACTTGATATGCAAACCTGGAGTCTAGTTGTTGTTGTCCCACTTGAGTTGTCTTCTATTGTTTTTCCTTCTCCATGGTCATGTGCTTGGAATCACTATTGGCTAGAAAACATAATATTCATCCTTTGACTTCAATTATTTAGTATATGTTGCATGTGCATGATGCTTCTTCTTTCCCTTTTCATATTTAAGAGGACATTGTGCGGCATAATGTCTCATCTCCTTGCAGTTGTAGCATCTGATCTTTTATGCATCCTTCTTGTAAAGTGGTCTCTTAGACTTCTTTGGACTACCTTATTCTCTTTCCTTACTCTTCTTCACTTGGGTAGAAAGTTATTGATTGTCAAAATCATTTTTCTTATGTGATTTGGATATCAACCTCGATTCCTCTTGGGTGCAATCTTCCCATAGCTTGTTGAACTTGGGAAATTTTCTTCTGGCACAAATTCCTTGAACAAATGGATCCGAAGAGGAGGGAAATCCATTTAGTGTAGTATTCATGAGTCCAGTGTCATCTAATGGATCCCCAATGGATACTAACTGGTCCTTTATCTGCGAGATTATCATAAAATAGTTGGCTACTATTTCTAATTTGTTCATTGTCATGTTTCTGATATGATTCCTTAGAGTAAGATTTCGACTAGTATTATTACTTTCATAAATTATGGTTAGGGCATTAAACATTTCCTTCGGTGTCTTCAGTTCTGATACATTAGGTATCAGATTATCCTTTATTGAGTCTCTCAAGATCCTCTTGGCCTTGACCTCATTCTTTCTGAACTTTTCTATGGCTTCTTCATCTTCAACTTTTGAAAGTTATTTCTTGACGTAATCTGATAGATCATTCTCTTCTAGAATGAGAAGAACTTTTTTCTTCCAGGATCTGAAGTTATCTGCTCCATCCAATCTATCTTCAACTCTCATGCTGGTTGACATTTTTGTTGGTAGAAACCCTAGATCTGAAAAAAATTGATTTTCAAACTTCACCAAACTGCAAACTGAGGGTTGTAGGGGTTGCATAGGGTAGGGTGCACTGCTATATGTAAATACAAGTCCCAATGCATTTGGAACTAATTCTCAACTATCTTGAAAAGGTTTACTGTGTAGCAAAAGCGTGGTGGGACCATAACCTATTAGATTTTATTTACTTATAGAGAAGTAATGTTCTTTTACTTCTTTAACATTAACAGATATATCATAAAATGTGCAATAGCAGCATAAATGAGAGACAAAATAACAAAAGGGAATTATCCTAGGAAAACCCCAAATGGGGGAAAAAATCCAGCAACCTTTCTTAGATAGATTATGTTCACAAAGAAAGTCCAATCATGAACCAACAAATAAACCCTAGCACAAAGGCTAGCTCCAAGTACAACCACAAATACCGCCACAACTACAGTAGCAACACAATACCAAGGTAGCACACCTCTACCAAGAGTAGCACACAAGAGAGAGATACCAACAAGACTGAACAAGAAGAATCTTCAGCACTACAGCTATTGTGTCACCTTCTCCAGACTTGCGCCTTTATTTTGTGTAAATGAGAGAGTGTGAGTGAGTTAATAAATGAGCCAAGGCACCTCATATTTATAGTCTTCTTGTCTTCTTAACTGGGCCGACTTCTTGTCTGGAAAGGTGTCTCTTCACTGATCTTTATTCTTCTGGGCCGACTTCTTGTCTGGAAAGCTGTCTCTTCAGTGTTCTTTATTCTTCTGGATCGACTTCTCTTCTGGGGTATTTCCACATCTATTCAAAGGTTCTCTTGCTTCAGGAATCTTCTTCACATCTAAGAAAGGTCATCTAGGATGGAACTTTCCTCTCGTGGCTACCAAAACATCAACACATGCAAATGTGTTCAATGGTAAATGTTGAGAATTTGAAGGTTTATGAACCTCCTATGATTATGGATAAAGATGAAAGTATTCAGGTTCTAGTAGTTGATAATTTTTCTCCTGAATATTTATATGAGCTATCAGAATATGTCATTATCAACAGAAGAATCAGGACATCATAACGAGGTGATGTGGAATATATTCGAGTTGTTCTTAAAGGGGTAAATCCAAGTAAAACAAAATGGATGGAGATCGGAAGGGTGAGGGAACTCTACCCTCACTTAGTTGTTGAGTAATCAAAACTTTTGGTGGTCCAAAAGTGTTCCAATGGGGAGGAATGATCTAGGAAGATTCGAGAATTCTCATAGAGGTCCAAGAGGATCTGAGAATGCTCATAGAGGTCCAGGAGGATCCGAGAATTCTCATAGAGGTCCAAGAGGATCCAAAACATTCACAAAGGTCTAGAATGGTTTATAAATGCTCAATATTTGACCATCCCAAATTCTCTTGAAAACACCATCAATGCCTAGAGATCATCATCATTTCTAACGATGCAAATTTCACCTCAAACGGAGTTCGTATGCAAAAGTTATGAGTGGTCAAAGTTTCAGTCAACCAGGTCAAAGTCAAATTCAAAGGGGTAAAAGGGTGACACATGTCACCACTGCAAAGCTGACACGTGGCACGACCGTACATATGACATGGCCAAACCCCAAGGTTCCACGTGGGTCGACCATACTTTGAGTGAGAAGATGAGTTGGCAGGTGACTCAACATTCGTGCAATCTAGGTGGAAATGTCATATGATGACATGTGGCAAGGATGAGCCAATGAAAGGACACCATATGGTGACCTCCCATTAGCCAATAATGGTTAGTGTTAATCAAAATTATATATTTGACGAGGGTCAAAACCGCGACCTCCATAATCTCTACAAAGCCTCGACTACCACCGCACCACTATAGTGTTACTTCACACTATACATTGCAAAAATTATTTAAATTTGTATTATAATTTGAATGGGAGGAAAAAGGGTCGAGGGCCTAATTCCTCGACCCTAGCCTTTGGTTCATTGTACACCATATAACCATGATATGTCCATGGAATTTTCAACGAATATAACCATATATAATATGGTTATAACAATGTATAACCATACACCAACAAAAGCACACGAATATATGGTGGTTGGTGGGGTTTGAACCCTCAACTTACCACATATAAACTCCATGACTTAACCAAAAAGCTATATATATGGTTTGTTTAAACAAACCAACCAATTTGCATTTAAATCCTGCCATAAAATTCAGAAAATTGGTTACAGGTCACACCCTATTTAATGGGTGCGTGGATCGAGGATTGTACACACATTAATGAAGAGGTAGTCTCAGAATTGGTGCCCAAGGGTACCTAATTTTAGAGGATACACTATAAAGAAGGACGATAGGTACATTGACGGAATTTTGAGAACTTTATACTCATTTTGCACGATTTTTTTGCAAGGAATCCAACGGTGCACTCCATTTCTACATTTGAGCAGCATGTAAAAAGTTCATTGTAAAACACAAGCATTTGAGCATTAATATAGAAGGTATCGATTGGAAACAGACATCGAGAGGTCACCCAAATCAGGTGAACTCCGTTATTCCACTTGTGTATGTGATTTCATTATTGTTGTCCATTTCAAGCTCAATTATTTGCAAGTCACTTTATCATTAAAGTCGATTTGGTTAGATAATCGTTTCACATGTAATTTGCATACAGTCAAGAAAGAATTTCATTTTGAATGTCAAGTAGATGTTTTTTATGTATTAAAAGATTAATAAACATACAAGGACATTTCAGATCAGGGAGACTAGTTAAGTTCAGGAGAACCAATGGCTCTCCAACAAGATAAATACATGACACAAGTGGAGGCTACTTCATCCAAAACAATGTGGTGGATATTCTTCCCATGAACCATAGTGTGAATTTAGAATGTCAGTTGATGGGAGATAATCGGTTTAAAATATTCTAGATTAAACATAATCATATTTGATGCCTCTGGATCCATAGCTCCAATGGCTGACAAGGGTTCTACATTGACTTGGATAGTTTTGTAGAACTTCAAGCATTCACATAGCACAAGGTGCTTGCACCAAATATTCAACAATGTTTTAGCTTTGAGCAGCGTAGGAATTTGGATTGAAAATTGACTTTTGAATTGTTCCCTTGGGCAGGCGCAACACCAATTCAACAACATGCCTCTAGATTTGAAGAGGGGTAGAGGATGGAGGAGAAGTGGAAGTGGAAGTCTTATCGGTAGCACCTCCATTGGCATGACTTTCTGGAGGAGTGGTATAAGTCTTAACTCTGGTGGTTAAAATAACCATCTCTTTACACATAAATACCTGAGCGATGCTTGAGGAAGCATCCCCATGGTGGGGATGATTCGTGTTTCCCCCTTGAGAAGGGGAAGGATTTTGTGCAACCATTTGTTGTTGCTAAGTTGGGAAAGGGTCAGTTAATACTGCAGGTTGGGAGGTACCCTTCAGAAATTTAGTGTCTTCCTCACGTTGAGGGAAGTCTTTCATGTAGTTATCCTCCATATAAATCATCCATGGAAGCTTATATTTCCTTTTCGGTTGGGTATCAATAGTTTTTGTATTGTCCTTCTCATTAGAATATTTCTTGGATTTACCCTTGTTTTTCTTCTTTCCTCTAGGTTGTTGAGATGAAGTGGAATGGACCACATTCACCTTGGAGGTCTGTGTAGGAGAGGGAGAAATTTTGGTATTGGTAACAGAACCCCCCATGCCATCGACATGGGATTTCGGAGCAGGTATTGAAAGATCATTCGAAAAATGAGGATAATGAGGGATCAGATCGTCAAGTGTGTTGGATTGGGAATATACCAAGTCCAAATATTGAGCACGATTTATTGATTTCTCCTCAATGACAACACCTCCCATGGAAACATATCTAGCGATGAGCGACAAAAGTGACTTGGTAAACCAATTTTCCAAGAGTTGGTCTGGAATAACGACTTTAATCAACCATCTTCGCCACCTCCATTCATGAATATGATCAGATATGTGAGTGGAGGTGGATTGCTTAAGTGAAGTTAAAATATTTATACCGGTTTTGTATCGAATCGACAGCTGGAAATGTGTCAAAAAAGGCACAACTAAAGAGTTGAAGTCGCTAAAGGAATGTCATGGAAGATCTATATACCATTTCATTGTCACTCCTATGAGGGTTCGTTGGAAAAGTCATAAACGAATGGAATCATCCATCAAAGAGTTTGAAGAACACCAAATATGGAAGGTCATTATGTGGTTATTAGGGTCTTCTCTAGGTCTCTCATCAAATTTTGGTATATCGAAAGGTAGTTTGGCAGGGATTGGAGGCCAAAACGGGGCATCCAGTATGGAATCATTGGTCAAACATGACATATAAGGCATATCTAATGTATTGAAGAATGGAATATGTCGATTGACCTATGGATACTGGTAGTAATCATGTGGCATGGGAACACCAGTATGACCATATACAGGTTGTGATGGGATGGAAAAGACATATTCTACTCCCATGTATTGTGGTTGATTTGATGGTCCTCTTATGTATTATGGATGACCTGAGGGTCCCCCCATGTACTTTAATTGACCTGATGGTCCCTCCATGTACCGCGGTTAACCTGATGGTTCCCCAATGTATTTTGGTTGGCTCGATGGACCTCCCATATACTGTGTTTGACGGGGTTATTGTATTGGAATCATGGGGTTCACGAATTGATTGGGAAAAGTTACTTGTTGAGGAATGCTCACCAGATTAGGTTGACCCCATAAAGGATTCATAACTCCTGGATATTGTTGTCCATGATACATGCCAGTAGTAATGGCAATGGAAGGATATACATGAGTGGGTCACCCCCAGGCTTGTTGTTGTTTCCCCCATATAGGGGTTTATGTCATAGTTGAGGGTTTCCCCCCAGCAAAATGTTTCCCTCGAGTTGAAGATTGACCTCCAATGAAGGGTATAGAAGAACTCCCCATTTGTAAAGTTGGAGATATAGGTTGAGCGGCTTGTGTAATTATGGTTGTATGAAAAATTTGATTGCTGGCCATCTGGCCGATGGGATAACCAAGTAAAGCACTTGGTGTTGTATATTTTAACCTTGTACAATATTTACTGCAAACATATTTTCATTAAAAGACCAGAAAATATACAATGGAAAATACAAACATTACCTAGATATTTTTCCCCTGGAAACCCAAACCGGGAAAACCAACATATTCTATATTCGTTCATAGTGATACATTATCTACAATACAATATACATATAGGAGCTAGTGGCATCCAAAACCCCAACCGAATGACCTGGATTAGTCAACAACCCTAATTCCTTAACCCAAAATAGAAAACCATCGGCAAAAACCATGTGCCAAAAAATCACCCAACAATGGACACGAAAATCAAGGCAACACAAAAATCGAGGCGACACGAAAAACGAGGAAAAAATGCACCATGTTTCTCGAGGAAAAAAAAAATCTCAAAGGCACTTCCCTTGAACCCCTGCGTAGGGGGGATATCACCCCCCTGCGAACCCCCTCAAACCCCCCAGTACGCCCGACACAATGTAGCGTACACTACAACTATTCGTGCAAAGAATATAACACATACTCAACATGTGTGTATAATATGTGGGATTAATGAAGAAGGAATATTACCCAACCCATGTGTGAAGAGAGGTGTACGCACATGTGGTTGTGTCAAAGTAAACTAGGTGACAAATGTTCTCGGTAAAGAAGAAGCACCGGTAAGAGTGATCTGCGCTCTTGCAAGATCAACTACACGAGCTGAACTGATCAGTAAACGGTAAGAAGAATAAGCATCAAGAAATATCATGGACAATTGTTCAATAAGTAGTCGGCCAAGTGGGTCAGTTAAAGGGGGATTTGCATAAGGTACAACACATTCTATGAAGGTTGTGACAGATTCTTTTGCATGTTGGCCACTCCTATGAGCTACACTCCAAATTTGAGAAGTTTGTTCTTCAACCATTCCTTCGTTAGAAGAGTTGTGTTGAGTTTCATGAACTTTAGGATCCAAACCTTGAATTCTACGATATCTTCGAAGCCCTTGATCAACCCCAGTGAAAGTAAAATAACAATCCTTAAGGCCAATTGCAAACTCTGAAAGAACAAACCCCTAAAAAATATCTGCAGGTAATCAACCATACAAACAATCTATAAAAGGATCTTCTGAAGATGGGATTTCAAGTCGTCAACGAAGATATCAGAAGTAGTTACCCCAACCTCCACGTAACATCCCTTCTTGATACGACGTCTACCCTAGGTACCATGGGAATCCACCCATAGTAACCTATGCAGATATTTAGGAAAGATTACTAAGGTTACCAAATTGCATTCATCCTCCGGGGGGGTACAGTCGACAATCAGAACTGAATGTATGGGAAGTATAACAAAGTACGAATCTCTTCAAGAGGATTGAAGACAAGTGGACTGGTAATAATCATGAGGACCTCTAGCATATTCAATATGAACAAATCACCAAGACCAAATGAACCAGTAACACTCAAGAAAAACCACCAATATACTCTCTTTCCACTACGATTAGTGAAGATTTGGAGGGGTAATCTCCACTGTTGTTTCGCACGTGACCTCGTGTTTAGCCCCTGTGTTAGAGGGGGTTCCCGGCTATGCCTATACGATAGTTGGATTTTGTCTCTCTTTAGTGTTCTACAATCTTCTTTAGTATCCTTGGATGATTAACTCACTTCACCCTAATCCAAAGCCCTATCCTTAGACTATTGTAGGTGTGCTATAAATAATAAAATGTCTAATTGATTTTATTAGTGTGTTGGTTTATTTTAATGGCTTTGTTTACTCAGAAAGGTCTACGGAGATGAAACTAATGATGTGTGAGAATGCAAAAATAATGAAATGAAAACATTTATTTTCGATGAATCCTATCTATGAGAAGGAGAAGATTTATTATCTTCTTAATATAAACAAGCACTCAATATCATGCAACTTTTCAATTTTCCGCTTAAATGAATAGAAGAATGATGCCAAAATTTGTTTATGAGGGGAGGAAATAACTCTTGTATTCATTATCATCATTGTACTCTATACTTTGTATTGTCTTGGAGAAGTCTTATATGGAGCAGGACGCTAGGCTTCATCACGAAACCCTGGGAGCATGACATTAAGGTTCATGAGGAACCCCGAGGAGAAGACAAGGAGAGAGAGAGATGTCTTGGATGTACTTGGAGAGATTGCTCTCATGTGATGTTGAATTTTCTCTTGTGATGCTAAATGTTTTGCCATGAATGTACATTGCAAATGGTAGAGAGTAACATGAAGTTGGGGACGAGGATGGTTATTATGGCTCTTGTTGCAACACTAGGGTTTCTACCCTAGTAGAAGACATGAAGAGTGGAGCTAATGACTTGCATGATTTTGGAGCCTTGTTCTTGTGGAATGTATGACTAGGGAAAGATCATGGAGAGACTATATTGATGAGTCTTGAGCTTGTTATGATACCTTTGGAGCTATGAAGGTGGTTCCCATTGTTTCAATAAATGAAGTCTTGTGTTTTCTGACTTGTGCTTTTTGGAAACTATCTGGGGTCTCTTGGGATCTAGACAGATTATGTGATGAGTAGTAAAACCTTCTTTTGCCAAAGATATTTGGAATTCCTTTCCTTTGGTTTAGCTAGGTCGATGAGGGTTTGGTTGAGAAAGCGATAAAAGTACTTAATATAGACTCTGGGGGCCCTCAACGACCAAGAAATAAATTCCTTTCTTTCTCTTTTTTCCTTTGTGAGTAAAAAAATTGGTAGCTTGTTTTGGATTCATAGCCTTGTCATGTTATGGGTTAGTCTAGGAATCTGGGGGGTGTCTAATCCAGAACTAACGATCGATATGGCTGAAAAATACGACCACTAGGGGAGTTGAGGGATTTGATCCTTGGAGGGGTGAATATCTTATCACCCTATGCAAGTATTTTGGGTCTCTAATAGCAGGTCTATTCCATATCAGTGTTTGTCCACCCCAACATTTTCCACTCCTTTGTAGAAACATTGGGGTGGGATATTGAAATTATCATATCCAGGCTATCGGTCTTGTTGTTGTGTTCTTTTTATCTTTCATTGGAACCCTGTGGTATGGGTATGGCTCCGCAACTAATCCAGTCGAATTATTTTGTCCTACTCACTCGTTACCAATGGGAGGACACTTCCAACAAGAAATAAAAGGCAACCAAAAATCTAAGTTTTTGTTGACCGATAAACTGGATTTTTCCGATTCCATTGGCCTGCAAGGATTAGAGTCGAATATAAAATATTAGTTTTAATGTTTTAGAGTTGGTTGAAAGGCTACTTGAAACATCTTATAAGAACCTTCCTTTCCTAAAGGGTGAGTTGACATAAAATATAAGGAAGAGTTTAAATCCTTTCACTTAAGTGATAACTGGCGACTCGACATATTGTTATGTCAAGATTTATCTTGGCTCGGGATGAGCACAGAGTACTACTGAATAAATCAACCCCCTCTCCTGCCATAATTGAGTAACCTTACAGGTCCCTTCCTGGGAGCTCGTTGAACATATTAAGTCCAAGGGAGTCGGTCGGGGCTGGTCTCTCAATTGGTAAGGAGAGGAAGAATGATGCCTCCTATGCCATGCCTATGGGATTGCTTGAATCACTCAACTACTAATGATTATTTTCTCGAGATATCCATTTTCATTTTTAGGGGGGTCCTTCTTCCTTGATCCAAAGTTGGTTCGTTCTTCCATCAGTTTATCCAGAGTCGTATCGGTCCATTTTGATTCGTTCTTCATCTCCAGAGGGAAAATGAGGAAAACAACGGAGGGGAAGCTCGAGTTTCTCCTTTTGGAGGTCAAACAAACGACTCAAATTTGGTTTAAAGCTCCTTCGCTCGACTGGTAATGGATAGGAAAATGTGACTAAGTGAGGGGAGTGTTCAGACTCTCCAACAACCAATGATGCAATTGGTTATGCATCTTCAGACGAAAGTACTGGGTTCCCTGAGGATTTTTATCAACAGGAAGTTCACAAGAACTTAGATTGACCCGATTCGGCTACCTCTGATTCGATTGATAAGGCAACCTCGGACAATCATATGAATCTTCCAGGGCCCCTGTGTCTTTGTCCGAAATCTTCTCGATCCATGGCTTCGGGGGTTCCATCCTGGAAAATCACCATGAATGGATGAAGGGGAATATTAGTAGCCCATATGAGCCAAAAAACCCATAAGAAACCCATTCCCTAGAATCCCTTAAAGCTAGGCACACCCGACCGATGACACTTGAAGCTCGATCTGCACCCTTCTAGCTGACAAATTGTTTGAGTAACAAGTATAACCTCTTTCTTAATGAATTTATTTCTAACTGAATAACGTCCCTTAATCAATTAAAAAATTATCGAAATGGCAAGATCTTCGAAATAAAAAAGAAGAAAAAGAAAAATTCCCTCGATACTCAATAACAAGAGAAATGAGTGATTTCCCCTCAACAACAAGAAATTAAATGAGGTTCTCTTATCGCGGAGGATCGGGTGGAGAAAGGACATAGAATTCCTTCCCTATTTTTGGGCTCAGAACAGGGAATTCCCCTGAACATACCAAGAATAAAAAGAGAAACAAATGCATTGCTTATTTTCCGGTACTAGGAAGGAAATGAAACAAATTATTGTTGGATTACTGAGAGGGGGGGTGAATCAGTAATAGAGAATTTTAATCCTGTTTAACCATATAATCCAAGTGTTATATCAATGAAGCATTATCATCCAATAATTGCAGAGTAAATAAGAAATGAACAATCATACACATACACAATACACCAGTGTTTTCCGTGGAAACCCAAATCAGGAGAAAACCACGGAATGCTTTTTCTTATATGTCTTGAAGAATTACATTCATTGGAATCACCAACTTCCTTTGTTTTCTAGCTGCAACTGGAAGGAGAATCCAACCCCCTAGTTTCTCAGGCTACAACCTGAAGGAAGATCCATCTCCCCAATTCTCTGCCTACAACCAGAAGGAGGCTACAACCCCCTATGTTCTCCGGCTACAACCGGAAGGTGGCTACAACCACCTGTCCTTGCCCTGTCCAACCACCCNACTGCTGTAAACCTGTACCAATAAATCTGACCCATGCATCAACCATGCATCAACCTGTACCTCAACCTGTAATCAACCTGTACCATAAACAAGTGCATCAACCATGCACCAACATGTAATCAACCTGTACCATAAACAAGTGCATCCAACTATGTACCGAGTATGTACCAATCATGTGTCAACTACTCATCAACTATGACTCATCAATATGTACCAACATCATCAACTATACACCTCATGTATGTACCAACTCATCAACTACTTGTGTCAACCGTGTACCCAACATGCCCTCAACCGAAATCCCTCATCATTTCATCATACAAATCTGGTTTGTAGCTCTATAATGTCACGGTGTATATGATGTAGTCACACCGCAAACTATGCTTTAACAACAAAGAGACTATCATTTTCATCAAACTTTTCTTTAGTCTCACATACCTAGTTTGGATTAGTCAACAAACCTAACTTGATATAATAAATTTATTTTGTCGTATAAAGATTTTGTGATACACAATGTTCCTAAATTAGTGTTTATGCAATTCATCCAAGTGTCATTACTTGGAACTATCTCGAGAAAAGGAGTTATAGCAAAATGACATACCATGATGGGTCGGCTTATTTAAGAGGTGACCTTGGCGTGCCACGCGGAATATTTTAAATGAAATTAGGCCCATTACAGGAATACTAAGGCTGTACCCCTGTAAAAATTTGGTCTCCACTAAATGTTGATCGTTATGAAGAGTTATGACGTTTTTACCGGAACACCTGTTGCATTAGTTTAGGGACTAATACAAATCCTATTTTCCAATGAGTGTAAATCCCAAAATGCAACGACCACAAGCTTTATTTTTTATCAAAGATACTTGGATATGTTTTCTCAATGGAATGAAATTTCATGATCTGAATCGTTATAGGAAAAAGTTAGCGAAAATGGTGAGATGACACAATAAAATAACATACCTTAGAAAGCACCATCGAAAATTCTTCCTTGCATTTCGGCCTTCTTTTCGCTCACATTCCTTAAATTTAAACTAGATATCATTTGGTTACCTAGAGACACCTATAGGTATTCAATATGCTCAAAGTGTGTGATTAAAATGAGAGAGCATTGCCTCATAGTATCCTCTCCAATTAGCTTCCTTAAAAGCATCTTCCGGGTCACTTGGCCCCACTTTCCTTATTTTAGGGTTAGCCACTTCTGATTTCTCCATTAAATTTTGTGTGATAACATTTTATTCACTTTTGAATTATAATGCACTCATTAATTCATTTTATTGTTTACCTTTAAAATCTCTTCATTAAAATTTGACTACTTTGACCTTTTAAGACTCTGAATGACATATGAGGGTCTCCAACTCCGGTAAGACCATAACTCTCAAGCCGTGAGAAGTTATGTGTGATTCTATCAACAGAAATGGAATGGCATGTACTATCATTATAGAATAAAATTATTATCTAAAATATATCATAACTCATACCGTTACCCATCAAAACAAACTTAGGTCCATTAACCAAACCATTGTGCTACAACTATATGGTCACCCTTTCCTAGCAGAGTATGAGGGTTTATGTGTCGTTCCACATACCACGGAAATGGAATAACAAGCACTATCCACCTGGTGTCTCCAACTTCTCATGGTCATAACTTTCTAACCGTGAGGAGTTATGTGACGTTCCACATACCACCGGAAATGGAATGAAAATAACTATCCATATAGTATAGTTTCTCTGACAAATTCATTGTACTTCATCTCATTATTCCATAATCAAGCATGGGTTCTCTTACTCCGCAAAGCGTCTTCCCATGAGGGCTTTCACCATAAGGGGACCACTTTGGAGTTCATCCATATTTACTTCTTATCAACCATGTCAAAAAAATAATGAGTCATATTTGCATCAAACAATCTTGGGTCCATTACCCAAACCTTTGTGCTACAGGGTTTTTTTCAAGGGTTGACATCAATGACAACCAACCTTAATCAACAATCTCCCCCTTTGGTATTGATGGCAACACTCTGATGCAATAATGAAATAATATCACTCATGCTCCCACTAGAACCATGCCTCTATCCTCTGCATATGATAAATCTGCAAATATTCTCCCCCTAGAACCATGCCTCTGCCCTTTACATCTGATAAATATCTCCCCCTTTGTCATCAATGGAAAAGGTATATTTCCATCCGTGGCTGCTCCCCCTGACTGAACTGTCCTCTTATGGTACTTCCTCGTGTACATCTAAGACATATAAGATAAACATTCAAAAATCATTCATTTTGGAGTAGAAATAACCCCAAGTCTTTGGCGAAGATATTCAAAGGCTTCCTGTGGAAGTGGTTTTGTAAATATGTATGTCACTTGTTCTTTTGTGCCCACATACTCAACTCTGATGTTCTTTTCTGCAACCTGTTCACGTAGAAAGTGATACTTGATTGGAATGTGCTTCGTCTTGGATTGCATCACCAGTTTTTTTGAGATACTGATGGCACTTGTATTATCACAATATATTGGAATGGGCTCATCATACTCAACCTGTATATCTGTCAAAGTTTGTTTCATCCAAAGAACCTATGTACAACATGTTGTTGTTGCAATATACTCTGCCTCGGC
>SNQJ01S0002877.1:22844-41076 GCA_010110895.2 Picea sitchensis
CAACCTCTCTACAAATCGTGTGTGGCCCCTTTACTCCATATGTGACTCTGGTCTGCAAGCTATCGTCAGCCTGCATCAACAATAATCATGTCAGAAATGTCAACAACAAATCATCAAATCGAATGAAACATCATAGTGAACATATCACCCAAAAGCACACTTCCTGACTTAGTCCGGAGTCCAAGGGGGTTCTACCAATGCCTCTACATCCTCAAGGTCAAAAACCCTGCACACTCAATAAAACCAAGTCAATAGCACCTATCTACATCCCATAGTAACACATCATGTCATCTGTCAATTGCATCATAATCAAGTATGAATGGTCTAACATCATAAATGTCCAGATCACTTGCGAGCAAGTGTCCTCAAATAATAAGTGTTCTCTGTGCGCCAGGACGGGATGTTACATCTGGTTCTGCCTCGAGACCCTGGACAATAAAACCTCTCAAATCCTGTAGTGTCTCTTCGCGTTACAGGGTGGTCATCACCTCCCAACATAGGTATCCCAAGAAGGAACAACCCAACCAACAACTGCCTTGACACCATTGTTGGCACTAGAAACTTTGGTCCATCCACAGGCAAACCCTGAGCAACAGAGGCTTCCATCACGCTCGGAGGAGTTCTAGAAGGAAGAGAACATGCCATCACATACGGAGGATGTCATACAACTAGACTAGACACCACTCAAGGAGGAGCCTCCTCCTTCTGGGGACATGACATTCCCTGCCTTCTGCATGCCCGCTGCCATACCAATGATCTGTCTATTGATTTTGTCTATTGTTTTTTCATGTGCATAATGAAATTTCATGCATTTGTCAATGGTTATTATAGTTATTCTCTCTACACTTTCCACAGTTGTAACGACCACCCTTAGGGGCCGGAATTTTGAACTATTTTTGTGTCATTAACAGTCTAGTCTTTAGTTATGAAGCGCTTCGGCTAGCTGAGTTGGTTTCCCCTCAGGGCAGCTCACTGTTTACAACTTGAAACAATGGAAATTCTCTATAGTCCATTTTGACAGAATTTTATACAATCTTACTTCAAAACAAAAAAAATATTGAATAAAATTTACATAACGGTTTATACTATTCATTAAGTAAAACATGTTATAGCATTATATAAATTTCTATAAATCTCCATACAGTGTAATAATATTCTATAAATTGCTCAGTCTCATGTATATGACGAAATTGTTCGGTGCAAAATGTGTATGACGGAAGTCTTCGGTCCAAAATGTATATCACATAACACGCTAGACATGAAGAGTGTGAACCCACGACTCTGCCAACCCGTAACTCCGTAATTCTTCCCTGCAAAATGTATCAAGTTTTATAGCATTATACAAATTACTATAAATCTTGCTACAATGTTATAATTTTCTATAAATTATTGTCCCATGTATAGGACATAATTGTTAGTTGCAAAATGTATATGGCAGAAGTGTTGGGTGCAAAATGTATTTCACGGGATGGGCTGGCCATAAAAAATGAGAAATGTGAACCCACAACTCCGCCGACCCGCCACTCTGTAATTGTTGGGTTACATTGGTTATGTATTAAATATTTCATGTACTATCAAACTAAGATCCTAGGAACCTTCCTTCAAGTACCAGACATTAATAATTTTTGATAAATTTCAAATCAAACTAATTCGGGAATACTAAATTCTGCATGAATACAACATGTACTGCAACTTTCAACCCACGCATTTACTCCCCTTCCAGCTTGGCAGGGACTACGCTGCCATATAGCACTTGTTCTCCATTTGAATTCCAAGATTCATTTTGTTGTTAATCGACACATAATTTTAGTGCCATAGTCCTATCCTTGAGTTGCAATATTTCACTATGTGTTTTATATGAATTCCCGTGTTTGTTGTCCAACATTTTGGTGAAATTATATCATATTCAATTCACAAATTTATATTTATACATTTATTATGAACCTTTCAAATGTGATGGTTTCATATAAATAGTCTTTCCTGTAGCAACTAATGTAGAATTGCAAATATTAAACCATTGGTCTCATTATAATGCTTATTTTGGAAGTATGCCTCATTGGTGATACAAATTGGGAAAAAAATCCCTTGCCTAACATATCAAAATAAAGGTCAATATAAATGATGTCAATTTTGAATAGAGTCTATCCACATAAATCAAATTGAATTTGACATAATAATGGAGGCTCAAGAATGGAAATACCAATAATTTATATTTGATTTGTTTTTTAATGATATCTTTTAGTAATCATGGAATTAAATAACTATTATAATAATATAGTAAATTATCTATATAATGGAAACCTTTTCTCACACATAAACAAATATGCATTGAAGCGATCATTAGGTCACTGGATTATATTCTTAGGGAGAATCACCCTCTATTCATTTTGATAAGAATTTCAAGGCTTTTGTTGGCTTTGTTGATAAACTTATAGACAAAATTACAATGAAATGATAACAAATTAAGTGAGGTCAAATTGAAAGGTGATAGTACACGACACACATATTTTTGCATCGGGAGAAGAAGGTAGACGCCTCCCAATTAGCTATCTTCTTCTATAGTGATTTGATATGACACACTACTCAAAGATGTTTGAAATCACACATGAATTGTTGGGGATTGTCCATCATAAGATATCCCACCTTAGTTTCCTTCTTCTCCCAGCAAAAAAAAGGGAAACTCAGGAAGTGATGTTTAGTCAATAACTAAAGGAACATGCTTCTTGCAAAACATTAGTAACTTGAAATCTTTCCCAAGTGAACATAGCCTTATGGTAAAGTTACAAGTTGAATGTGATGCAATGAATCCCACACATAGAACTAATGGGTCCCATTTGATGGCCTTGGTTCATGTATTGGATAATGTGTCTAGTTTTAAAAAAAAATGCATCAAAATATTTATAAATTATACAAGTATTTTGGAGGAAAATATATTTCAACGATGCAAAAATCCAAACAATTTTTATTTTCGTAAAATTGATGGCTCACACAAAGTAAATTATTTGTTGGGGAATCAGAACACCTTAGGAAATTTAATCCTTGTTGCAGGAGCAATGTTTTCTATCATAAAAGGGACACAAATATTTCTTGCAAAACAAATTGAGTGTTGGGGAAGTGGAAATGGTTTGGCATTCTAGTGAAGAAAAATAGATAAGGAAAGTTAGCCTCTAATATGACATCTTATGTTTCTCCAATAGGATGAATAAGAATGTTATAAATATTAAAAATTCCATGGTTCGGTTACACAGTTTTATTTCTTGATGATGCTAAGATTCGAAACAAAATTCATCTACAACGTAAACTATATAGAAGATCTTCCTCATAGGTAGCCAAATGCATTTTCAAGTACTCTATCGTGGAGAGTCAATGGCTCTAAGATGTATCGGATACATTCACTGACTTGAAGGTAAATTGTTGTTTTTACTAAACGTTGAAATGTGTTCCTTTATATATGTACAAAGTTTATAGTAACCTAAATATCTTAATAATCTGGACCATAGGTTATATACGCATGGACTCTGTGTTTCAAGTGAAGAGGAGAAAGCAATCTTGGCTCTTTGGATAAGGGCATCGAGTACTTCTTATAACTTTTTAAAAGATATTTTTCTTATTATATTTCCCAAAGACATTATTCTACAGGTGAATATAGCTTACTCGTAGCATAGATTTGGAATATACCTTTATGCTTTCTCAAACTTGTTGGAAATACTAATTACAATTCATTGAGATTTACGACTCCGTCGACTTTTTGGTTTGTCAGTCGTCAGTCTGCAAATATAATTTATTTACTTTACACTTGCATTTACACAAACTTATTCTTTGTGAGTAAAAAATAAAGAGAGATAATTAATGAAGTTGATATTTATCTTTCTCTATTCCAGTTAAGTAGTTGAGAGTTAATCGAATTTATTGTCGTCTTTAATGTTGATTCAATTAACTTCTATAAGAATTCAAAGTCGTAGTCTTTATATGCCTGAGTCTATAAGTTAATTGAAATATACAATAGATGCAGAGAGGTAGAGAAAACAAAGTTGTGAAGGAGAAACAACAACATTTGAGGAGTCGAATAAGTATGAGAGCAAAAGCTTTGTGTCTATAAAATCAGTAGAAGCGGCTAGAGCTGAAGCTCATAACAGTTTTATATTTTTTAATTGCGTCGTGCCGAAGTTATTAATATCAAGTATTTTGTGTGTTCACAATTTCATGTGTATTTTTGAGTTTATGTGCTAAGGATAGCACTATGTTGTTTTGCATCCATAAATAATTCCATTAAGTATTTACACCACAATGCGTAGTAATTCATGCGGTCTGTGTGGTAAGTCCTAGGTGTTTAATGATGGAGTTTTGTGGTGCGTAGTATTTTTTCACTATGTTGCGCACAGTTTCCCTACGTGTTGAAGATCTGAGATTTGGTATTAGAGTAAGTTGATCAAGAGAAGGTTGATCAGAGAAGGTTTTATCATAACAAGTTCAAGAAAAACGACTCTGTTGAAAGGTGAAATATGATCTCTACCTCAAATCTACAACCTCCCACTTTTAAATGAAAGAATTATGAGTTATGGTCCTTGACCATGAAAGAATTATTTCGGGGTCAAGATTTATGGGAGATAGTCGATAATGGTTGTGTGTAACCAATAGATTAGGCAACATAAAATTCCCTCACACAAGCTGAGATGGATGCTTTGAAAAATCAAAGGAATAAGGATGGAAAGGAGATTTTCTACATATATCAAGTCATGCATGAGAGCATACTTCCAAGAGTTTTATCAGAAAAACAATCCAAGGAAGTGTGGGACATATTACAAACCTCTTAGCAAGATTTCAAAACTACAAATTCTTAGATGATATTTTGAAGCTCTATCAATCAAAGATATAGATTCAGTAGATTCATTTTATACCCATGTTATTGGCCTGATAAATCAGATTAAGTCTCATGGCGAAACCATAGAAGACAAAAAAATTGTTGAGAACATACTTAGGTGTCTTCCTCCTATATTTGATACCCTAGTTATGATTCTTGAAGAGAGAAAATACCTGATTCAATTTAATCTAGATGAACTACAAGTTTCCCTCATTAATCATGAACACAGATTGAATAGGTCCAGTATGTTATCATAGAATGCATTTTACATGCATTCATCAATAAGTCATGGAAGAGGAAGGGGGAGAGATAACTTTATAGGCAAAGGAAGAATTTTTGTTAGAGGTGGACACAACAATAGTCCTGGGAATAATGGTGGAAGACACAAAAACCCAACTAGCACTTAGTCAAGTAGTCAGAGAACTGACAAATGGTCGAAACGAAGGTTTCACTTGGAACAAATATCCAAGTCACTAGCTTAGGCAAAGGAAGTTTAAATATTTTAACTAAACACGAAGAACATAAATTTATGCCTGATGTTTACTATGTTTCTAGTTTGAAGATAAATTTGATGAGAACAGGACAATTGTTACAGAAAGGATACAAAATCTACATGGAAGATAATCATTGTGTGATTATGGACAAATATCCAAGTAATCAATTTATTGCAAGAATTCATATGACAAGTAACATAATGTTTTAACTAACATTGAAGGCAACCAAGAAAAAAAATACAACGCTAGATGTTGGTAAAGAAAAATATGTGTTGTTAGACACTGCATTTACAACATAAAGTGTGCACGGTTCCAAAGAAAAAATAGTGCGCGCAATATCAAGAAAGGAGAAAGTAGTGCAGCAATACAGGTAGCATTCCAATCTGAAGTGCAGGATGATTCTTGGCTATGGCATTTCAGATTTGGACATTTGAACTTTGGAGGTCTAAAGCTGCTACACAGAAAAGAATATGGTAAAATGTTTTCAATTAATTAAGAAACCAGAAAGAATATGTGAAGGTTGTATTTTTGGAAAGAAACATAAAGACCCATTTCTAGTTGGCAAGTCTTACAGAGAAAGATCTCCACTAGAAATAGTACATTTGAACATTTGTGGACCAATGCGAAAACCATCCATAGGAGGCAGTACATATTTTTTGACATTCATTGATTATTTCTCAAGAAGGACATGGATTTATTTTCTAAATCACAAATGTGACGGATTGGGTTATTTTGAGTAGCTTAAATAAACCGTGGAGAAGAAAAGTGGTTATTACATCAAGTGTCTAAAAACTAATAGAGGAAAATATATGTCTAGATAATTTCATAGTTTTTGTAAAGTTCACGGCATCTACAAGCAATTTATCACTCGATATACACCATAATAGAATGGTTTCACAGAAAGAAAGAACATAACCATCATGGACATGGAACGTAGTATGTTGGCAGTCAAACATTTATCAAATGAGTATTGGGCTGAGGTAGTAGAAACTGCAGTATGCATTAGGAACAAATGTCCGACAATGAGTGTGAAGAACATAGTTCCTCAAGAATCTCTATATCCAACTTTAGAATTTTTTTTACCAAGGAAGAAAAGAAGTTTGTGTGACATCTATAATGAGGACACAACAAATTCATTTTTGTTTTTCTCTGTTTTCACAGATAGATGATCGATTAACTTTTAAAGAAGCTCTGAAGGAAGATGTATGGGTTCAAGCCATGGATGAAGAAATCATATGCATAGAGAACAATCAAACATGGAAATTGGTAGAAATACTTGAAGACAAGGATGTGATAAGTGTCAAGTGTATTTGTAAAACCTAGAAAGATGCAGATGGAAATGTACAGAAGAACAAGGAAAGACTAGTTGCAAGAGGATTTACACAACAACTTGGAATATATTTCAATGAAACATTTGCACTAGTTGCCTGCATGGACACAGTCAAAACTATGTTATCCATTGTTATGCAAAACAAATGGTCAGTTTATCAAATGGATGTAAATTCAACATTTTTGAATGGACATTTAGAAAAATAAGTGTATGTGGAACAACCGGACATTTAGAAAAATAAGTGTATGTGGAACAACCATAAGGGTAGGAGGTTTTGGGACAAGCAGCCAAAGTGAATATATTGAAGAAAGCACTGTATGGAATAAAGCAAGCTGTGAGCTTGGTACAAACACATAGATTCCTACCTCACACATAATGGATTTCCGCAGAAGTGAATGTAAGATAACACCGCACATCAAAGAAAATCATCACAGTAACGTGCGTATTAATTGTTTGTCTATATGTAGATGATTTTATTTTTATAGTTGATTCCAGCATTGAAGAATTTAAGCCAAGCCTAGAAGGATGGATTTGACATGAATGATTTTGGGTTATGAGATATTTTTTGGGTATTGAAGATCACTAGTCCAAAATTGGTATATTTATCTCACAATCTAAGTATGTTCATGGAATCTTGAAAATATTCAATATGATAAATTCCAAAGCATCCCTAACATTTGTCATCACATGATTGAAGTTAAGAAAGAAAGATAAAGGGTCAAAGGTAGATCCGAGAATCTTTAAAAGAACGACAGGGAAGTACTATGTAATCTAACAAAAATACTTTGATGTTATGTATGGAGTGAGCCTAACTTCAAGTTTCATGGAAAGTCCAAAAGAATCACATTGGAAGGAAGGAAAAATAATTATGAGATATGTAAATGGAATAAAAGATGTTGGTATTAGATATTCTACTTCATAAGATTTCATAATTTCTATTGATAAGCTAATCGACAATGATCACGTGGAGGCAACATATAGATGAGAGAGAGGAAAAATGATTCCTCGCAGGGACACATTTGCACTAGTTGCCTGCATGGACACAGTCAAAACTATGTTATCCATTGTTATGCAAAACAAATGGTCAGTATTTAATAAATGGACAAATTCAACATTTTGAATGGACATTTAGAAAAATAAGTGTATGTGGAACAACCATAAGGCTAGGAGGTTTTGGGACAAGAAGCCAAAGTGCATATATTGAAGAAAGCTAATCAGATGGATTAAAGAAAGCTCCCGTGAGCTTGGCATACAATCACAGGATTCCACCACACATAATGGATTTTAGAGAAGTGAATGTGAGACAACACTGTATATCAAAGAAAATCAACAAGGTAACATGTTAATAGTTTTCTTATATATAGATGATTTTATTTTTTATAGTTGATTCTCAAAATATTGAAGAATTTAGTCACTGAAGGATGAATTTGACATGAAATGATTTTGGGTTATGATATTTTGCATTATGATCACTAGTCCAAAATTGGTATATTTATCTCAACGGCATGTGCATGAAATCTTGAAAAATATTCAATATGATAAATTCCAAAGCATCCCTAAAGACGGTCATCATCGCATTGATTGAAGCAGAAAGGAAGATGAATGGTCCAAGGTGGATCCCACGTTGTTTAAAAGAATGGTAGGAAGTACTATGTATCTAACAAAAAAATACCTGATATAATGTATGGAGTGAGCCTAACTTCAAGTTTCATGGAAAGTCCAAAAGAATCACATTGGAAGGAAGGAAAAATAATTATGAGATATGTAAATGGAATAAAAGATGTTGGTATTAGATATTCTACTTCATAAGATTTCATACTTATTGGATACACTGACAATGACTGTGGAGGCAACATAGATGGGAGGAAAATTATCTCTAGGACACATTTCATTTTGGAACAGGTATAGTGTCATGGGCATCAAGGAAGCATCCCATAGTGACTCTTTATTTAGCAGAGGAAAATTATGTCACAACTATAGGTGCAACTCTTCAAGAAGTTTAGATGAGAATAATGTTAAAATATTTGATGTTGGAACAATAGGAATCAACAACAATATTTTGTGACAACAATTATGCCATCATGTTATCCAAAAATCATGTGTTTCACAAGACAACTAAGCACATTGATACAAGGTATGATTTTATCTGAGAATTAGTGAATAACAAAGAAATCTCTTTAGAGTTTTGCAAGTCAAAAGAATAAGAAACATACAAGTTTACAAAGTCTTTAACCAGAGATGCATTGAAACATTTGTGTAGTAGTCTGGGAGTCTATGCAATAATAGATGAGTGACAGTAAAATTTCAATTCAATTTTTGATGTAATGTTTTTGTAATCCCGCCTACTTATAATTAATGGGGAGTGTTGGAAATAGTAATTACAAGTCAGTGAGCTTTATGAATCGATCGATTTGTCAGTCTGTTAGTCAGATAGTCAGTCATCATTCTGCAAATACAGTTTATTTAGTTTACACTTGCATTTACACAAACTTATTTTTTGTTAGTTGGCAAGAAAGATAGTTAATTAATGAAGTTGATCTTTATCTTTCTCGAGTCCAATTAAGTAGTTGAGAGTTAGTTGAATTTATTTTTGTCTTTAATGTTGAGTTAGTTAGCTTCTGTAAGAAATATCAGTCATAGTATTTATATGTCTGAGTCTACAAGTTAATAGAAATATACTGTAGATTTAGAGAGGTAGAGAGAACAAAGTCATGAATGAGAAACAAAAAAAACTGAGGAGTCAAAGAAGTCTGAGAGCACTAGCTCTGTCTCTATAAAATCATCAAAAGTGGTTGGAGCCGAAGGTCATCATAGTTTTACATTCTGTAATCGCGCTACTTCGAAGTTATTAATATCAAGTATTTTGTGGGTTCACAATTTCATGTGTATTTTTGAGTTTATGTTTTAAGAATAGGACTGTGTTGTTCTGCATCCATAAATCATTTCATTAAGTGTTTACACCACAACGCACATTAATTCATGTAGTATGTGAACTGTGCGGTAAGTCCCGAGTGTTCAAAGACGAATTTTTGTGGTGCACAATATCTTTTCACTGCGTTGCGCACAGTTTTTCTATACACTGAAGATTTGAGAAAAATTGCTATGAAGACAGGGACTCGCTGCTTTGTATAAATTTCCCTTGTTATTTTTTATATGTCAATTTGATTTTATCTTCTTTTTACCCACTTTGAAAGCCATTTAGTAAAGGCATCCTCTTCTACCCTATTAGCATTATGGTTTCCTAGCGCAAGACCACGATTTTGGCAATTTAGACTCTATAATCAATGTCTAAGTGATAAGATGAGCTAGGAACATCCATTTTATGTCAAATTTGCAACATATTGGTAGTATTTTACTTGTTTATTATCTTGAAGAAATCAAGTGATCTTTGGATTGAAGCATGCCACATTCATATTAAATGATTCAGAAGTCAAGAATGTCATGAATCTCTCATTCAAGTTATCCCACTTTCCAAGTGAAGAAAGCTTGTCTCTTTGGATATGGGCATAGGTGCTAGAATATTAAAACTAATCAAGGCATCGAGTACTTTTTATAACTTTTTAGAGGATAATTTTCTTATTATATTTCCTAAAGACATTATTCTCCGAGTGAATATGGATTATTCTTAGAATGAACTGCATAGATACTTTTATGCTTGATCAAACTTGTTGGAAATAGTAATTACAGGTTAGTGAGATTTACGACTCCATCGATTTTTCAATTTGTCAGTCAGTTTGTCAGTCATCAGTATACAACTAAAATTTATATAGTTTACACTTGTATTTACACAAACTTAGTCTTTTCCAATATACACGCACGAGAGTTAATTAATGAAGTCGATATTTATCTTTTTCGAGTCCAATTAATTAGTCGAGAGTCATTCGAATTTATTGTCATCTTTAATGTTGATTATGTTAGGTTTTGTATGAATTATCATTCATAGTTTTATATTTCCTAGTCTGTAAGTTAATCAAAATATACAACAGGTGCAGAGAGGTAGAGAGAAAAGAGTCGCAAAGGAGAGAAAACAACAGCTAAGGAGTCGAATAATTTTGAGAGTAGAAGCTATGTTTCTATAAAATCAACATAAGTGGATAGAGCTGAAGCTCATAATAGTTTTATATTATCAAATCGCGTTGAACCGATGTTGTTCATATCAAGTATTTTGTGCATTCACAATTTCATGTGTATTTTTTAGTTTATGTGCTAAACGTAGCACTGTGTTGTTTTGCATCCATAAATCATTCCATTAAGTGTTTACACCATAACGTGTAGTAATTCATGCAATCTGTGAAATGCATGGTAATTCTTAAGTGTTCAACGATGAAGTTTTGTGGTGTGAAGTATTTTGTCATTGCGCTTTACATAGTTTCCCTACGCATCGAAGATCCAAGATTTGGTATCAGAGAAGGTTGATCAATAGAATTTTGATCAGAGAAGGTTTTATGAGAACAAGTTGAAGAGCAATGACTCTATTGAAAGGTGAAACATGTCTTCTACCCCAAATTTGCAACCTCCCACTTCTGCATGCAAGAATTATGAGTTATGGTCCTTGACCATGAAGGCATTATTTAGGGTTCAATATGCATGGGAGATAGCCGATAATGTCTATGTGGAACAAACAGATCAAGAAGCGTACAATGCCCTCACACAACCTGAGAAGGATGCTTTGAAATATCAGAGGAAGAAGGATGGAAATATGATATTCTACATACATCAATCCATGCATGAGAGAATACTCCCAAGAGTTGCATCATCAAAGGAATCCAAGGAAGCATGGGACATATTAAAAACCTCTTAGCAAGGTATGGAAAAAGTTAAGAATTCAAAACTAGAATTTCTTAGACAATATTTTGAAGCTCTGTCAATGAAAGACACAGATTTAGTAGATTCATTTTATACCCATGTTATTGGCTAGATAAATCATATTAAGTCTCATGGTGAAACCATATAAGAAAAACAAGTTGTTTGGAAGGTACTTAGGAGTCTTCCTCCAAAATTTGATACCCTAGTCATGACTCTGGAAGAGAGAAAAGACCTGATTCAGTTTAGTCTAGATGAAATGCAAGCTTCCCTCATTAATCATGCACAAAAATTAAATAGGTCAAGTATGTCATTAGAGAATTCATTTTCTGTGTAGTCATCAATAAGTCGTGGAAGAGGAAGTGGTAGAGCTAACTCTATAGGTAGAGGAAGAATTTTTATCATAGGTGGATGCAACAACAGTCCTAGAAATATTGGTGGAAGAGGTCAAATACCAAATAACAGTCAGTCAAGTAGTCAGAGAACTAACCAATCAAAGATTCAGTGTCATTACTATAAAAAGTATGGAGATTATGCATATGAATGTGAGAAGAGACAATATAATCAGAACAATCAAGGACAAGATCAGTGAAACATCAGAAATAACCAAACCAACCCTATGTTTATGGCACACACTGAAGCAATGCCTATAGTATCACGAGTTGAATGAAATATTTCTCAAGCAAGTCCTTGTGAAATATGGTATTTATATTCAGGCTGTAGTAACCACATGACATGAAACATAGAATTGTTTTCTACAGTGGATAAGTCAGTCCAAACCAAGGTTACACTTGGAATATATATCCAAGTCATTGTATTAGGCAAGGGAAGTGTACATATTTTAAATAAAAAAGGATAAAAAAAATTTATGCCCAATCTTTACTATGTTTTTGTTCTGAAGCATAATTTGATGAGCATAAGACAATTGTTATGGAAAAGATACAAAATCTGTATGGAAGATAATCATTGTTTTATTATGGACAGGTATCCAAGCAATCAACTTATTGCAAGAATTCAGATGACAAGTAACATAATGTTTCCACTAACATTGAATCCAGCCAAGAAGAAAAGTATAGTGCTAGTTTTTGGTAAAGAAAAAGATGTGCAGTTAGACATTGCATTTATAGAAAAAAGTGTGCACAGTTCCAATGAAGAAAATAGTGCGATGAATATCAAGAAAGGATAAATTAGCGCATAAATATATAAAACATTCCAATATGAAGTGCATGATGATTCCCGGCTATGGAATTTCATATTTGGACATTTGAAATTTGGAGGTATGACACTGCTACACACAAAGGATATGGTAAAAGGTTTGTCATTAATTTAAAAACCAAAAATAATATGTGAAGGATGTATTTTTGGAAAGCAACATAGAGAGTCATTTCTAGTTGGCAAGTCTTAGAGAGAAAAAGCTCCACTGGAAATAGTAAATTCAAACATTTGTGGACCAATGCAAACACCATCCATAGGAGGCAGTACATATTTTTTGACAGTTATTGATGATTTCTCAAGAAATACATGGATTTATTTTCTACAGAACAAATCTCCTAGGTTGGGTTGGTTTCAGTAGTTTAAATCACTTATGGAGAAGAAGAGTGGATATTACATCGAGTGTCTAAGAAATAATAGAGGAGGATAATATATGTCTAGATAATTTCAAAACTTTTGTAAAGTTCATGGAATCTACAAGAAATTTACTGCATGATATACACCATAGAAAAATGGTGTCGTAGAAAGAAAGAACAAAACCATCATGGAAATGACGTGCAGTATGTTGGCAGTCAAACATTTTTCAAATGAGTATTGGGCTAAGGTAGTAGCAACTGTAGTATATATTATGAATAGATGTCCGACAAAGAGTGTGAAGAACATAGTTCCTCAAGAATCCTCGACAGGACTGAAGCATAATGTGGCACACTTAAAAGTTTTTGTTTTTTTTGGATATGCCGATGTTCTAGATGAGCTGAGGAAAAATATAGAAAAGAAAGGAAATATATGTATATTTGTTGCGTATTTTGAAGAAATTGTTTTTATGAGTTGTATTACCCTATCACAAGAAACGTGATAATCAGGTGCGATGTTCAATTTGTTCATAATGAAGCATGGGATGGAGGCATAGAAAAGATAGTCAAAATTATTAATTCTATTGAGCATGATGACACAAAAAATGAGGTGGGTCAAAGACCATGTACAAGTCAGTGCGTAGTTCCTTCTACACCTAGCATTGTGACACAAATTACAATGCAAAATACTCCAGTAAGCTCAGTAGGTGTGCAATATACACATATAACACAAAAAACACCAACAAGTAGTCCAAGTATTTCTACATATCCATATCCAACTTTAGCAAGTTTGTTACCAAGGAAGACAAGAAGTCTGCATGACATCTATAATGAAGACAGGACAAATTCTTTTTCAATTGTTTCTTTGTTTTCACAAATAGATGATCCATTAAATTTTGAATAATCTCTCAAGGAATATGTATGGGCTCAAGCCATGGATGAAGAAATTAGATGCATAGACAAAAATTAGACATGGAAATTGGTAGAAGTACCCGAAGACAAGCATGTGGTAAGTGTGAAGTGGATTTATAAAACCAAGCAAGATGAAGATGTAAATGTGCAAACGAACAAGGAAAGATTAGTTTCACAAGGATTTACAAAGAAACTTGGAATAAATTTCAATGAAACATTTGCACCAGTTGCGTGCATGGACACAGTCAGAACTGTGTTAGACATTGTTGCAAAAAAGAAATGACCTGTTTATCAAATGGATGTAAAATCAACATTTTTTAATGGACATTTAGAAGAAGAAGTTTATATGGAACAACCACAAGGCTATAAGGTTCCATGTTAGGAATACAAAGTGTACATATTGGGGAAATCATTGTATGGATTAAAGCAATCTCAAAGAAGTGAATGTGAGCCAAAACTGTACATCAAAGAAAATCAACAAGGTAACATGTTAACAGTTTTCTTTTATGTAGATGATTTGATACTTACAGGTGATTCTAGCATAGAAGTATTTAAGTCAGTCATGAAGGATGAATTTGAAATGACGGATTTGGGGATTTTGAGATAATTTTTTGGTATTGAAGTTCATGAGTCCAAAACATGTATATTTATCTCACAATATAAGTATGTGCATGAAATATTGAAAACATTCAATATGATAAATTTCAAAGGAGCCCCAATCCCTGTCATAACAGGATTAAAGTTAAGAAAAGAAGATGAAGGGTCTAAGATGGTGTTGGGTATGTGCTATATTCTTTGCATGAGAAGGAAATTTTTTACCTCGGGAAACATGTCACATTTTTCCTCATTTTTTGTGTTGCCTCAATTTTCGTGTCCATTGTTGGGCGGTTTTTCGGCAGATGATTTTTTGTCAATGGTTTTTTTTTCGATTAAGGAATTAAGGTTGTTGATTAATCTAGGTCATTTGGTTAGGGATTTGAATTTCAATGGATCCTATATGTATATTGTATTGTAAAAAATGTATCACTATGAATGAATATAGAATATGCTGGTATTCTCGGTTTAGGTTTCCAAGAGAAAATCTCTATGTAATATGTGTATTTTCCATTGTATCTTTCTTGTTCTTTCATTGAAAATTTGTTTGTCGTAAATATTATACAAGCTTCAAATCTACATTTGGTATCAGAGCTTTGTTGGCTTCAGGGGGACACCTTTGTGGTCAAGGGTTTGGCTCAGGACTGTGGTAAGCCTTGTTACAGTGGGAGATCTATGGTATTGATTTTTCAGGTGAAAATAAATGGCGAACAATTAAAAAATGGAGATATAGAAGTTTAATGGTCAAAAATTTGAGTTGTGGAAGATCAAGATGGAAGATCTGTTGGTGGACAGAGATCAATGGATCGCAGTGGATCCAGGTACTGCACCTACAAGAACTTTAGCAAATGACTGGAAAAAGTTGGATCAGAAGGAGAAGAGCACAATATGACTGTCTCTCATATTTAATATTACTAAATGTGTCATATGAAGCCACAACCAAGGATTTATGAGATATGTTGGGGAATTTTTATCAGTCTAAGTCCCTAGTAAATAAACTATTCCTGAGAAAGAAGCTATATAATCTGAGGATGAGATATGGAGACTCAGTGGCGGATCATTTGATTTCCTTCAATACTGTGGTATATCAGTTAGTATATGTTGAGATTAAATTTCATATGAAGATAAGTGTATCATTTTATTTTGTTCTTTACCAGACTCGAGGGATAGTCTAGTTGTGGCTATAGTCTAGTCATTTTAAATACAACTTCCTTGAAGTTTGATGAAATGGTCTCATCCTTTTTTTCGGATGAGATGAGACAAAAGAACATGGAAGGATAGACCACATATGCATTATTTGCATGAGGAAGCTCCCAAGAAATAAATAGATCAAGTTCTCAAGTTGGATATCTAAGTCTAAGGGTGGATCTAAATCTCTCAGAAAGTTTGTAAAGGTATGTTAGACATGTGGAAAATAAGGGTACTACAAGAATACAGATCTATTATGTAAGGTACTAGATCTATTATATTAGAAGAATACAGAAAACATGTTGAGAATAACATTGAGATAGTAAAAAAATACTGAAATATTGTATAGATAACAACAGAACAAAAAATTATATGGAACCACAACACCAGAATTATACCTTTATTGATAGGAAACAATGTTCACTTTCCTCTTCGAGGGGGAAACCTCCAGCATAGTAGAGTTTTATTACAATAATTTTCTAAGACGAAACTTTTGATTCCCTCTACTCTTATTTATACTAAATATATCTATACAAAAGAACAATCTAGAGGAAGATAATTCTAAAAGTGAAAGCTTCTATTAGGTATTCTTACAATTGACTTATTCCTCCTTATTGCTAGGCCTTATTAATATTGACCTTTATTACATGGAAATCTATTATTCTACCCACTTGAGGGGTTAGGTAGGTTAGGTTCATAACATGCCCTCCCCCTTAAAATCATCCTTATCCTCAAGGCTTGAGATGAGGAAATTGATATAGAATGCTAGCTGGATCCCAGGTGGAATCAACTCGAGTTGTATCTTTCCACTGAACTAATGCTTCCTTGATGGTGCATTGACGAAGACAATTCTAATGATGGTCCAAAACAACTTGTGGATGCAACCAGATGGATCCTTCTTCAGCCTATTAAAGAAGGTTTGTTTAAGTTTGGTATTTAGTTCCAATCAAATTATTTAAGTAGGATACATGAAAAATAGGATGGAGCTTAGAAGAACTAGGAAAAAATAAATGACATGCCACATGTCCCATGCAATTAAGAACTATATAAGGACCATAAAATTTGGGCAGCAATTTCATACAATGTTCATCTTTGAGTGAAGTTTGTCTATAAGGTTGTAGATGAAGAAACACATGGCAGCCTTCAAAAAATTGATGTTATGAGCGACCTTGATAAGTTTGTTGCTTCATGTGATTCTGAGCCATAACCAAATTCTGTTTGAGGGTACAGAGAATAGCCTCCCGAACTGTATGTGTTTGGTCAACCTCCTGAACCTTTGATACATATGGCATGTAGGAGACAACTAAAGGTGTATTTTATCCATATACTGCTTCAAAAGGAGTCATGTGAGTAGTTGTATGGTAATAAGTGTTGTACCACCATTCAACTAATGGTAACCATTGAGCCCATTGATTTTTCATTTTAGAGGTAAAACAACTCAAATAAGTATGTAAACACTTATTGACAACTTCAGTTTGACCATCAGTCCGGGGATGATAGGTTGTTCTAATATGGAATTGGGCGCCCTATAGCCTGAATTTTTTTTGCCAAAAATTGCTAGTGAAAGTTGGGTCTCGATCATAAAAAATAGAATGAGGCATGCCATGAAGCTTGAATACATGATCCATGAAAATTTGAGCCATGATGGATGTAGTAAATGGATGTTGCAAATAATAGAAATGAGCATACTTGGAAATGCGATCAACTACCACCAGGATGAATGACTTATTTCATGATTTAGGTAACCCCACAATGAAATCCATAGACATATACCTCCAAATAGTGGGTGGAATCAGAAGCAGTTGAAGTGTGCCAGGGGCTTTGATTTTTTCTCCCTTTTAATGTTGACAAACATCACATTCGACCACAAAAGTGAAAATGTCTTTTTTCATACCATCCCAAAAAAAAGAATGTTTGACCCTATCATTGTTAGAAAAACAGGACCACGAAGCAATAAAATAAAACAAATGTGGAAATAAAACACAAAAGATACACAATACAAGAGAGACACAGATTTACTTGGTTCACCCAGTGTGGGCTACGTCCACCAGAGAAATTGCCAAGTCCTTTCTTTATTATTATCCAACAAAATGAAGGGATACAACCTACATAAAAAACCGTTGTAACTTCCTCTTCTTTCTCTCACACTCTCCTCTCTCAGAATACAATACTTGCCAACATACATAGCTGCAATACATTTCCCTCATAAAAGAGGGTTTCCTTCTAGGGAAAAAAAACCTTAACATAATCTCTATCGTTAGATCTGTGACCTTATAATGAACGGTCCAGATTTACAATGAAATTACAATATACTTTTACAAGACAATTTTTTCTTCGAGGGCTTCACCCCCGAACCACCGCTGGGGGCCCGCTTGCCCCCAGATCCCCCAGCTGGGGAGATAGCCCCCCTGGACCCCCAGAGTGGGTACTCCCCCTCTACACTACCCCACGTGGAAGAGTGTATATACTTCTAGGGTGTAAATAC
>SNQJ01S0002877.1:45537-66935 GCA_010110895.2 Picea sitchensis
ACATGGAAGAGTGTACATACTTATGGGGTGTAAATACTTCATGGGGTATAAACACAGCTGAAAGTAAAAGACCTCTAAATTAGGAAGATAATCAAGCTCCACAACCAATAATCATAGGTTTTGGTAAACCATGAGTGCCCAACTATGGGTGTAGCATGAAGCTTGGAAAGCATCGTGGTTTTAAGTTGTGACTATTTACTTAAATACAAACGAACTTTGTAGCAAAGCTCATCATTGTGCCAAGAGTACCCTAGGGAAACTAGAGAATTGTCTTGCGACGCTTGGATCAAGTGTGAAATTTTAGGATCCTGTAGCCATTCCTAGTGAACAACTTGGAGTCAATTTGGGACAATCAAGGATAGGGAGAAAATGGACCCTTCATCTTCTTATTTTCGAGAAAGAGCGTCAATAACCACTTTTTCTTTTCCTTTCTTGTAAATGGCCTCATAATCATATCCAAAGAGATTAGTTACCCATTTTTGTTTCTCTGGAGAGGAAGGTCATTTCTCCAGAAAATACTTGAGGCTTTGATGATATGTCTTAATTTGGAAGCATTGTCCCAAGAGATAAGTTTGCCAGAGATCTATTGCATGCAGAATGGCCAAAATATACTTTTCATATAGTGATTGGCCCAAATGGTGGTTTGAAAATTGTTTGTTGGTAAAGGACAAAGGTCTTCCATATTACATAAGGACTACTCCAATTCATCTCTTGGAGTCATCACATTCCAAGACAAAGGTCTTTGTGAAATCAGGAAGGCCCAAGACCGTAGTAGTGCACATAGCCTCCTTTAATGTTTGAAAGGCCTAATCAGCTATGAGAGTCCAAGTGAAAGAATTATTTTTAAGTAGAGCAGTGAGACACACCACAATCTTGCCATAATTCTAAACAAACTTATGATAATATCATGTTAAACCCAGAAAACCACACAATCTTTTGATATTCTTGGGGCGAGGCCAATCCTGCTTGGCTTCAATATTCTTAGGATCAACTCGAACACCATCCTTGCCAATAATATGACCCAAGTACTCAAGTTTCGAGGCTCCAAAGTCACATTTAGAGTGTTTGAGGAAAATTTGATGTTGAGAGAGTAGATGAAGAACTTGATCCACATAGGCAAGATGTGATTGCCAAGTTTTATTGTAGATGAGAATATCATCAAAGAAAACTAAGAAAAAATGACAAAGAAAAGGATGGAAGATGTGATTCATGAGGCTTTGGAAGGTGGAGGGGGCATTGCATAGGAAAAATGGAATGACCAAAAACTCATAGTGACCCTCATGAGTTTGAAAAGTAGTCTTGGGGATGTCAACATCTTGCATATGAATCTGGTGATAGCATGAACACAAATCAAGTTTGGTGAAATACTAAGCACCACTCAACTCATCCAAGAGATCATCAATGACAGGAATGGGAAACTTGTCCTTGTTGTTTAGTTTATTGAGGGAACAAAAGTCATGACACATGTGCCAAGTACCTTCTTTCTTAAGTACCATGACCAGAGGAGAAGAATAAGGGTTTGTATTGGGATGGATAACATCCTCTTGGAGCAATTCCTACATGATTTTATTAATTTCATTCTTTTGGGAAAGGAAATGATGATAAGGGAGAACACTGGGAGGAATACTGTTAGGAAAAAGGGGTATGGAAGTCCCTAAGGAGTGGAAAAAATAGCTTTGTGTTTGGAGAGAATATCTTGGAGGTTAGGATGCAGAGAGGGTGTCTCAACTGCATGAATATAATGGAGTTGAGCAATAATACCAAAGTGACCTTTCTTGAAGATTTTTTCCATGCAATGGGAACGGATGATCTCAGGAGAACCAGTTGTGATACCTTGGAATTGATACCTTTGTCCCTCTTGTTGGAATTGCATGGTTAATTCCTTAAAATCCATAAGAATGGGACCTAAAGTGCATAACCATTCAACACCTAGAAAAATGTCACACCCACCCATTTCGATGTAAAACATATGATATTTCAGGTGGTAATGTCCAATTTAAAGACGTGCATTTTCACAACACCCACCACATTTCATGGACCCACCATTGACTATCACGATTTCAAATTTATTGATAGCACGAATATAGAAATTGGTTTCTTGGGAAATGTGACGATAGATAAAATTGTGGGTGCTACCACTGTCAACCATAATGATGACCTTCCTATTATTAATATAGGCAGTGAGCTTCAGAGTTTTGGGAGCAGAGAAACTAGTGAGAGCATGCAGGGAAATGAGTGGTTCAACTTCAGGTGGGTCAGCTAGCTCTGGGGTAGTATCAGGAAGGGATGGCTCTTCAACAATTGGAATTGTCACATCTTCTTCAGGAACATCTTCAAAAATGGCCGTAAAAAGTTTTTGTTCTTTGCACTTGTGCCCTTGAAAATATTTTTAATCACAATTATAGAAAATACCCTTCAATTGACGTTCAACCATTTCAACCCTAGTTAACTTTTGGACCTTGAGGGGAGTGACAAGGGGTTAGGATTAGTGGGATGAGGGAGAGGAACAAAAGAGGGTTTTTGTTCTAGGAAAAAATAACTTATTGGGATTCTTTAGCACATTTAGTAGCTTCCAACCAAGTCTGAGGGACAACAATGAGAACTTGGGATCAGATTTAATACTTTATGCCACTGATAAAACATTCATGGAATAAAGCATCTAGCATGCCCTCGGTTCGAAAGGCCAAATGATCAAAATCAGATATAAAGTCCTCCACTGTGCCTAATTGTTTTAACTTGGTCAAACGACCGAGATAATGGGTATCAATTTTAAAGTGATCATAGAGATCAAAAACAAATTGGGTCCAAGAAATATACCCTTGACATTAATTTTTACGCCATTGCCACCATTATCATCGTTCAAAATATAGATAGAGAAGAACATAATGAAGTTTGACCAATTAATTAGTAATAACATGTAGAGAAAAACTAATGTTCCATTTGAGTGACCCAACCCATAGGATCAGAGCCATAAAATTTATCGACCTCGACACAGAGAAGACGACGGTCACGTCAAAAGGAGTTGGATTGAAAATGCAAAGAATGAGAGGATTCAACAACATCAGGTCGGTTTGAGGAGGAGGGACTTGAAGAGCGATTCAACAACTAGTTGACAGTAGACTAGAGGATGCTAAATTGGTTCATGAATTTGGTGCCCATGGTGTCAAATTTTTGCTAGGCATGAGTTTCTAATTGTGCAAGGTGGGAATTGGTAGAGGCAATTTCAAAGGTCATTTGATTGATAGAAGCTTTCAGGTCTTGGTTGCGAGTGGTGGCCATTTGAAGAGGGGAAGTGCGGGTAAGGAAAAATGGGTGGGTGGGACCACAAAAAGAACTTATAAGTGATAGGTACCACGATAATCAAGGAAAGAAGGGAAATATAATGGAATAGGTGGAAAATGGGGAATCTGAGAAGGGCTTGAGTCCACTAGAAAAGAAAAATCTTAAAAATGAAAGGTATAACTGTGATCAGGGAGAAAAGGGAATTCCAATGGAATAAGTCCAAAATAAGTGTGTCAGCGGGGCCACTATACTATTTTGTTTTTACTGCTATGGAGTTATACTCTGATATGAAGAATATTGTAGTGATGAAATGCCCAAATTATTAACAGGGAGAAATGTGTAATAATTTTAAAACTCGAATGGAGGAGGCACAATTGCATGAAAATAGATCTTGTATGTTCTGTCTTTTTTTTTTCGTCCCAAGGGTTAGGGTATTTAAGGGTTCTACAGTCAAGGGTTTCCCTATACTATAGCTCTCTGATATATGTGTGGGGTCCAATGGTAGTACTTGGACCAATATTTCATGGCACCAAATAAGCAGGATAGACTGTGCCCTTAGTTGTACTACTCGACTACCCAAGTACTAGAGAGTATCCTCCCGAGTGTTGTTCTCAATGGAACTATAATAGTCAGGAGGTCGATCAATTTATCTATGGAAGGCTTCATAAGATCTAGGTCGATCTGTATACAGGTGTTGTCTGATGGGATACCACTCAAGGGGTTCCAACAAGGGTTACAAGGGTGGCCAATAGATGTGGGCTTAAGTACCAATCGTATTTCCTACATGTAAGACTCCCTGAATATGGGTTTATGCGCATAAAAAAATATCTATGTAGCTTTAGTACTCTGGAATACATCTCTACCCTCGAAAAAAAATTAACCCACAAATTTCTGCTGAGGAAAGTGCTTTGATACCACTTGTAAAGTACCAGATCTATTATATTAGAAGAATAAAGAAATAATGTCGACAATAACACTGAGATAACAACAAAATACTAAAATATTGTAGAGATAACAATAGAACAACAAATTATATGGAACCACAACACCAGAATTATACCTTTATTGATATGAAACATTGTTCACTTGCCTCTTCGAGGGGGAAACCTCTAGCAGAGAAGAGTTCTATTACAATAATTTTCCAGGACAAACCTTCTCATTCCCTCTATTCTTATTTATACTAAATCTATCTTTCCAAAAGAACAATCTAGAGGAAGATCCTTCTAGAAGTGGATGCTTCTATGAGGTCTTCTTGCAATAGAATTATTCCTCCTTATTGTTAGGCCTTATTAATATTGACCTTTATCACATGTAAATATATTATTCTACCCACTTGAGGAGTTAGGTAGGTTAACTCCCTAACAAGGGAACTGAAGAATCTCCTTCTACAGAATAAAAGAAATCCAAGGAAGGAGGAGGGGATGTGTACTTGGCTTCTTCAAGAACACATGTAAATCATGAGGCATGGTTGGTTGACTCAGGTGCATCCTTTTGTATGACTCCCCACACAGAGTGGTTCTGTGAATATGCAAGGTATGATGGAGGAAATGTTTTCCTAGGTGATGATTCGTCAACCAAAATCATAGGTCGAGGAAAATTCAAGTTGAGACTCATAGATGGAAGGGTTAGAACACTACCTAGTGTTTTGAACATCTCAAGATTGGCCATAAATTTGATTTTTGTAAGAAAAATGGATGATGCAGGGGTAAAAGAAATATTTCAAAAGGACTCATGTAGGATGGTTCGAGGAGAAATTTTTTTTTTGCAGGGATTTCGATTTGGAGCTCTATATAATATGAAAGGAAAAACTATTATTTATGGGTGTAATAGTTCCACTGTTCTAGATATTGGAGTTGGAAAATAAAGAATGCCTACAGTCTTTGGAGAAAAGGTTACGCTCTGGCATCAAAGACTAGGGAATATCAGAGAGAAGGGTCTTTGACTACTACACGATAAAGGTATGGTTGAAGGTATGTCTAATTTCTCTCTGGATTTTGTTTTCTATGAACATTGTGTATATGGGAAGCAATATTGGGTAAGATTTCCCTGTGGTGCAATGAGGGCATAAGGAATTTTACAGCTAGTTCACAGTATTTTTTTTGGACCTGTGTTGGTCCCATCATTGGGAAAATCTATTTACTATGTCTCATTTATAGATGACTTCTCGAGGAATACTTGGATATATTTCCTTAGGAAGAAATCTGAAGTCATTGACAAGTTTAAAGAGTTTAAGGCTCTTGTTGAGAATCAAATAGAGAAAATAGTTAAGGTCTTGAGAACAGATAATGACAGAGAGTTATATGAGAATGAATTTAAAGAATTCTATAAGAAGTGCGATATAGCAAGTTAGAAGACTACTCCGTATACACCTCAGCAGAATGGAGTTGCAGAAAAGATGAACAAGATACTGATGGAAAAAGAAAGGTGCATGCTCAGTGGTGTCGGGTTAGGACATGAATTTTGGGTAGAGGCAGTGGGTACTGCATATTACTTGGTCAACATATCACCCTCATCAACGTTGGATGACAAGAATCCATAAGTGGTATGGACTGGTAAGAAACCTTGTCGCACACATCTCAAGGTATTTGGTTGTGAGGCCTATGTTTATGTTCCAAAGGGAAATCAAAGTAAGCTAGATAAGAAGGCTGCAATATTTATAATTATTGGATATAAAGATGGTCTCAAAGGTTATAAGATTTGGAACCCAGAAACTAAGAAGGTAGTGTATAGATGAGATGTGGTATTTAGATAAATGAAGGATGTTTTTAAACATGGATTCCTACCAAGTAAGGAAGAACCAAAGAAAATAGAGTTTGATTTAAAGGATGATGAATCGAACTCTACAGAAGAACATGAATTAGAAGAAGAAGTTCCTCATACTCCAATATTGAGGAGTTCAATTTGACAAATAAGGCTCCCGGAAAGTTGTACACCATCTGATTTGCGTTCAAATTTTTCTTTTTCTATTACTGATGATGATCCTAGAATTTTCATGGAGGCAATTGATTCAGAGGATGTAAATCTATGGAAAAAGACCAATGGACAAAGAAATGAAAGTCTTGGATAAGAATGAGGCTTGGGATCTAGTGGATTTGTCGACTGTAAGAAATCTCATTGACAACAAATGGGTATTTAAAAAGAAGCAGAAGGCAGAAGAAAAAGTGGATAAATAAAAATCTTGGTTAGTGGAAAAGTGTTATTCCCAGGTCGAGGGAATTGATTTTGGTGATATTTTTGATCTTGTTGTCAAGTTAACCTCTATAAGATTTATGTTATCTGTTTCTACTCCATTTGATTTTGAGGTTGAGCAAATGGATGTGAAGAAAACATTCCTACATGAGGATCTTGAAGAAGTAATCTATACGAAGTAGCCAGAAGGATTTGTTGTGAAGAGAAAGAAGGAGCTAGTATGAAAGATGAAAAAAATCCCTATATGGTTTAAAACAATCACCAAAAATGTGGTATAAAAAATTTGATACTTATATGTTGGGACTTGGTTTCACAAGAATCAAAGAGGATAACTATGTGTATTTTAAATTAATTGATGATCATCTTATTTATTTGGTGTTGTATGTGGATGACATGTTGCTAATACAAAACAACAAGGAGATTATATAGGATATGAAAACTCAGTTGTCCTCTAAATTTGACATGAAAGATCTCGGTGCTTCCAATTTCATTTTGGCCATGGAAATTAAAAGAGATCAGAAAAAGAAGAAACTCTAGTTAAATTAGAGAAAATACGCTCAGACAATATTGACGAGGTTTAATATGCAAGAATGTAAACCGATTAAGGTTCCTATTCTTGTTGGTGTAAAGTTATATGTGGGTTAGTGTCCCAAGAAATATGAAGAGGAGAAGGACATGTCTTGTGTTCCATATGCGAGTGTAGTTGGAAGTTTGATGTATGCAATGGTATATACTAGACTGAACATTGCACATGCAGTGGGAGTTTTTAGCAAGTATATGTCAAAACCAGGGAAGGAGCATTAGACAATAGTAAAAAGGGTTTTCATGTATTTGTATAGCACTGCTAGCTATGGATTGTGCTACCAAGGAAAACCAAGATTGGACAAAGTGTTGGATATACATGGCTTTGTGGATGTAGATTGGACTAGAGATTTGGATCATAGGGGATCTACAAGTGGGTATGTGCTTAACCTGTTTGGAGGAGAAATAAGTTGGATGAGAAAAATATAGGTTGTACTGGCACTTTCAACTACATAAGTTGTATACATATTCGCCACTCATGCAAGTAAGGAAGAAATATGGTTACAGATATTGTGTTCAGGTATTGTGTTCGTACAACAAGTTGTAAGGATCGATTTGATAGTCAAAGTGCAATTTTTCTGGCAAATAACCCAAATTATCATTCAAAGACAAAGCATATTGATATTCAATATCACTTTTTGAGAGACATGGTTGAAGAAAATAAAGTGTTGATGATGAAAGTGGATAGTTTGAAGAATGTTGCAGATTAATTAACAAAATTTGTGATCACTAAGAAGTTCTTTTGGACTAGAGGATCCATGGGCATTGCTGACTATGTAACCCTGTAACCCCTTGTATGCAAAGAAAACAAGAAGTGGCATAATGTTGGGTATGTGTTGTATTATTTGTAGGAGTAGTAGTGTCTACGTTGCGTAGGGGGCTTTGTGGGCAACGCTCCCGAGATTTTTTTTTTCTTCGGGAAATGTGTCACATTTTTTCCTTGTTTTTCATGTTTCCTTGATTTTTGTGTCCATTGTTGGGTGGTTTTTCAGCACATGATTTTTTTCCCGACGATTTTATATTTGAGGTTAAGGAATTAGAGTTATTGACTAATCCAGGTCATTGGGTTAGGGTTTTGGATGGTGTTGGGTCCTATATGTATATTGTATTGTAAACAATGTATCACTATGAATGAATATAGAATATGTTGGTTTTCCCGGTTTGGGTTTCTAGGGGGAAAATATCTTTGTAATGTGTGTATTCTCCATTGTATATTTTCTGTTCTTTAATTGAAAACCTATTTGGAGGAAATATTGTACAAGGCTAAAATCTATAGGTGGATCCCACACTGTTTAAAAGACTGGTAGATAGTATTATGCATCTAACAACAACAAGACCTGATATAATGTATGGAGTGCACCTAATTTCAAGGTTCATGGAAACACCAAAAGAATCACATTGGAAGGAAGTAAAAAGATTTCTGAGATATGTAAATGAAAAAAAATATTTTGGCATTAGATATTCTACATCAGAAGATTCCAGATTTATTTGATACAGTGACAGTGACTACGGAGGCAACATAGATGATAGGAAAAGTACCTCTAGGTACACATTTAATTTTGAAACAAGTGTAATGTCATGGGAGTCCAGGAAGCAATCCATAGAGACTCTTTCTTCAGCAGAATAAGAGTATGTCCCATCTACAAGTGCAACGTGTCAAGCAGTTTGGATGAGAAGAATATTAAAAGATTTTATGCAGGAACAACAAGAACCAACAATAGTATTTTGTGACAACAATTAAACCATCATATTATCAAAAAATGATGTGTTTCACTAAAAAACTGAGCACAAATAAATTTGTTTAGAGTTTTGCAGGTCAAAAGAACACGTCACAAACATTTTTACAAAGGCTTTTGCAAGAGATGCATTTCAACATCTTCTTAGTAGTATGAGAGTCTACGCAATAACAGATGAGTGATAGTAAAATGTCAATTCAATTTTTTATGTAAATTTTTTGTAATTACAAGTACGTGAGTTTTACTACTCCGTCAATTTTTCAGTTTTTCGATCAGCTAGTGAGTCATCACTCTGCAACTACAGTTTGTTTAGTTTACACTTGTGTTTATGCAAACCTAGTATTTTTCATTCGGCAAGTAGGAGAGTTAATTAATGAAATCGATCTTTATCTTTCTCGAAGCTAGTTAAATAGTTGAGAGTCAATCAAATTTATGGTTGTCTTTAATGTTGAATCAGTTAACTTTCATAAAAAGTCTTGGTTATAGTCTTTATATGTCTGAAACTATAAGTTAATCGAAATATACAATAGATGCAGAAAGGTAGAGAGAATAGATTCGTGAAGGAGAAACAACAACTAAGAAGTCAAAGAAGTGGTGTCGAGATTCTCAAGCTATCCCGCTTTCCAGGTGAAGACTCACGGATTTCGTGCGTGCCGAATAAAAAATGACATTTATGTCAAGCTATCCCACTTTCGAGATGATTTCGCGGGTACTGGATATAACACGCCATTTATATAACACGCCGGGTGCGGGATGATTTCGCGGGTTTCTTTCCTGGCCATCCCTGTAGAAAATTTGCGATCTGACCTATTGGAACTTCTCATAAGTTGTTCTACAGACATTGAATATCAAATCGAAACCACACTATTATTTTCTTTCTTAGAGTAAGTGTTTGTTTTTTATGGTCAAGACTCAACGATATTGGAAACGGAAAGTTGCGGTTATGATAAAACTATCCATGAGTCTTTCATCCATGAAAGTTTTACTTTTTAACCGCCGTGTCTCGTACAGATTTAGAACCATCAGCTGTTTTTGCATTCAATCAAATCTGATAGGAAAGTGAATGCAGGTCCCAATATCTGCAACTACGAGCAACCTGGCAGTGTAAAAGGGCAGACACCATATTGCACTCCTTTCCATTCCAATCCCACCATAGAATATCATCCTTCTTTCCTTGAATAATTCCTGGTGTTCTTCACGTTGATGATGATAAGTTATTTGATTAAAAAGTAACGTAGAGTTTGTCCAACTCTCAAGATGCAAGGTGATTTTAATTTTTAGTCATCAAAATAAGCCCGAGACATTTGGCTTTCTTATTGACGGCATGAGTCGATAATGTATACAAAAGGGTATACAACGTTGGAATATGCAGTACGATATTAAATGAAGACCTTTCTATTAGACTAGCACCAAAGAAAGATCGGTCGCTACTTGAAAGCTTCTAATGTCGTAACGATTGATTTAATCCATAAATCATTGATCTGATATTTAAAACTGTGATTTTTTTTTTAAAGTTAAATGTATATTAACAAAACTGTGATTTTACTATATTTATGATTTTATTTTTTATACAAGTCAAAAGGAAGGTTTTCATATCACCTCCATAGAACCATATGCTTACATCTCTTCAGATAAGAGTTTTTTCTAAAAAAATTATGTAGTTTTAACTCATAGATTAGCCCGTTTTCAACATCAGCAACATAGAAGAATATGAACACTGAAAATAGTTGGCCAATCAAGCTTGTATAATGAAAAGAATTGTACCAAAACTTTCTAAAGTGGAATCATCACCACCACGTAAGACATCTTACCAATGTGAAGATGATGCATATCGATGTTGCATTGTGATGATTATCATATCTAAACCTTTTCCTCGATAACCACTCCTTCAAAAGAAGGACATGATAGAATAAACAACCACACTTTGCGGAGGCACTCGTCCATTTTCTACTGCATTGGAAGACTTGTTCACTTGTTTAATTTGTCCTTAAGGAATACTGCGACATAATTTCTTCGTATAATCCAAATAGTCTTACTGTAATTCCACATCCTATCTCTCCAAATAGGCCTTGGAGTGCATAGACTAAGCTTATAAAAACTATTTAGAGGGATTAACTATTGAATATAATGAGTTTCTATGTATTCTAAATTAAAAACTGAGAAAGATCAATATCAATAACAGTGACGTCACAAGGGCACATCACAAGTGAGTCTACGCTCACACAATCTATATGTTAATTTGATAATTTGATTACAATTATATAGGTTAGGATAGCCCATAACAATCTCCTAAATATGTGGATCAGAAAACCACCCAAAGCGTACAATAGAAATCTCTTCTAACAATTGCCTAAGTATAGCATTTCAACATTAATCTCTAACACTCCCCCTTAATGGAGAAATGGATTTAATACAAAATGCATAACATGCCTGCTGGTCTTAGTTTCAACTAGGCTTACAAACATTACAAAGGACAATTCAAACAAAACCTTAAAATTTGTTTCAACTCCATGTATGAATGAGTTTTTCTCTTCCTCCTTTTCCATATTGTAAAGCCTCTATGCATTTTCAATTTAAGTCTTCCATGTTTGCTGAAAATTCCATGTTTCAGCTTCTTATCCTTCATATTCTTGTTGGTGTTTTTCATCAATCTGAAAATTATTTCAGATTGTACATGTTTGTTCTCTTCAACATTTTCTTCGAAAAATTGTTTGTATGTGAACTGCTACCACATGCCATTCTCTGTTATTTTCTCTTCACTATTGAGATTTTGATCATCAATTTGTTGCAACATGAGTTCATAATAGCATTTGATTTCTTCAAGGCTCCACTTTGTAAAAATTTCTTCAATTTCGGCATCTTATTCTCCAATATCCATTGAGTTTTCATCATAAATTGACTCAATTTTTGTATCTGTAATGCAGTCTTTTTCTTCTTCAATGACCATGCAGTATTCAGTAAGTTGTGGCTTTTCAAGCCATTCTTCAAGGAACTTCAAATTTGCTTAAAATTTTTTTGGCACTGCATATGGGTGCTCTTCTTCATTGTTGTCTTTTTCTGTCGGTGCTCTTAGCTCTGTTGTTGCAGTTTCAGTATTGACATTGTCTACAACATCATCTAACACATAATTTTCAATTTCCTCTACAATATTCACTATTGCTGCAGATTCCTCATCATTCATTGTTTCAAGTAGGTGTCCTATTACATTTAGAAAATCATCAATATATTGTATTTCTCGCTTGATCTTCAACCAATATTCATTTGACATGTTCTCCTCATCATACATTACCTCAATGGAAATATTTTTATTATAATCATCTTTATCCAAATGCGACTCACCACACTAGGGTTCAAAATCCTCTATAGGTTCACCATCAACTTCAGAAGTTTCCTCATAAGAAGATGTAGTCTTTTCACCATATTTCATTTTGAGAATATCCCATAACGTTTTTGCATTGTCTATATGACCAAATTCATATAAAATAGGAGACAAAATACTTGTATCCAGTGTTGAACTGATAAGATATAAGACTACCTTATGTTTTCTCTTATCATGGGAATTGATCAAACCATCTTAAACAAATTTCCATAAATCTACTGAACCAAGTAATCCTTCCATTTTAAATGTCCAAAGATTAAATTGTTTACCTGATAAGGATGGCAGAACCGACATTAATCTTTTCAATATTTTACCAATTTATTTATCATCTTCATTGATTTGATCTAGCTCTGCAATTTGTTCATCAAACAAGGGTTCTTCTGCTGGAAACACAACATACTGATCAGAAAAATGTATTGCCACTACCCTTTGATTCTTCCTCCCGACCTGTCTCAGTTCTCTCCGGAACTATTTCAATCTTCTTTGATAACCCATTACAACTTCACCTTCCACTGGAGTCATTCATTGCTTATGGTTTCAATTATCAGCGATGTCCATGGGAAGGGAGAATATCATGACACAAAATTAAAAAAACTAAGCAAATAAGGTTACTGGAGTCATTCATTGCTTATAGTTTCAATTATCAATGATGTCCACAGGCATGGAGAATATCACGAGTCCAAATTAAAAAACTGAGGAAATAAGGCTAATGGAAGAGGCACAGGGAATCACTCTTCCAAAATTCTTACCTCATACAACTTGTGTGCTCCTGTACAACAAAATACTTGGCAATCACAAAATTATAAGTCATGTGATTTATTTTCAAACGCAAAGCTTTCTGAGGTTGCAGTCATTATCAAGGATATGCTTCAGAAATTGATTTTCTGTATTCTTAGAATATGTAATTCATACTTGTTGTATGATTGGGTTAATGACTTGTTGAGAAGGAAGTTATATTTATATTACCTGAGAGAATAGGTCAAGGAGATTGTTAGATAGTTGGTTGTGAGAAAAATTCTCTCTAACCAAGTCTCCTAGTTTGGTGTGTGGTTGAAATATTTGCTCAACCTCTATTGTTATTAGTAGAATAAGTTAGATTTGATAAAACTCTATATAATAAGCCAATCTATTATATAATGTATTCATTAATCTAATAGAGATATGTAATCATGTCTATCTCATTTGTTAATTTGGTATCAGAGCAATAAGCGTCTTCTTCTACCTGCTACCTACATGCAGGTGAGGAAAACTCACATAGTTTAGTCCTGATTCGAGCCTTCTTTGTGCGTAGGATCTCCTTCTCTTTCAACAAATAACTATAAACCAATCTTTTCTTCTGGTGCAAATTTGGAATTATGCACCGTTCCAGTCTCCTCTTCGACTCGACTTGGGTTCCTGCACAATGGACAAGACTCTTCCAGCAAGATTATGGAAGTGAGTCTCCTCTCAACTGCACTCTACAGTATCCTCAGACATACTCAACTCGACTTCTTCTTCAATCACACACAAGGGAAACACTTAGATCGCATGCTCAAAAAACACTGAAAACCAATTTTTTCTACTCTCTACTCCTCCGCCTATTCTACACCTACAATAGATTAATCATTAAGGCTTCCTCAAGATCCTAGGCACTCCCATGACGGAGTCACACGCAGACAACCCACTCTAATACCATATTAAAAACTGAGAAAGATCAATCTCAATAACAGTGAGGCCAAAAGGGAACATCACACGTGAGTCTATGCTCACACAATCTATATGTTAATTTGATAAATTTCTTACAATTACATAGGCTAGGATAGCCCCTAATAGTCTCTTGAATATGTGGATCTGAAAACCACCCAAACACTATTCTAGCGACATAGGCTAGGATAGCCCCTAATAGTCTCTTGAATAAGTGGATCTGAAAACCACCCAAACACTATTCTAGCATACAATAGAAATCTCTTCTAACAATTTCCTAAGTATAGCATTTCGACATTAATCTCTAACAGTCTAGTCAAAACAATCCAAACCAAATTCATATGAATGATTGTGCCTGAGACTTTTGCAATCTCATATTTTCATCTCAAAAGCACCTTATATTCCTTTTTTTGGGGGATATTCTTCTAGAAATAGATCTAGGGACATGGGCTTAAGGCATTGTTGGTATTTTGTTATCCAAATTAAATGATCAAATCCCCTTATATAACCTTTCAATGCCATGTAGGAGAAAAAAAATGTTATTTCGGAATTTGAAATTACATTTTGGCATGGTTAAGGGAGTAAGAAAAAAAAAAAAAACATTATTTAATGTCACTTAGTAAGAAGATGTTATGTATTAAAAGTGACATTAGATTAATACATTACTTATTTATTATTAAAAGTAACTTTCAATTCTAAAGTGAAAGAAAAAGGGGGAAAATGGTCATATTCAATTTAGTGAAAAATGGGATAAGGGTTACATTTGATTTGGTTAAAAAAGGGAAAGTTCTAGAAGGAATAGAGAAAGGGTAAAAGGAGGGGTAGAAATTCACTTTGGTATTATGATTTGATCTCTCTTTTTGGAAGTGCTCTTGGAGCCATTGTTTCATTAGGGTTTATCAAAACCCTTTGACTATTGATCTTGTTTCAGTGAAACAATATTCACCCTAGCTAGATGAGAGGGAAATCCATCCAGGATTTCTGTTGTAGCCTAGAAAATAGGGGAATCCCTCAAGGATTTTCTTCAGAGGATAGACAAGAAGGGAATACATCTATGGTTTCCACTCGAGCTTCAGTTGAGTTCCTTGGTTGGAAGTAGATCGAATCGCATAGGAGATTGTGTAAGTATCCGAAGGAGGTCGATCCTAGTTTTACAGGTACATGAGAGTTTAAAAAATTCTCTTAGCGACATCCTCATTGGTTGAAGAAGAGTGTCTCAAGAGGTCCTGCCAATCACCCAACAATGTCATGCAAGGACCCATGTAGATTGTAGTTTTCTATTAGGAGGGTTCGAGGAATCCTCATTGGTCAAACCACTCTTGTCTCATGAGGCACCACTGAACACATAGATGATTTTAGGGGCTAAATTTCTCAAATGCGCTAATTTTCCATGGTTTTCCCAAAAAACAATTAACCAATTTCCATTTTTTATAAAAATGATTTGCCCAAATTCCATAGAATAAAATTATTTTACCTTACAAATCGCAAAAATTTCATAGAACATATATAAAGTCCTTAGAAATTTGAATATTTTTACAAAACTATCACCAAACATTTTACATTTTGCATATTAAGGACTAGTATGATTAGCCCATGTTTCTACATTTTAATTTAAATTTCTATCCTTAAAATTATCCATGACTAGATGACAACCCTCGTCCTGCAAGGACCTCTATAAGAGGGTTTGGTGGATTCGATGGATTCCTTGATCAGATCTGTGAGGGTTTGGAAGGTCATTTGCAGACAATGAGTGTGAGAATGGATCATATGAAGTTAAGGAGGCTTTGGCTCAGTTTAGAAGCATTTTTTGGATAAGAATTTTCTATCCACATCAAGTTTTTTTTACATTATGTAGTGTTGGTTATTTTTATTTAGCTACTACAAAAACCATTAGAACTATGTTATTGCTTTATATCAGATTCCATCCATAATAATAATTATGTGAGGTCATTTCCATATTCTTGAGTACTTGAATGTATGCAATATGTTTGGGGGAAAAACCATATGGTAGAGGTTTTATTACAACATTTCACATTTTTCATGAATATGTTTGACTAAATAAACGACCAACCACACATAAAAGAACACAAAACATCAATTCACTAGCAGATTCTTGTTGGGGACATATTGTGGTATCACTGTAATATCCCCAAAAGAATCGGATGGGATATTATGTCCTTCTATGCAATAAGTGTTCTCGATGCTCTATTATGGTTGACAAATTTTCACAAATAGTTTGCATGTATTCTACTAATATACATTTTGACAAACATATTTCATGTAATACAAATTCCCTAGAAATAGAAGAGACAATATGTGGTATGTTATTATGGATGAAGATATGAATAGGATAATCCAATGGACGTTCTGGTAGCTGTAATACCTCAATGGAAAAAAAACAATACAAGCCAAAAACATGGAATCATGCCATGACCTCCTCAACAAATGAGATCAAACCCTCCAAGTGCCACAACCTCTCCAAGAAAATCACTACAACCCAAAATTGAAATCAAAACACAAGATGAAGCTCTAATGAAGAACCAAGATGGACCATCATCCTTGTCTAGCTCGGGTGGATTTTGCACCATTGAAACTAAACTACAATGGAAGGGTTTTGTCAAGACCCTAACGAAAACCTCGGCTCCAAGAACACTCCAAAGAGATCAATCCAAAACATAATCCAAAATGAGGCTCTACCCCTCCTTTTATCCTTTCTCCATGCCTTCTAGAACTTCCCCTTTTTTTTACCAAATCAAATGTAAATTCTTTAACGAAATCAAATATGACCCTTATTCCCCTTTCATTTTAACTTTAAGATTAAAAGTCACTTTTAGTAATGGTTAAGTGACTTACTAATATAAAGTAACTTTATTTCCTTATTGTCATTTTAAATGCATAAGAACTCCTAACCAAGTGACAATAAATAACCCTTTTAATTCACCGTCGATCCGCGTAAGTCATTTCCACTGCCCAACGAGGGAATCCAAAAATGGGTACATGAAAAATCTTGATCCCTTCCCAAAGATTTCTTGTCCTCAAGCAATGCCATCACACCCATAGTGATGCAGGAGCATCTCTCCACGTCAACCAACCAACCAGCAAACCACGCCGGGGAATTCAAATCACATGTTGAAGAGAGGTGCAGTCCTCATTTAAAATTTGAATGAATGTAATTAAATGTTTTATGTTGTTGAGCTGTGAAGTTGTGCCTTTGCACAGGCTGTAGGTAGATAAGCCTTTAATTTTTTGAAGGATGAGATCTAAATCCGATTTTCGGACTAGACAACCCATTCAATGCCATTGAATAGGGTAGGTAGATTGGAGGGAAGAGATTGAAGAGCCCCCTCATGTAAAAGATCAATTTTCGATCTCATTTGGAAGAGAGTGGTTATTGTATCTCATGGGAGAGAGTCTGTGGGGAGATAGCAGAAGAAAAGGAGCCAAGACCTTGTTACAGTCCATGCTCAGAACACCTTTGTAAAAAGACATTTTGATTGATATAACCCATAGTAGTTTTTCCTGCATATTGCATGTGTTATGTGAATATCTTTGTGTGTTCTTTATGTTGTATATGTATGCTAGACATTTGCAGAGAGTTGTTTGATTTTCAAGCTTGATAGGTCTTTGAGGCTTCACACCAGGAGGGTGTGACAGAACGTTACAGGTTCTGATAGCCAGTGCACTGAAGCACTTTTGAGCTCTGCGGAGTCAGACAAAGATGTGCCAGGAGGGCACAGTAGCTGAAATCAATAGCTCAGAGGAAGACCTTTGAGGTTGCTAAGAACCTCAGGAGGCAAGGTTGTGGGGAAACACAGTTGTAGACATAATCTCTGAGGAGTTCTGTAAAAGCTCTGCTAGGAGGCATTGAGCAAGTGCATAGGATGCACAGGAGAGAACATAATTGCTGGATGTTCTGTAAGAAGATACTCTGCCAGGTGGGCATTGAGTAGATGTGCATATAGGCACAGAGAGGAAAATAAATCTTTGATTTCTGTGATTTAAGAAAGAATCCAAGGAATGATCTTCGCAGGGTTATTGAACACCCTGGAGGACTCAGTAATCAGGTTGCTTGAGCTGAAGACCGCAAAGAGGGAATTATATTATCCATCTGAGGGAGAAAGGAAAAAAATGACGAGTTTCCTTGGAGGTCGAAGCTATAGGAAATCTTAGGAAGGATAGCACCATGTGTGCAAAGACACTGCAGAAGCACAGAAGTCATAGAATCCCTCAAGGATTCAAAAGTAAAGCTCAAGAGGGGTAGCATTTTTATACACGAAGAGCTCACATAGGAAGATGAACAAAGGTCGAGGCCTTTGAGCATTCAAAATTATTCCAAATCCGGGAAGAACGCGCACAAGCTTCGGAAGAGAACATCTGTCGTCGAATCAATCGAGAAGATCTGGGCCATTGAAGATTTCGCGTCCAGGAAGAAGTGAAGGAGTGTGCAAAGGTCTAGGATCTAGGCCAATAGTGGTTGTCAGATCACTCACATATTTTGCATCTCAGGGTTTCAGGAGGTGAAGGGTCGAAACCTTTGTAGCTAGACTCGCAAACGCACGAAAGGTGAAGTCCCGAGATAGTGAAGGAATCTTAGTCATTCTCCAGAAGAGGACACATGTCATGAGATCACCCGTATCGGGGACTCAGATATCGAAGGTCCGAAGGAGAAGTCTTTCAACTTTGCAAGTAGTGAAACTGTGAGAAAATCACAACCATCCGTTAGGAGGAGGACAGGTGGCAGAGATCTAGAGATCTCGCGAACTCGAAGGTTCGCAAGGTGAGAGCCCATGGATTGAGCACTCCAAGTCATGAGAAGGGAAGTCGTGAAGTAATATAAGACGTCCATTGGAGGAGGAAAGGAGTCAGAGATCAGAGGATCTCGCGAACTCGGAGGTTCACCAGGTGAGAGCCAAAAATTTGGGTGCTTGAAGCGGCGAGAAGCGAAGCCGTGAAGTACTGAGAGCCAGCACGAGAGACGAATGGCAGAACTGCATGGTGGGTCTGGGAATTAATCATCCAGACACATGTCACACATTCAGAGGAGTCAATACCCCATTGACCTCTTGCGTCTCGGGTACTCGGGAGAAAAGGGAATGAAGGTTGGACCTTTGAACTCATGAAGGTGCAAGAGGTGAAAGGTGCTAGTGCTTAGCCTAGCTGGCGGTCATGCAAGGATGGCACTGACAAAGGGAAGGAATTATACCCATCTCGTGATCTCGTATATCGTGGGATTAGACAGGAGGAGTCAAGAGCTTTGACTCATGAACTCATGAGAGGCGAGTTGTGAAAAGCGCCTTTCAAGGTAGGCCTTGGTCATAGTGTTGTGGTTGCATGAAGAGGGTGGAGCCCGCGCCTAGTGTTATTCGCACATGGGAGCTTCTCGAAGGACCTGTGGATCGATTTAGAAGATATTCCAGCAGGGAATTGAAGGAGCCGCTCTAGCTTAAGGGCATAGACAATGATCCTGTGAGTGGATATTGACACAAGGCCTGATAGGTCCTATGTCAGTTGTGGTATCAGAGCAGGGATTCATCTGTATATTTCAGGTGAAGTGAAGAGGAGAAGAAGAGAGTCAAGAGGACTATAGGAGAAGCTGGAACACTCATTATTTTAGAGTGACAGCAGTAGGTTTTCCAGGAGAGCGGAAAGGGACAACGATATGGCTACTGAAGGTGAAATATACACTGGAAAGAAAAACCTAGAGTTGATGAGCGAAGTTGAATGGGGTGAAGAACTCACTGAGATGAATGCGAGGATGGATGAACTTGCATTTAAGACGCAACAGAATACCACTTCAAGATGGGTATATGAATGGCCCATGAGGAAGTCGAAGGTAAAATGGCTAGTCAAGCAGCTGATGGTCATAAGGCAGTGTAGATTGTTAAGAAGGTTGTTGAGGCATGATGAAAACCTCAACAGACCAGAGGAAAGGGTTCAATTGCATGAGCCAGAGACTGAGAGAAATTTCACTTATGCTAAGAATGAAATGGGATCAATTGAAGATCTCAAGAACTACTAGGAGGGAAGAGAAGAAATTTCTGATTGCCAAGTGGGTAAAGAGTTGAGATCAGCTGAGGATCTCATAGACTGTCATGAGGATAGCCAGGGAATTTCATAGTGCTAGGTGGGCAATGAATTGAGATCGTAGAGGGATCTCATACTCTGCCAGGAGGGTAGTGAAAAGTTTCCAATTTGCTAGTTGGACAAGGAAACAGAGATGGGATCAGTTGATTCCATAGACCGCCAAGAGGGAAGCAGGGAAATCCCAATTTTCCAGGTGGGCTGGGATGAGAAGAAGAGACTATCTGAGGTTCTCATAAACTCTGAGGTGAGCTTGGATCAGCAGATGCAACTGATAGAAGAAGAAGATCAGGAAAATCTTCTGATGATTGGGGGAATTTAGGTACTCCTACCACATAGCCTAGAGGAGGCAGAATTCGGTGTTGCAGATGCAACAACAGCAGCAGAAGGACAACCAGCTAAGACTGTCAAAGAAGAATTGGAGCAAGTAGTTAAGACTGCCCAAGCAGAAGAAGAAAATGAGCATTCTGAGAAATGGCTCAATACTTTCATCCAGGAAGATGAAAAGAAGGAAACTGCAACACTAAAGATGATACCAGAGGAAGCCAAAGAGAAGGCAGATAGATTTCTCACTCCATGGGAGATGGAACTGGAGATACTAGAGGATTGGATGAACAATCTAGAGCCAATAAGTGACTGCCATGAGCAGATATTGGCAGAGGAGCATTCTGTGGAATCACTCAAAATTTTCAGCTAGGGAGATGAAAGGGAAATGAAGACTGCAGAGCTGAACTTTGTAGCAGGGTGGCAAGTTAAGGCCATAGAATAAGATGAAGAAGATGGCAAGGGAGATTATAGTGATCTGCCCAATTGAAGAAAATTTTTGTGGCTGAGGAGACTACATGAACAGGGTCAACCAATGGAGCAGCTAGACAAAGTGATCGAGGAGATCAGAGAGCCGATGATTAGGTCAACGGAGACTGCCAGGAAGGATAAGATAAGTAGAGAAGCAGAAGCAACAGCAAAAGTAGAGAAATGGAGCAGATGAACAGCTCCAGAAATTTGTTTGGGATCCAGGAGGATTTCAACAGCTGAGGGCGGAAGCTTATGAGCAAGAGCTCATGAATTTTGCAGCTAAGGAGTATGATGCAGGAACATCTCTCCATGTCAGCCAACCAACCAGCTAGCCATGCCAGCAAATTCAAATCACGTGTTGAAGAGAGGCGCAGTCCTCATTTAAAATTTTAATGAATGTAATTAAATGTTTTAGGCTGTTGAGTTGTGAAACCGTGCCTTTGTGTAGGCTGTAGGTAGATAGGCCTTTAATGTTTTGAAGGATGAGATGTAGATCTTATTTACGGACTAGACAACCCATTCAATGCCATTGAATAGGGTAGATAGATTGGAGGGAAGAACTCAAAAACCCCCTCATGTAAAAGATCAAGTTTGGATCTCATTTGGAAGAGAGTGGTAATTGTATCTCATGGGAGAGAGTCTGTGGGGAGAGAGCAGAAGAAAAGGAGTCG
>SNQJ01S0002877.1:74252-97351 GCA_010110895.2 Picea sitchensis
AAGGGGGCCCGGAATCCACTGTCAGTCGTTGATCTACGTGCCGCTAGATCGACCATCGATCTAATCACATTATTTATTCTGCAGGCATGAATGAAACAAAAAATTAGGCTTTAGCGATTTTTGTGGGTTTTGTGCACTGCTTCCCTTTCTTTTGTCTCCACGGGGTTAGGAAAAACCACTCAGCGTCAACAACCATGATTTCTCTTTTCTTTTCCTTTCCTTGAAAATAATTTGCAGAGATGAAATATTATTTGCAAACCGAAATACACCCAGAGTGGAAAATTTTCTAGTCACCAGATGATCCTATGAATTATAGGGTTAGAACACGTGAAAAGACACTATAGAAGCACATAATTCATAGAATCCCTCAAGGATTCAAGAGTAAAGCTCAAGAGGGATAGTGTTTTTATACACGCAGAGCTCGCAGAGGAAGATGAAAAAGGGTCGAGGCCTTTGAGCATTCAAAATTATTCCAAATCATGGAAGAACGCGCACAAGCTCTAGAAGAGAACATGTGTTGTCGTGTCAGCTAAGAAGATCTGGGCCGTTGAATATTTCACGTCCAGGAAGCAGTTGAGGAGCACGCAGAGTTGTAGGATCTGGGCCAACATGTGCCATCAGATCACTCACATATTTTGCATCTCGGGGTTTCGGGAGGTGAAGGATCAAAACCTTTGTAGCAAGACTCGCGAATGCATGAAAGGAGATGTCCCGAGATAGTGAAGGAATCTGAGTCATTCACTGGAAGAGGACATGTGTTGCGAGATCACCCATATCGGGGACTTGGATATCGGAGGTTTGAAGGAGAATTATTTCAACTTCGCGAGTCGTGAAGCCACGATAAAATCACAACGGTCCGTTAGGAGGAGGACAGGTGGCAGAGATCTAGATATCTCGCGAACTCGAAGGTTCGAAGGGTGAGAGCCCAAGGATTGAGTGCTCCAAGTCGTGAGAAGTGAAGTCGCCAAGTAATCTAAACCGTCCATCGGAGGAGGATNGGGTGAGAGCCCAAACTTTGGGTGCTCGAAGTTGTGAGAAGCGAAGCTATGAAGTACCGAGAGCTAGCACGAGAGATGCGTGGAAGAACTGCATGGTGGGCCTAGGAATTAATCAGCCAGACACATGTCACACATTTGAAGGAGTCAACACCCCGTTGACCTCTCGCATCTCGGGTACTCGGGAGAAAAGGGAATGAAGGTTGGACCTTTGAACTCGTGAAGGCGTGAGAGGTGAAAGGTTCTAGTGCTTAGCCTATCCATCGGTCGCGCAAGGAGGGAGCTGACAAAGGGAAGGAATTCTACCCATCTTGCGATATTGGATATCATGGAATTGGACAGGAGGAGTCAAGATCTTCAACTCGCGAACCCGCGAGAGGTGATTTGTGACAAGCACCTTTTGAGATAGTCCTTGGTCATAGTGTTGCGGTCGCACGAAGAGGGTGGAGCTCGCGCCTAGTGTTGTTCGCACAGGGGAGCTTCGCGAAGGACTTGTGGATCGATTTATAAGAAATTCTAGTAGGGAATCAAAGGAGTTGCTTTGGCTCAAGGGCATAGAGAATGATCTTGTGAGCGGATATCAGCCTAAGGCTCGATAGGTCATGCGTCACATAGGGACATAAAGTTGAGCCAAACTAAAAGTAATGATGATGTCTGGATCCCAAATCCATCTGAAAGATGTGTATCTCCTATCTCCCATGGTACTTTCCTATATTTTACTAACAACAACAGCCCCTTGAAGGCCACCTATCAATAGAGAGACCAGATACTATGAAAACTCAGTGTACTCTTCATAGAATGTCCCGCCAAAGGAACTAATCCACTTCACCATATGAATAGGCTCATAAAGGAAATAACTTTCTCTCCCATCTGTACCTACTTCCCAACTGTCAACCCCTTAAATCCCCGGGTTGAATGCTATCACTCGAAAGGACTCATCATGATTTCGTTGAACCACTCTGATCATAAATATTTGATCCTCCTCACTAAACGGCACCCGCCACACCTGCATCCTTAAGCTGTGAAGCCTTAAATAATCATCCCTACTATCAAGGATCATATTAGACCAATATACCTCAGTTTTTCACTCAATATTGGGTAGCGGAAAAGAGTGTCATCCCAACCATAACATATAAATTTGAGCATGTCTCCTCATTTCACTCCTAAAATTAAGGTGATTCAATACTAACAAGGGATTTAAGATGTCAACCATACCAACTCTAAAATCAAACATCCAAGGGAAGTCTGTGTGTCTACAAACTGATAGGGAATCCAAAGTGATAAGTCTACGTGGTTACAAATTTTCCATCTCTTGAAAATTTGGTACATAAAATCTTCCTCTGTACATGAGGATTACATCTTCTCTCAGTCTATAATATTCAATTTCTATTTCAAAATACCTTGTTGTAAATTTTATTTTATTTCCATGTACTACTAATATGATTTTGCAACCTCTAAAATTTAGTATTTCAAATCATATGCATACATGATAATTGTTGTAGCATGCATCTCATGCACCCTCCGACCGAGTGCATCATCCACCTTGTTCTCTTTACCTTTGATATGATTTATATCAAAGTCATATTCATTGAGGAATTCCAACGATTAGATTTTCCTAGCATTTAAATTTGGTTGTTCAAATAAATATTTCAGACCACTATTGTCTATCCTCAGTTAGAATCTCTTTCCCACTCAATAATTCCTCCACATATTCAAGTCATGAACTATGGATTTCAATTCCAAATAATGAGTGACATAGTGTCTCTCATGCTCTTTTAGTTTCCTTGATTCATAACATACCAGATGCCCATTATGACAAAGTACTCCACCAAGCCCCTTTTTACAAGAATTCATGCATACCTTGGAATACCTTTTCATGAAGCTTTTCCTGAGCTGCAAGGTTGAAGCTTATATAATAGTTACTTCCCTTGGAATACCTTGAAATGTTCTCAAGTTCCCTTTCTCATCTAATAAAGTAAATGCCTTGTTATAACAATCTAATATAGTATGATGATTTTCCAACCAATCCATATAAAATAGGCAATCATAGGATCCCAAAGTTATGTTGTTCAAATATTCCTTTGTTCTCAATCCATTCATGTCCATTGGTCATCCTTTAATTGTTGGACAGTTGGTTTTCATTGATGTCAACCCTTATAGATTTATGTCAACCCTTAGAGAGGTCCATAAATGTTGGATAGATGTATGATAAAGATTGATGGTGAGTTAGTAGGGTGTATTTATGTAGTCTACATGTACCCCTAGAGGTGTGTTTATGGGACCCAAAGTTGATTGAGGGATAATGAGATGAAGGATAGTCTAATTGTAGGTAATATTATCATATATGGATATTACACATGGTGTTGTTTCCAGTGATAATTGGTACGCCACTATTGACGATTTATGAGGTAATGAAGTTTGAAGCCCCAAATATGGGTTAACAAGGCCCTATGGAAACCCCAAATATGGTTTAAGAAGCCTCTAATTTGTTTCTATTCATTAATGAAATAGTAAATTAGTTGTAACAAGAAAGTTTAGGAAGCCTTAAAGTTAAGGAAAAATGTTACTTAGAAAAAATATATATACACCTCAAGAAGTCACTCATAAGAACATTCACACACATTCTATTGAATATATTCTCAGTGAAAAAGTGATTGTTATATGAGGTAACCAAGTGGATATCAGTTTAATTTCAAAGGGAATATGAAATGAAGAAGGGGGGAGTTCCCAGGGACGATGAAGTCTTGTGAGGATGTGTTTTAAGATATGCTATTTACAAGTCATATTATCATTTTCACTATAACGTTTTGTCTGGAATGATTCAGATAGAAAAAAATGGAGGAGGTTGAGAAGAGATGTCAAGTTACTTATGGTAAAATTTCAGCATTTGGTTCACAGTATTTTTAGATATACAGTTTGTGGAAAATAGGGTTTTTTCCTAGTCTGGAAACTAGACTCAAAAATGTTCTCAGTAAAAAAGTCATAACTTATTCATAAATGACCCAAATTCAATGAGACTAAATGAATTGGATAGAATGAAGTTTGTATTAGATTGTGTGTTATTTTCAGATCTAGATATCCAATATTCGACATGCAAAATTCTCTACAAGTTCACTCTCTAAAATAATATAGAATTCAACAAGGTCTGGCATTTTTTCTATAACTCATTTTCTGGGATGTTCCAAGAAATGAAAATTGGGGGAATTGTAGAGAATATATTGAGTAATATTTGTCACAATTGTCAAACCTTTATTCATTACAATTACAAAGTTATGATTGTTGAAAGTTATGGTTTGTGACTAATCCAAAAACTATTCTCGTGAAACTAAGGTAAAGTTTGATGAAGATGTTATTCTCTTCTTGTTGAAGTTGAGGAAGGTCTACAGGTTTGTGATCGCATACATCATTTATATTACAGATTTACAATTATTTTTATATAATTTTTTTAAGGGTTACATGTTGATTATGTTATGGCGCATGCTTGAGGCAAGACTTTGGTATAATGTTGAAGAATTGACATATGCTTGAGACACATATTAGGTTCATGGTTGAGGCATATACTTGGTATATGGTCTTAGATGTTTGGTACTTCTTTTAGGTACATATTTGATGGTACTTGCTTGATATATTCTATGGTACATGGTCTATGGCATGATTGAGTGATATGGTATATGTTGAGATACATTGTTGGTACATAGTATGGTACAGGTGTTGAGGTATATTGTTGATGTACATGGTTGATCCATGGTATGGTACAATATTTGTACTTGGTATGGTGTCGATGTACATGATTGATAGTTGAGGCATATGGTATAGATTATGGTGCACAATTGATGCATGGTTTGGCACAAGTTTTGGTGCATGGTGGATGCACAGTTTGGTATAGGTGTTGGTGCATGCTTGATCCACTAGGTGTGGTACAAGTTATGGTACATGGTTGATGTTTGGTATGGTACAATTTGATGCTTTGGTACATGGTTGAGACACATATATTGGGATGGTATGGTTTTGATATTGGTACATTCTTGGTAGAGGCATCTGTTGGTGATGTTGAGCATATGGTTTAATATATGTTCTTGGTGATATTGGCATGTGTTTCATGCAAATGAGAGTGGATGTGGTTTTTTGGATGAGACACTGGAAGCTTGGACAGGTTGATGTGACAATGATAGTGGGAGTAATAGTAATAGTAAGAGTGATGGTGAAAGTGACAGTGACAATGATAATGATAGTGATTTTCATAGTGATAGTTGGTCTACACTTATATTTCGTGGAGGAAGAACAAGGAAAGGAAAGGGATTTGTAGCCTTCTTCTGGTTGGAACCGAAGAATTAGGATGTTGGAGATTCATTCAGGTTGGAGCTTGAGAATTAGGTCATTGTAGCCACCTTCTGGTTGGAGTTGAAGAACTTAAGGGGTTGTAGCCTCCTTCTGGTTGGAGCCAGAGAATTCAGGGAGTTGTAGCTTCCTTGAGGTTGGAGCCTGTAAATATGGGGTTGTATCCTCCTTCTAGTTGCAGCTGAAGAATTGGAAAGTTGGTGCCTCGTATGAATGAATTCTTGATATATGTAAGAAATAATTTTGTGGTTTTCTCCCATTTGGGTTTCCTCGTAAATAAGGGGTTATTGTTTTCTTGATGTGAGGTTGATGTGATATTGCTAATGATTACATTCTTTTTATGTATATCTTGAATGCAACCATAGATGATACATTGATGATAAATTGTTGAACATTGTCAATAAAGTGAAAGAATATATTTTTTGGTTAAAAGTGGTATTAAGTGCTCATACTGATTCACCCCCCCTCTCAGTATTCCAACAATTGGTATCAGAGCAATTTCCTTCAATGAAATCATTTAACCACTTGAAGGTAGATTAGGGAGTTTAGTATGAATGGAGCACCAATGTTCAATGGTATGAAGGGTCTCTAGTATTTATTGTGTTGTTGCAGGATGAAGGTATTTTTATAAGAACATGGATACGATGTTTGAAACTCAATTGTTACAGGATACAATGCTACAAAGAAACCAAAGACTATAACTAAGAAGAAACTGAAAAGGAGCAACAAAATATAAATGGATTTTGTCTTGGAAGGATTTCCTTATTCAGTAAGGGAGAAAGTGGAAAAATTTTCATCAGCTGAAGAACTCTGTGATAATATACATAATGTCTATTCTTCCCCCATTATAGAGTCATAGATTGTTGAAGAATATGCAAGTATAGAATAAGAGGTAAGATGCTCATGATGTCAGACAAATTCAAAAGAGTAAGAGTTTGTAGTCAACATAAGTGAGATCTCTCTATTTAATTGTGAAGAGTGCATACATCTCGAAATTGAAAGCCCTTATCAAAAATTGAAAGTGATGAGACAAAACAACCCAATGAAATAGAAGACAATATAGAGATTGAAAAGGAAAAGGATATTTAAGTAGAATTAATCAGTGCTTTAGATGAACTAACAAAACAAAGGAAGAAGAACCACTCACTTCAAGAACAATTAGTCTGGAAGAATTCTCAAGAAAGTTCTAAATAATCCCAATAGTTCATCATGAAACTAAAATCTCAGCTAGAAGAAGCCAAAAAGATTGAAGAAAAATATAAAATTTGGATGGAAGAGAAGTATTGTTTCAAAGTTGAAATAGAAGCACTAAGAAATGAAGCAATAAAACAAAAGCAATTTTTAGAAATTGGAAGAAAGGAAGCATAAAAGAGAGAGAATTTAATAACAGATCTTAAGGAAAGAGCTGATGAATTAAATAAGCTTGAAGCATAACTTGAGCAAGAAGGGAGAAGACTTGAAAAATAAATCATCACATTGAAGAACCAACTTGAAGAAACAAAGTGAAAAAATGAAGTCATGAAGATTTAGATGATGAAGAAAGAAGAAGAGGTTGAGAAGCTTGAAGAAGAAGTTGTCACATTGAGAAGTAAAATCGTCAATCTCAACAAGAACATTGAAGATACATAAAAATCCACATCAGCAGTACAGAATGAAGAGAATCATTCTAGGGTGTCAGAAAAGAATAATGAAGAAAAGAGTAAGAGTTATGAAGAAGTAATCAAAGGAAGGAATCATGGTAAACAAGAATCAAACAAGAATTAGTATAATCGAGATACATATTTAACAAGCCCTACCACGTTTAAGAAATAAATAAGCTTCAACTATGATGAATAGATCCACAGAAGATAAGATCATGATCAATGAAGGAAGGAATTCATAAGAAATACAGAACAAAGAAGATCGTCCACTCCCAAGTATGTAAATTTATTTTATTGTATTTTTTTTATTGTATTTACTTTGGACATAAGATTTCATGTTGCAGGGATTATGAAAGAAATGTTAAATCAAAAAATGATTATGTGGCTCCACATAACATTTAATATTACAAATGGCATAGCTATGGACACATAGCTCATGATTGTAGAAGCATGATGGATACTTGTTTGAGAAAGAACATGGATATTAGATATAAGAACATTTGGAAAAGAAAACAAGAACATGTAAATGAAGATAAAATTAATGAAGGACACCCATAAGTCATACTCTCAATATTGGCAATAGTAAGATATGAACAAAAATCTACATAGAAAATGAAAGATGTCAGAGATAGAAAGGCTTAGAGAGGAAATTAAAAGCAAGAAGAATAGGTGAATAAAAAATAGTTCCCAGAGATCACAGGATTTGCAGTACCACAAGAAAGAAAAGAATAGAAGGTGAACAAAGAACAGGTTCAATAGATTATACTTTCATGAATTGTAGTGTAAGATCAATCCTCAAGCATAAATAAATAATTCAATGTTTAGAGAGATGATGAGTCTACAGACGAAGAGGAAGATTAATCTGCATCAAAGTGGGTATTTTTCTGAGCCACTTGGCTTGGAGACTCCTAGGTAAAATGAATATTGAATAGGCGGATTCCATACAGTAGTTGAGACAAATTAGAGAACCATCCATTGAGTATTGGTTGTAGAGAAAGATTCATAGCAGTTAGATAGTAGAAGTACAGAGTAACATATTGATCGATTCAGAAGAAGTGTTCCCACACAAATATCAGTTGACAACAAGAAGTTTATATTACATGGATGGATTCAAGTAGGATATATTCAATACAGGTTGTCCCAAACATGGAGAGTTTGTTGAAAAGATAAATCATATCAGTGGAAATATTTGATTATGTGTGATCAATAGGAACATACGATGATAAGTCGTAATGTATTCAAGAGAAGTCTTTATAATGGTATAGTGCTAGATGGGTCAACATTGTGGAAATTTGAGTAGGAGGGTTATGAAAAGTGTGTCACATGGACATAGAAGGATTCATGATATGCTTAGCAGGTACAAAAATCATGGGTCAGATAAGATGCATAATGGTGTATTTACAATTGGAATTAGTGGAATCAGTTGGAATCAATTGGTCCCAAAAAGGAAAGTAGTGAAAGGCACAACATAATAGGGAAAGAGAAATTGTTTATAGAAGTTATATCATTAGAAGAACATTGTTGAACAGTATGGTCAAGTGAACATGAAAAGTAAATGAAGAAATCAAATTTTGAATGTTTCTATATATGTCTCTGAAATTCAAGAGGAATCACCAATGGAAAATAAACAACATTGGAAGAAAGGAAAGGAAGCATATACATATTATAGAAAATTCAAGGGAAGAAAAATCATCAGAGAGAAAGATCCAAAAAGGAATATTAGTAGCATACAAACATGGAGACATAATGATAGGGGGAACTATTCTTTACAACAGGTACAATATTAGGAGGGTACATATCGACATGGGGAGTTAAACTTTGGTCAAATATGAAGAGAAAGAAAATAGGCATGAAGACAAGGGGAAAAGCCCCAAGTAAAGATGCCTTTTTCCATTGATGTCAAAGGGCAAGAGTGAGAAACATTGATGAAGAGAAATGGTCACATGGGGAGAATGAGAATTTGAGCATTAGTGTTTCCATCAATGCCAAAGTGGTATATTAATGGAAAATTGGTTTGGACAGTTGGTTGTCATTAATGTCAACCCTTAGAGATTAATGTCAATCCTTGGAGAGGTCCATATATGTTGAACAAATGTATGTTTGAGATTGATGGTGAGTTATTTGGGTGCATTTGATGTAGTCTACATATATTCCTAGAGGTGTGGTTATGGGACATGAAGTTGATTGAGGAATAATGACATGAAGAACAGTGTAATTATAGGTAAGACTATCATAGATGGATAGTACATGTCGTGTCATTTCCAGTGATAAGTGGTACGCCACATGGTTCCTCAAAGTTGAGGAGTTATGACGTCATGAAGTTGGAATTCCCATAGAGGGGTTAAGAATCCCCTATGGAAGCCCTAAATATGGGTTAAGAAGCCCCTAATTGGTTTCAATTTATTAATTAAAGGGTAAAGTGGTTGTAGCAAGAAATTTCAAGAAGCCCTAAAGTTAAGGAAATGGGTTACTTAGAAAAAATATATATACACCTCAAGAAGTCACTCATAAGTGCATTCACACACATTATATTGAATATATTATAAGTGAGCAAGTGATTGTTAAATGAGGTACCTAATTATATCTGAGTTGAATTTTAGAGGGAAGATGAAATTATGAAGGGAGAAATTCCAAGGAATGATGAAGTCTGGGAGGATGTGTTCTAAGGTATGTTATTTACAGGTCATATTACCATTTCCACTATAACATCTTTTGTAGAATGATTTAGATAGTGAAAATTGGATGAGGTTGAGAATACATGTCAAGGTACTTGTGGTACAACTTTCAAAATTTGGGTCATAGTATTTTCGAAGATACACTCTCTAGAAAAGAAGGTTTTTTCCTAGTCCAAAAACTAGTCTCAAACTTGTGTTCTGGGTAAACCAATCATAACTTCTTCATAAATGATCCAAATTAAATGAGACCAAATGCATTGGATATATTAAAAACCATAGTATATTGTGTATTAATTTCAGATCTAGATCCCAATATTCTGCATGTGGCATGCTCTATATGTTCTCTCTATAGAATAATACAAAATTCATCAAAGTCTATCTTTTTTTCTATAACTCCTTTCCTGGAATGTTCCAAGTAGTGAAACTTGGAGGAATTGCAGAGAATATATTGAATGATCTTGGGTAAAAATTTTATACCTTTATTCAATACATGTATGAAGTTATTCTTGTTGAAAGTTAGGGTTTGTGAATAATCCAAAATCTAGTCCTGCGAGACTAAGATAAAATTTGATGAAGGTGCTATTCTCTTGTTGTTGGAGATGAGAAAGGTCTATATGTCTATGATCACACACACCATGTTTTTTTATATATTTTCAAGTATGTTTATATGCATGTTTTGAGGGTTACATGTTCATGATGTTATGGTGCATGCTTGAGCCAAGCCTTTGGTATATTGTTGAGGCATTCAAACATGCTTGAGGCACATACTAGGTGCATGGTTGAGGAATATACTTGTTATATGATCTTGGTTGTTTGGTAATTTTGTGAGGTACATATTTGATCGTACTTTATTGATATATCCTATGGTACATGTGTATGGCATGATTGAGTGATCTAGTATATGGTTGAGATACATTGTTGGTACATGGTATGGCACATGTGTTGATGGATATTGTTTATGTACATGATTGATCTATGGTATGGTATAGGATTGGTACTAGGTATGGTGTTTATTTACATGGTTGATGGTTAAGGAATATGGTATAGGTTATGGTGCACGATTGATGCACTATTTTTCATAGTTGTTGGTGCATGGTTGATGCACATCTCTTGTGATGGTATGTTGGTGATGTTGGTACATGCTTGGTAGAGACATGTGTTGGTGATGTCGAGCATGAGGTTTGAGATATGATCTTGGTGATCTTGGCATGAGTTTCATGTGGATGAGAGTGGATGTGATTTTCTAGATGAGACAATGATAGGTTGGAAATGTTTATCTGACAGTGATAATGGTTGTAGAAAGGACAACGATAGTGGTAGTGATAGTGGAAGTAGAAATGATAGTGACAGTAGTAGTGATAGTGACAGTGGCAGTGACAGTGGGTTTGATTTTGGTAGTGACAGTTGGTATACACTTATATTACAGGGAAGTAGGATGAGGCAGGGAAAGGGGGTTGTAGCCTTATTTTGGTGGGAGTTGAAGAATCATGAAGTTGGATCTTCCTTTATGTAGGATCCTGAAAACTAGGTGGTTGTAGCCACATTTTGGTTAGATATGGAGAACCTAGGGGGGTGTAGCCAACTTCTGGTTGGAGCCAAATAATTCATGGAGTTGTACCTTCCTTCAGGTTGGAGCCAGTAAATAGGGGGTTTTAGTCTCCTTCAAGTTGTAGCTGGAGAATTGGGAAGTTGGTGCTTCCTATGAATGAATTCTTGATATATATAAGAAATCATTCCATGGTTTTCTCCCATTTGGATTTCCATGTAAATATTGGCGTAATGTATTCTTTATGTGATGTTGATGTGATGTTTCTAATGATTACATATTTTTGATATATATATTGAATGCAATGATAGATGATACATTGATGATAAACTATTGAAAATTATTGATAAAGTGAAAGAATATATATTGTGGTTAAAAGTGGTATAATTTGTTCATACTGATTTACCCCCCCGCCATATTAGTATTCCAAAATTAACTATTTCAATAATTTTCCTTTTATATCTTATAGCTAGTTGCACCAACCAATATTTCCCAATCTTGATTCTTAGCAATTGAAATATTTCCACCATCCTAGGATCTAGATAGCTATGACTAGCTTCTGAATCAATTAAAATAGAAATAGGTTGGTTGTCGGTCTTACCTTCCACTTCAATCACATGGGACTGAAACTCTACTTGATTGTTATTCAGGGTTGCATATATCCTTGGTACATTTCTACCAATGTCTTCCACTGTATCAACTTGTTGTACATTATGAAATATCCTCACTTTTTCAAACCTATGAGGACAATCCCAGTACATGTGATCTATGTGACAACCCCAATAGTTTATTATTTTTTTCCTAGGTCTTTTCCCCATTGTTTCTTTCATTATGGGCTCCTTGGAAGCTAACTTTCCCTAAGAATTATTTCTAAATAATGGTGACTTGGTCCCCTTCTTCCTCTATTCCGTCTTGACCTTCATTGTTTCTCCCCAATACCTTTGGAAATTTGATCTTCCTTTATGTTGATCATAGAGTCATTTAGATATCTATATGCTTTCCTCCACTATCTTGGGATCATAATACTATATCCTATCACTGGAAATTGATGGAAACCCACTCAAATACCCTTGAATATTAAATTATTCATCCTTTATAAAAGAAACATATTTGAACATCTCTAATAATGTCCTTTCATACTCATCTATGGTGATACTCCAAAGTTTGAGTTCAAATAAATCCTTCATTTTCTTATCATAGTAACATTTGGTTAAGCATTTCTTTTGAAAATATCTTTTGAATTACCTCCAAACAACCTTGTTCTCATCAATTTGTTGCACTTTCACAAATTGGTCCCACAACATCAATGATTTTCCTTTGAGTTTCTATATGAAAATAACCCCATCTCCCTATGAAGCATACTTATGTAACGAAAATTATTTCCTTATTACCAACAACTAGGTGTTTCCATCCTCATATTTCTTGTTCTCACCATAAAAATTAGGAGGCTTAATATTATTCATTTCTCCTTGTAGATCATCTTCCCTAGAACTCCTCTTATGATTTTTGACAAAAGATGGACTTGAACTATTGTGAGCTCTCCTAACTAAATTCCTTGGTGAGTGGTGATGATGCCTATCAACACTCATTGTCTCTCTTCTTTTATCATGAGACTTGTGACTCCTTGACTTGCTTTACTCTGTATCCTTATCCATTTTATTCTCTAATCTATCCAAGGTCTACATCAACTTGATGTTGAAGGCATTTTTCTTCTCCTTGGATTTCATAAGCCTCTCATTATTAGATTTTTAGATTTTTACATATTTTTGCAAACTCTCTATGGTGTCTATGAAGTTCATTCTCTCCTCATTTCCTTCTATATTCCCATTGTATTATGTACCCTCATTATCCATGATAACATACAACCCTCTCACCTCATATTCATGGTTGTAGGTTCTCTATGAATATTCCATGCTTATGATCTCTTTTTTCATCATGTTTTGATATATATGTTGTTAACTCTACAAAATGTGTAGGAAATAGGGTTAGTTGGACTAAATAAATTTAACAAATCTATTAGTTTATGCATCATTCCACCCTTTAAATACTCAAAAATAGAATTTATGATCTATTTTTAATTATATAGCTCAATTCACCTTTATGGATGACTAAATGGACTCTTCTTTCGAAGACCTTTCCAACAACTACTTCCTTTCTCAATTTTGAGTCTTGAGCAAGAAGTTATGGTCACTTGAATATTACCTATTTACTCCTTCAACACATCCCTCAACCCATTCCTTGCATCATTGCACTTACTCCTTTGAAAATTTGATAGGATATCAAATAGATTTCTTCATGACCATATTGTTTCCAATATGTCCAAGTTTCACCATCATCTAGGCTCCAGGATGCTAGATACAACATGTTGAAGTTTTAGGATAATTGTCTTTTTAGTCATAAATGTTACAGGTGCCTTCTACAGCCTCCTGTGCATTTTTTGATGCCTATATTTATGTTTTGACTCCATGTATTTATTATATGGTTCAATATATTTCCATATATTTCTCTTATGACCTATTTTGATTTCATAGAAGGAATTTATGACCCTCAAAAGTTAACTAGTCTTAGAATTTACCCTCCACGGTTTGACATGTAACTCCCTCATACAAGATCTGTTTGATGAAAAATTTACACCTTTGGAAATATACCCATGAGATCTATTATTTTAGATGCACAAATTATATATACTAGACACAAATACGTTTTGTATGATTTTTATTTCTGAAAAATGTTGTTTAGGCCTCCAAAAATGGCCTGGAAAAGCATGACATGGAAATCACTGAAATTTTCCAATAATTTTCAATAATTCTAAGAAATTATCTAAATCCCGCAGATTGAGATGTTGAAGTTTTATTATGGTGAAAATGGAACCCCTGGAATGACACCATGTTAGTCTCCCTTGACGACTTGTCCTTGCCTCATTGGCCTCTTCCACCTCTTCCCTCTCTTTCCCATTCATTATCCTAACTCTGCATGCATTGGCGTGCACAAATTTATTTTTCGGGCCCCACAAGCCATGTGTTTACAAGTGGTTCCCATTAATTGGTTCATGAGGATGGGTAGGCCCCATCCTACACCCATTATACATGGCAGGTGAAGTTGCATGTTGGCTTAATGCGACGACATATGTTTATGGAGCGATCAACAACCCACATTGCATCACGACACCCCTCAACTAATAGAACATTAATAAGATGTGGTGTGGTAAATAAAACCATTTTTATTTTGTTGGATGATGTTTCATTCCATGGTGAATTTCTCTAACCCTGTGTGGTTTCCAAAACCACCAGGGGAGTCGCCCATGACATAGTTTTATGGGTCCAGATTGTGGTTTCGTCGAACAGGTGAGAACCCCACCACAACTCCATTGCACCTGTGAAGTATACCACTATTACCACCATGTACCTTCCATCATCGAATTTCTATTGTGGTAGTACATGTAACCCCTCTATGTTACACATTATTTTTGTCACCCTAGTGATCAACTGACGATATGTGCATGACTCACTTCCATGTTCCCTAAAAACACCAAAAGAGACTTTCTCCATGAGAAAAGTGGATTATCTTTTCTTCCTTAAAAACTATGTCAAATGATATCGTCACACTCTTCTCTATTCTTGGGGTGTGATGATGGTTGATCATTTCATGTTGCACAAAATATGGACTACAACGTCATCACATGATACCTATGCATAGGATGTGACGATGCTTAAACAAGGGAAAAGTGAAATTCATGAATCTTCTAGAAGGGAATCTTATAGAAGATGAGGTGGCCTCCGATTGGTTTGGATCTTATTTGCTTCTCTGATTAAGTGGGATCATCCTAATATCCTCATCGATCCCTCTTTGATCCTATATAAAGAGGGACCTCTTATAGAAAACGCTAAGGCTTTCTTATGCATGAAGAATTCTTCTATAGATTATATTGGAGATAGCTTTTCTTTATCTCTCTAAGTCATATTGTGGATCTTATTCATCAAAGGAATTGGAGAAAAGGGGTGTGTGTGTGTGTTGGAGAAAAGAGTCATTGGAAGGGACCTTGCAACATCAAGGCATGGGTTGTATTCTTGGCTTCCATTTAATATAATGAAACAATACATTTCTTCCCTATAAAGTTGTCTTTAATTTTATTGTATAAATCCTTCATCTTGTACATAGAATTCATTGGAATATATATATCTTTGTTCTCTATCTTTGTTGGTTTGTGCTTCTTAAATAGGTTCACCATCCTGGAAATCAAAAACTTGAGTGACAAGGAAAACACTAGCGAGGATCAAGTATCATTTAAAAGGTATTTCATTTGTCCCTCTTTGAAGTGGTTTATATGACAATGAAGCCTAAGGTGAAGTTTGTATTATGCCTTGTTTTTTTCTAGCTTCCTGTTAGGGAGATTAGTTTGTGTTTGCACTTACCAATTTGTCCGATAAAAAAAATTGGTGACTCCACTAGAGATCAACTTGTTTTGTTTTTCTTCTTATTATTTTCTTTTAGCCTACCTTATTTTGATCAATTTCATTCTCTGAGCCTATGGGTGATCCATCTTGACTCCCTGGTTCTGAAAGTTCATGGAGAAAATGTGTCATTCTTCCAAATTTTCCTTATATTCACACATCATCGCATTGTGTCTTATTTTCATCCTGTGGCGATTCTTCATCGTCATACTCTTCTTGTGTGAACCAAGGTGACGACATCACACAGTGTCTTACATTCAAACTGCGACGATCCTACATCATCACACTGTACCTTTCTGCAGCCTGTGACGATTCCTATAGGAATTATTTGAGTGACAATCAATTTTCTTTTGTTTTCCCAGATTTGTCTTTACTACTTTGGATGAAATTTTATCCTTGGTGAATGATTGATTTGCATATTTTAAGCCTGAATTTGATTGATTTTCAAGAATTGAGAGTCTTCTTCATAAGCTTTGTAAATTTTATTTTTTACTTATGATTGCAAGGATATAATCCCAAGGCTTTGTTCGTGAGTACTTGCTTGATAATTTGTTCTTGATTTATTTTGAGTTTTGGATTGATTTTAAGTTTTGGATTGTTATTGATTAAGAAACAATTTTTGTTTGCACTAAAAAAATAGTTTTCTTATCTTTTCAATTTTTCTTGCATTATGAGTTTGATTTGGGAAATAGTGTTGAGAGTGCATTTATCTTCTTGGACCATTCTTTATTTTTGAATTATGTTTATGTTATGATTTGAAAATAAAGGGACTGAAGTTTATTCTTCTTTTTAGTAGTCTTCATAAGAAATCTTTTGCATTCAAATATTTTTTAAAAAGAGAAAATTGGAAGATTTAGTAGCTTTGATTGTTTGGAATCCATATCATTCAAAGATTGAGGAATTGTTATTTGTACTTTTTGTATTCTAGAAAGAGAAATTTTATCCCTATTGTAATTAGATTTCATTGAATCTAACAATTTCATATCATCTCTTTTTGCATTTTATTGGGTGAAGGTCAAATACATCATTAGTTTCATTTATGTTTACCTTTTTAGTAAGCAACAACCTTTAAAATACAATGTAATTTTAAAATCTATTAGAAACTTTTATTTTCTAGGAATTTTATACATGAACATTAGCTAGGATAGAGCTTTGGAATAGGTTGTGAGACACACTCTACAAAGCATTAAAACGCACAATAGTATCTTGTGATAGGGAGAGTTCAAATCCACTTGTAAAATTTTGTCCTGGGAATCACTGATAACACAAGGGTCAATCATGAGGTCACATTGGGGCTAACAAAGTTACTCACCCTGCTTTGTTGGTCTTAGTGTAGATATTGTGTGTATTATTGGGGGTAACTTGAGGAGAAAATCATGTGGGGACCTTATCAAGTTGATTTCAGGTTTAGATGCCCTGCCCTTGCACATGGATAAGACTGTGGATTGCTTCCCCGGGCTTCATTATAGTAATTGGTATCCTTAGTGGCCTATCTCTTTAAATTATTTTACATGAGGTGACTCTGGAGGGGAAATTTTTCACGATACCTGGAATCGACGTTGGCCAAACTCACTTGGGCTCCTTGGAGGGTATACCCACGATTATGTGAGGGAGCTTGCACTAGGGTGTAAGTATGTTAAGCAGGTCGTCAATGCAGCTTATCCACCCACTTTATCTCAACCCCTTCTTGTCTTGATTTCGTGATGTTGGATTTCATCACCAACTAGTGACTTTGAAATAAGAAGGTTTGTTTGTGTGTTTTATATCTATATTTTATTAGTGAGTGTTGCTTGTTTCTCTAGTTGGCCATAGATTTATTTCATTCTTTATTTGGTGTGGCCAACAATGACCCTTGTCGTTCACGTAGGATGCAAGGGTTACCTCCAGAAGACCCGGAAGAATACGTTCCTTTTCTTCCTAACTCACTAGAGGGTTCTCCTAAAGGAGCATTCAATAACAATGTAGCCTCTGAGGTTGGAAGTTATACTCTATTGGAGGAATCAATACTTCCTGTAAATACGTTATTGAGTGTTGGACAAGATCCACTTTTGCTCCATATAAATTCATTGGGAGACGTTGCTAAAGATTGTATTAGAATACTTACTGGACCTCACACAAAGTCTGGCGTAGATGATCCACCCTTTCAAAGTGAATTGTTTAGAACTCCATTTCATACTACTAGAATTTTTAACCCTAGCTTTGTCCCTATCCATTCTCATTGGGGGACCTCTTCGGGACACAATATTTTTGATAAACTAGGAATCTGTCACCTACAGTTGAGGAACTCTAATCAACCTATGGCATCACATATGGATGTGAATTCTACTGCTTATACAGTACCTTTAGATCATTTTACTAGAGCAACCAGTAGTGTTGTCACAGTCTCAGACCAATTGTTGGTTGGTTCTCATACAATTATTCCTCTCCATTTTTCCAGTTCTACCATGGTCCCACAAGTTACGCCTATTTCTGCGGGAAGTATGGTAATCACTCAAGATCCTATTGGAACACCACTTTCGCTTAAATCAAACCTATCACTTCCACCGGTGTATAACGCTTTGAATACTTCTATTGATAATCCTGCCCAGAGTCCATCCATAGGGCCTAATATTTTTGTTCCTCGTTATAATGTTGTGAGTAGTTTTGTTCGTACACATACTGAGGTTCTCTCAAGGAGTCCTAGAGTTCCTCCTCCATGTCCACCTAGAGGATCTAATCCTCCTAGCCCAGGTAGCTCTAATGAAGTTGAAGGCACAAGTCATTTTGTTGCTTATGGTTTTCAAATTCCTGTTGGAGGCCAACCTCAAGTTGGGGGGAATAACCTAGTGTACGGGCAATATATCCCTAGATTAAAATATCAACCTTGGAAATTTTCTTTCCAAGGAAATCAANTAGCCCATAATGTCAGACAACCATATGCAGGCTCTATGAATTCTACCAGGGGTCAATATTTTCAGTCTAATTCTCATTTCCAAGGAAGAATACCCAATAAGCCAACTCATGTTGGCTATTTGACTCAAAACCCTCCACCACCGAATTTTATAGGACCCTCTAACTATCTACAGAATACTTATGCTCCAACTAGTATACCTACAGGAATACCTCCTCAAAATTACCTATTTCCTCAAGTGAACAGATGACTATATTTTCTGGCTACTTTGGATTTACCGTATTTATCTAGGATTTTGAATGATCCTATATTGCATTCTCCTTATTGTTCGTTCATACCTGCCAAGTTACCATTGATCAAACATTCCTAAGTTTGGTGGTTGATCATAGGAAGACCCAAATAATCTCATCATTAATTTCCATCTTTAGTGTTCATCCAACTCTTTGATGGACGACTCCATTAGATTACATATTTTCCAACGAAATCTTATGGGTTCGACAATCAAATGGTATATTGAATTTCCACCATGATTATTCTATGATTTCAACACCTTATCTATGGATTTCTTAGCGCATTACCAGTTACCAATACAATATGAGATAAGAACCAAAATTTTGAGTTCATTTAAACAATCCTCTTCTACTCAAATTTTCGATCACATTCATGAGTAGAGGAGGAGAAGACACGTAATCAAAGTTCCCATTCATGGTAAACTATTGGCTGAGTGGTTTACCAAATCACTCGTTGGTCCTATAACCCAATATGTGGCCATGGGTGGTGTCGTCACTGAAGAGTAGGGAATTATTCGTTCTCAATACTTGGATCTAGTTTATTCACAAACGAGCACACTATATGACTAGATCCCTGATGCTCTTCGCTCGTCTACAAATCCAACCCCAACACATCCAGTATCTTCTCATGTTGTTGATGGTGTGATTGGAAATTTTCATGCGTAGACTCAATCTAAACAAGCCAGTCATTCCAATCCCAAATATATTGCTGCTAATGTACAAAATACTCCTACAACTCCTTCTCCCAGTAAAAAATCTCAGGTTAACACTGTTCAATCTACAACTACCGGTAAAAATCAAAATAAAAAGAAAGGGAAGGGTAAGAATAAAGAGGATAAAATAATCAACAATTCGAGAAACCCAAGACTCATCCTGCTAATGATAAAGAAAAGATAAAACCTCGTTATCCTTGTATTATCTGTGGTGAGGATCATTATACAAAATATTTTCCACAATGTGTTGAGGTTAATAAGTTCCTGCAAGGGACTAGGACACCTCCTACACCTGTCGGTTTGTGACAACCTTTTCCTTCTTAGTAGCAGGCCCAATTGGTCATTCATGACCAACCTTGTCCCTCTACCACATATTTTGTACTTATGCTTACTGGTGATTCCAAGAAGAACGAAGTTGCGGTCGCTACTCGAGCCAAACATTATTTTCCTTCTAAAGAGAATGTTGATGATTCACCACCTCCATTAGTTCAACCTCCTCCATTGAATTCAACTCCCAGCAGTCCTCTTCATCTCAAACGACCGAGTCTAGATACATTTCTTCACCCTCCTCCTAAAGGCATTGTTCGTAAGTCATCATTTAACCCTCACGCATGTGTTTCTCAAAACTACATTATTGTAGAAGATCTTGTGCTGGAACCTTCTACAATGTTGGTTCTCAAAGTCCTTCAAAGTTGTCCTACGCAACGGAAGGCACTATTAAATGATATTGGTGGAATTGATCCTACCGATATGATATTGATGATATCTGACTTGGAAGAGAATATTCCAAGGATCCCTCCTAGATTAGCATTTCAAGTACAAGTCATTCTAAAAAATAATATTATTTGTCGAACCGTTATTGATGAAGGAGCCTTGACTTGCGTCATGTCCATCAATTGTTGGAAATCCATTAGATATTCTTCCCTTATCGAGTCATACAATACTCTAAAATATTTTAATGGTATTGGGTTTAAACCTTGTGGTTTTATTCCTTCGTTATCTATTACATTATAAGGAAAAGTGGTTACTGTTGAGGTTGAGGTTTTTGATGCACTTCTAGATTACAAACTTCTACTTGACCATAGTTGGGTTGATTCTATGCCTATAGTTGTTTCTACTCTATTATGTGTGATACATTTCCCTCACCAATGAAACACTGTTATTGTCAATCAACTTGCCTTCTTTAAATCCGATTCACTTACTAGTAATGTACCATTCATTGCAAAAACACCTCCTGGTTATGAGAATGTCGGTGTGGGTATTATAAAGGATTCATCTTTGATATGTGCGTTCCCCATTCCACCACCCAATATTCCTACTCATTTTTTTTCTTCGATTAACATGATCTCGACCACCGTTGGCGAAATATTTGATTCTTATGACCCTTGGTGATCCAGGGGATCAAATTTTGCTCAAAATTCAAAGTGATAGGAATCACTTCAATTCAAACAAGAGAATAGGCCTCGTCGTCATGAACCCAACGCAACTCGTTTGGGTTCAAACGGACATCGAATGAGAGAGATATTGCATTCTATTCAAAACGACAAAGAGGCAAAAAACAATGTGCTGACTATACAGTCCGTACAGTCCGTATGGATGCTGACGTGGAAGACCGTATGACACATGGAAGATCCATACAACACATGTCAGAGCTGTCCAACACATGGCAGGTGTTGGTTGGCAAGATTGTGGACGAGTTGGCATATGATGTGTCATCGGTGGCGAATGAAATGTTGGCACGTGTCCCACTCAGTGGCCACCATGTGTTACCCTGGAGTTGGTTTAAAAGTATGTTGTTGGCTGGATTCAACCTCATGACCTCCAGAAAGTAGTAACACTTTGGGAAGGGCCACCCAAATGGTGCACCACCATATGGTTCTTATAATATATATGGCAATCAAATTATTTGAATTTGTATAAATTTTGAAATGGGTGCGGACCGGGCTAGGGATTAGACGCGGCCCCAGTCATATACATTGCAATGTAACCACTGTCACAGTGCACCCTCCAACCATTTACTATATATCCCCTTTTCGTATGAGCCTCGGTCTTATGTGTATACAATGTGACCACGAGCGCACCTTTCCAACCGTTTAAAACCTTTGCCCCTTTTTAAATATACACGCGGTCATATGGTGGCCCATATGCCCTCAGCGTTGGCAGTTAGGGACTAAGGCATGTAATTGTCCTACAGTTCGCACCAATTGTGTGGTTGCATCCAGTGTTGGGTTTTTACACATATATGTGCGTGGGGGCTAGGTTGAGGAAGCAAGGGTGCATTTTGGCGATCCAGAGACAACAAGTTTGAAGAGGAACTTCCAGGAAGCCTATCTTCTTCAATGTTTGGCCAAACGAGGTGTCGAAAAATCCCAGCTAGGGGTTTTTGGACGTTCTGAAGCCATTGGAGCCATCCATTTGTCATTTTGAGCATTGTAAAGCACATATTTTATCACTTTGAGAAAATAATACAAAAGATCCATTGGAAGCTAGACCAGGAGATGTAGCCCAAGAGAGGGGTGAACTCCTTTATCATTTGTTGTGTTATGTGTTTTCTGCTCTCTATTATTTGTTGTTGTTTATATGCATCTTAAATGTGTAAATTCTATAAAAGTTGTGTTTGCAAAATTGATCCATTTGCATTTGAACACATAAAGTAAAACTTGCAAATATTTTCAAGAATACAAGTCTTCTTCATTTTTAGATCAAGTTGGTATCAGAGTATAAGTTTTTGAAGACTTGATTATTTACAAGTGTTTTGTTTTCTGATGCTAACAAGGTTGAAACTCACAAAGGAATAAGGTCAACTTGTAGAGCCAAGTTCTCATCCTTTAAGAAGAAAGATTATATGATCACCGCAAGCTTCAAGGAGGCATTCACCAAGTATGGCTCATGAAGAGAGTCATGAACATATTCCTGCAGAATATGAAGATCTCAGAAAGGCTTTCATGGAAATGAGAGAAATGATGAAACTCTTGATGGAAGAAAGGAATAAAAGGTTGCAAGGTGAAGGCTCCAACCCCTCAAAGAACAAGGGATTCAATGGTGATAAAACTCCAAATGGAAATGGAGGGAATGGTGCTTCTCCACCACCCTCACCTCCATCTTCTTCTTCTTCTTCTTCTTGTTCTACCAGTTCAATACCTCTTCCAAATTATCCAAAAGGAAATGGTAAAACTCCTTAACAAATTCCTTTTTTAAGGCTTGATATTAAATTTGAATTGCCAATGTACAATGGAGAGATAAATGCCGAGAAATTAGATAATTGGATTCATCAGATTGATGTGTGTTGTAGGATACAAAAAAATCAAGATGATGAAACTAAGATTCAACTTGCTTCTTTAAGATTGTATAATGCAACACTCATTTGGTGGGAAGACAAGACTCAAGAGGACATGAAGAATCATGGTAAAATTTTAACCTCTTGGAATGATTTTATTGTTGCAATTAAAAAACAATTTTACCCATTGACATATATGCAAAAAGCTACTATGGATTGGAAAAATTTTAGACAAGCTAAAGGACAAAATGTGCAAAGCTTTACTCAAGAATTTAGGAGAAGAG
>SNQJ01S0002877.1:106553-125746 GCA_010110895.2 Picea sitchensis
AGACCACAATACTTGGGTCTCTCTTCAACAACAATAGGCTCAACAATTCCTTGTGCATGCTTTCCTAACCCCTTACCTTCATAGCCCATTTTTAACAACAACTTGGACCCTATACCTCTTGTGTGATTTTCAAAAACACCAAAACATTCATCTTGAGAGGAATTTTAAGATAAACTAACATTACATACCTCATATTCATGCATGTACTTGGTAAGGGTTTCCTTTGCTTCATGGAGTTGAGTCTCCATCTCATGCAACTTTTCAATAAGCTGGTCTTTCTCCTCCTTCATGGCCATCAACTGCTCTTCAAGGGAAATTCTCTCCTTTCTGTCTTCCCACATCTCTTTGACCACATCTCTCATGGTTAGAAATTCCTTCAACATCTCTTTGTCAAAGAACTTAGATAATGAAGATGTATGAGAACTATCAATGTTTGAAGCTTCCTCCATCCTTGCAAGATATCAAACTTCAACACAAAACTTGCACAAATACCAACAGCTAAATCTCAAGCTATCAATGGAAAATACATGAGGAAAACTAAATATGCTCTGATACCACCTGATCTGAAAATAGTGAGCTGACTTGTTATGCTATGCAAGCACCCTCTACTTCATTAAAATAAAACTTTACAGGACCTTTCTCCATGTGTTAAAATATGCAAGATAAATTATGTGCCAAGTTTATGCTTCTTCTTTTAAATGTTTATGTGTGAGGTCTTTGCAGAATTAAATATGTTCTTTTCATAAATACAACAACAAAAATAACTTACAGCAAATAATAACTAGAAAACACTCACAACAAGAACAACATGATAAAGGAGTTAACCCCTCTCTGGGCTACATCTCCTTGAGCCTCCTTCAGTGGACTTGGCTCTATGGGATTAATTTGTCAAAGATTATTTTACAAGATATTGCTCAACTCCAATGGAAATATAGATTGTACCATTGGATTCATAATACATAAAACCCCATAAATGACTAATAGAACTCTGAAAATAGATCATGGCTCATCCGGGCATGACCTCTTCTACATGTGGCCTTAAGCTTCCCTGAGCTTCTTTGTGCCAAAAACACTTGTAAAATTCCTCGAATGGATATGAAACCTATCCCAAACTATTCAGAGCATAATAATTGGCCAAAAATGATTATTCAATCATAGAAAAAAAACATGGGCTCATCTAAGCATGACCCCAATCAATGAGGGCCTCAAGCTCCCTGCAGCTCTTTGAAACTTCAATCGTTAAAAACATACAAAATAAGTCTTCAAATGGCTTTGAAAATAGTGCCAATAAATTCATAACGTCCAAAAACCCCTAGCTGGGATTTTACGACACCTCATTTGGCCAAAAAATGAAGAAGATAGGCCTCCTACCATTTTCTTCCTTCAAGCTTGTTGTCTCCGGTTCGCCAAAACGCTCCTCTGGGCGTTCAACCAAGAACACGCTCAAAAAATCATGCGAAAACCTAGAACACGTGCGTAACCACAAAAATGGTCAAACTGTAGGACAGTTATGGGCACGCTTAGCCCCTAACCACCAAGGTTGTGGTCACAAGGGTCCATGCGACCTCATGCTATCGAAAAAGGGGGCTAAATTTCAAGGCCGAATGGTTAACCGACAAGTGTAGGCATATGGTATAACCGTTTTAAAAGAAATTCAACTCTCGTGCGTGCATGGTGGCAAGGTCATATAGATAAACAATATGAATACGGGCTTAACCATTTGAAAACTCCGAATTCAAAATTCCCACGCGCTCCATGACAAAGGGTCATATATAATGGTGTGTGCAACCAGGGGCTATCCAAACTCGCACCAAAGATCCGTGTGTGGTCACATGAATATGATACACAAGACCATGGGCTGGATCCAATGAAATATGCACCTCTGTGCATATATTGGGTCATATGATAAGAATACAACCATGGGTTGGGGCTAAGCCCCAACCCAACCCCGCGCCAAACCAAACATTAATCAAACTCAAATATATTATAAACCATATTTATAACAAGTACTAATGCGTGGTGTTTTGGCAGGGCAGACTTTGCAAAGGCTATGCCATGGTGGGGGAGGTCCAAGGTTCGAACGCCATAGACTCCATATTATTTTGAGCAAACATCCGAACCAATAACAAGGAGTCACGTGGCAGCCCATGAATGGGGCATGTGGCGCCACACCATTTTCCCATTAAATGCCATGCATCACAATTTGATTCAGCCATATCTGCCAATGAGTGAATGCCACATCACCATCTGACACTTCAGTGTACGAACGTGCCACATCATCGTATGTCCTCTGCCACGTCAGCATCCATATAGACTGTACAGACTGCACAGTCAGCACAAATTTTTTTTACCTATTTGGCGATTCGAACAGATCATGATATCTCTCTCATCCTATGTCTGTTTGAACCCAAATGAGTTTCATTTAGTTTATGATGATGAGGGCTACACACCCATTTGTTTTGAGGAAATTCTGAGAACTTTGATTTTTGAGCTAAGTTTTGACCCCTGGTCTAGATTTTGATCAACCGAGAACCACTTTAATTAGGGTAAGAGATTCTGGTTAATAATTTTGGGAACCCTCTCTATTATAATAATTTTTTTTGTGTATGGAAGGTAGTCCTTTATCTTATCCCTTTGAAGATAATGTTGCTTAGACAATGCATAGTTTGGATTCTTAGTATTGCCTATATATTGTGTGAGTTTTCTTGGCTTATCTTCCTTAGTGGGATACTGGACTCTTCGACTATATGGAAGGCCGCTTACCTTATGTTGCTCCTAACTTTGAGTCTTCCCTTCAGTTACAGTTAAGAAAAGAAGAATCATAAATCCCTGTACAAGTTTCGATCTATTCAAGTTTCCTATGGTGCATCTCTCTGGTGCTTACCCGAGGTTTTTGTTTGTTGAGAAAAAGACATAGGGAGTCTTCTTTGTAACCCTATCTACCACAAGCACAGAGTGTCCTCTTTGCCTGACTATGCCCATGCTACTTCGATCGGTAACATGATCTTCATGTTCCCAAAGACTCCTCAGAGCAAAGGTTGAAGCTAAGAGTTAAATATAAGTGATGAAATTACCCTTTGTAAACCTACCCTCCAGATTCCTTTTAATGAGTCATATTAAGTATGATCTGTGTAACACAACTGCTATTATTATTTTGCAACACGTATATATATAAGTATGAAATTACAATTTTTTTTTCCTTCTGTTGTATACCCTTACCTCAAAGTTCTTGACTATGGTCGAGGAGTTACCCTCACCTGTGGTCCGATAGTCTTGGATGTCTAACTCTATTTTGTTATTATTTTAAAATTGTTTCAAGGGAAATATCTCCCATTTGCTCAAGATTCTATATGTGACTTCATTTCGTTTTCTTTCGAACCAAATTAAAATTAGTTAGGAAATCTTACTCTATGGTAAAAAGGGAGACCCTACAGGTCACATTTAGTATTGTACAATACTTATTAGGTACTCTTTGTTAGCATATGATTATTCACTTCTTTTCTGAAAATGAATGATTCGAACTTTGTTTGCTACAATCTAATGATGGAGCCCTATTTAATTGTGAGGGTACCCATCATGCGAATATCATCCCTCTCCACCCTTTCGAGTCTGCGGTGACCTTTCCATGGATACAATAAGGAAGGAAGAAATCTACTTCTAAAATACATCAACTAAGTATAGTCTGAAAAATTCATTTGCGTAATAATTGTTTTTGTAATTATTTTATTTCGTTAATTGATACTAATAAGACATTCTTGGTCTCTTTATAGGATCTGGATGCGTTCAATATATTTGGATTCCAGGACATCGATTGGTGGAATAGGTATTCGAGTTCCTGTTTACCATGCTCTTCCACAAAAATAGTATCTCAGGTTTTATCAAATGAGATAAATTAGTTCTAGCATACAATTATTGTCGAGAGCAATTGTACAAGACTCCTACACAACTGGTTATTTCTACATTACCTCTTCTTAGAGGGACATAAGCATCAATCCCCTTACTGTGACATGGTTGTAATATTTACCACTTCAAAGTCTTTGTTCATGTATATTAGATGTCCTTGTACTCAGGACTATGTATCTGGGTATTAAGATATATTCGTGCATTGAAGTTTTACTCTACATATACTCTCGAGATTACTTTGATCTTATAAAACAATTCGAACAATTTTACTCTATATATTCATGTAGCTTCGAAATTTACAGACTTAGCTATATGCTTACACAATTTGTATGTCTATGGATTATTTGTCCTTTACGAAACCTTTTATTTCTGCATTATATTATATTAGAACAAATAATTTTTTTTATGAATAACCGAATCTGTACAAACTTGATCTAATGGAAAAATCGTAAAAAATAGGAAAATATGTATTCTATTTTTCTCATGTATCTAGCATCTAAAAACTTTATGGAATAAGTCTGTAGATGTTTACTTACATTATAATTCATGCGATACAATTGCCAACTGTAATATATATCTACATAAATATATTTATATTTCTCTCTCTCTCTCTCTCTCTCTATATATATATATTGATCATGATTTATGTCATACATAGCGTTACGTTTTGATTTTGGTTTAATAGGTACATGAATGGAAATATCAAATAAAAACAATGGCTTTGTGTATAGTTACCTATAGTCACATAAGAATACATATATATCTATATACAATACAGTTCCATTCCCATTGCACACATAGGTAGTTTACTCACTACATACGATTACATTGTGAGGGTTTGTCCTACATTTTTATCTTATTATATAAGAAACCTAATCTATAGAAATGTTCTTCCAGAAGTTAACCAATTATATCCTTTTAGCTAGTATAACCAATGAAAACAACATTCACCCAGAAATCTAATCCAACAGAGACGATTCATTGAGAATTGGTTTAGAGGCATTTTGGTTAGTCTTAAGTTCAACAACATTCAATCAGATTTTCACCCATAGTAATACTTATATCCAGAATTAAATAGATGTAATCTATCAATTATTAGGCATATAACATTCAACCAGAGAAAAAGGTAGGATGACATATCTGCACAGTTTCTGAATAACAAAAGGAACAACAACATTTCTCCCAACGTTAGAACATAACAACCAAATCACTTATCCCATTGTCCCCCTATCCTGATCATGAATCCATGAGGGAAAAATTATAACCTCTCCTATGCAATATTTCTTCGGTTCTATCTACTTCTACTTGAATTACACTCAGAATAAAGTGCTCATAACAGCAAGAGATAATTCCTTCCCCCCCCCAACATAATAGGCAGTGTTCTGCATCCTCCCATATGCCATATATGCAAAGTCAATTTTCCCTAGGTCATTTTACCCCTTGGGAATTTTCGTAGCTTTCCAAATCGCTAATTTTTAGGGGCTTCCAATGGCCAAAATATTGATTTTTCACTTGTAAAAATCATCCCTGAGGTAGTTCCAACATGTTCCCCACTCATGGAGTCATGGTGAGTTGATTTTAACATGGTTGTTCCATTTGTCCTTCAACAATAATTATAAAATATTTTGTTTCATACAAGTGTCATAGTCAAGTTGTTAGTTGGGTCAAATCAGTTCTCTGCCCAACAATCATAATCATTAATTACAATTAGCTAAATTCAAAATTCAAAATTTCTATAAATGGCAAAAACTTTCCAAATTTTGAATTTACTAAAAACAAAAATAATTTCCTAAGAAATTTCAAACTTAAAAATAATTTATTTTTGGGGATGTTACATTCTTCTCCCCTTCAATAAAACACTGTCTTCAGTGTTCGTTCCTTTCTTGGAACAATATTGGATGAGACTTTTGTAAATCTCCCTCCAACTCCTAGGTGGCCTCCTCAGAACTAAAGTGATTCCATTGCACTTTTACCTGGGTGACAACTCTGTTCTAAAGTGTTATTTCTCTCTGGTCTAGAATGTGCGAAGGTTCCACTTGGAACTTTCCTTCTGGTTCCACCTAGACCAAGTTCCAATCAATCATATGAGTAGGGCAGTGAACATAAATCTTTAACAAAGAAACATGAAAGACATTATGAATTTTTAGACTGGCAGGAAGTGCAAGTTGGTATGCTACGGGTCCAATTCAAGCTAAGATCTCGAAAATCTCAGAAAACCTGGGTGCCATCTTGGCACAGTTCCCTAACTTCAGTGAAATTTTTTGGGCTTTGAATTTTAAATAGACATGGTCTCCCACTTGAAATTCCAAGTGTGTTCTTTTCTCGTCTGTGTAACTTTTTGTTCCGTCTTGTGCCTCTTTTAAGTTCCGTTATACTTTTCTTACCATGTTCTCCATCTCCTGTATAATATCTAGTCTAACCATTTGTCTATCAACTAGGTTATCCTAGCTAATTAGAGTTGTACACTTTCTTCCATAGAATACCTTGAAAGGGATCATTTTAGCTGAAGTTTGGTACCCATTGTTGTATGCAAATTCTACCAAGTGTAGGTAGTCTTCCCACTTGGTTGGTTTTGTTATTACATACATGCAAAGCATATATTCTATGATTTGGTTTCTTCTTTTAGTCTGTCCATCCATTTGTGGATGATAACTCATGTTGAAATTCAAGTTAGTATTTAACCTTGCAAACAATTCTTTCCAAAAAGCACATGTAAATTTTACGTCTCTATCTGAAATCACCATTTTAGGAATACCATGGAGTCTAAAAATTTCTTTCATGAATATTCAGTGATGTTAATAGATTTAAAAGTAGACTTTACATGCGTAAAGTGTGAATACTTACTAAGTTTATCGATTACCACCATAATTGAATCATTCTATTTCTGAGTTCTAGGCAAAACTTTAATAAAGTCTAGTGATATAGTCTCCCATTTTTATTCGAGCACCAGTAAGGGCTGCAATAGGACTATTGGATGATGGTGTTCGGATTTTACCTCTTGACAATCTTGACACTTAGCTAAGTATTTTGTTGTTTCACCCTTCATATTAGGGCAATAGAATAACTTTCTTAGTGTTCTTATCATTTTCTGGTATCCCGGATGACCAGAATATGGTTTCTTATGAACTTCATCCAAAACTGTTAAGACACCACCTAGTCCTTCTTTACTAACCTCTACATAGACGATGAAGTCTTTGTATGGGTCTTCTGCCTTTAAAATGGGTGCGGTTGTTAACAATTCCTTTAACTTATTAAAACTGTCTTGACACTTCTGTGACCAGTTAAACTTGGTCCCCTTCTTTTGTAATGATGTGATAGGGTAAGCAATTTTGGAAAATCCCTCTATAAATCTGCACTAATATCCGATGATTACCATGAATGATTGGATGTCCTCTATAGCCTTAGGTATCGACCATTCCATGATGGCTCTTATTTTCTCAAGATCGACTGCAATGAATTCTGCAGATATTACATGTCGTAGGTACTATATTTTCTTCTGATAAAAATCACACTTATCGAATTTATCATACAGTTTGTGCTTCCTTAAATTTTGCAGAACTATCATTAAGTGTTCTTCATGTTCTTCTTATGTTTCAGAATATATTAGAATATCGTCAATAAATACCAACATGAACTTGTCCAAGTACTGACTGAAAATACTATTCATTAAACACATAAACATGGCTAGCACGTTAGTGAGTCCAAAAGGTATATCCACAAATTTGTAATGTCCATATCCCGTTCAAAAGGTTGCTTTACTTATGTCCTCATATTTTATCCTAACCTGGTAATAACTAGATCGTAAATCTAATTTCAAGAAAATATTTGCCTCACCTACATGATTGAACAAATCATTTATCCTAGGTAAGGGGTACTTGTTCTTAATAGTCATCTTGTTTAATTGTCTGTAATCGATGCATAATCTCAGAGTTATGTCTTTCTTTTTCACAAAGAGGACTGGTGCTCCCCATGGTGAAACACAAGGTCTGATATATTATTTTTCCAATAATTCATGCAATTGAATTTTTAGTTTTGTTAATTGCGACAAACTCATCTGGTAAGGTTCCTTAGAGATAGGGGTTGAACTAGGTAGTAGGTTGATAGAAAAGTCTATCTCCATCCTTGGTGGTAATTCAGGTATTTCATCAACAAAAACGTCTCTGAAATCATGCAGAACAACAAAATCCTCCAAGTTAGGTTTATTTCCTTTTTCTAAATGGTTTGTTACTTGGATGGCATAAACTTGTCACCACTTTCTCATGCATTTCTTCAATTGCATTGCTGAAATCTGTCTAACTGAGACTAGTTTTCGTATCCCTTGAACTGTCCTAGTAGTGTCATTTTCATCTTTATACTTGAGTGATTTTTCATAACAATCCAACACTGCTTTATGCTTTTCTAACCAATACGTTTAGATAAATACATCATAAGACCCTAACGGTAGAATGTTCAGATTTGTCTTTATGTTTTGACCACCTAAACTAAACTCATAATCAGAAATAAAATTGACAACTTTTCTTTTTGTTCATGTTGCTAGTTGTACCAGCCAAGATTTTACGTGTCTTGTTTTCTTAAGTTTATTTGACTCCACAATACTAGGAGTGATATAACTCAATGTATCTCCAGGATCAATTAAAACAAAAATATGAGTGTTATTGATTTTACCTTCAATTTCCACCACAGAGGACCGATGGTCAGCTTGTCAGTCATCCACAACTACATTTATCCGATGCAATATTCTACCCATGTCTCCCACCATAGAGGCTTCTTGTATATCGTGAACAATAGTTTTGGTTTAAAATCAAACATGGAAATTTCCTCCTTAGATGATGTTCTCAACATTCCCAACATTTTAATGTTTCGCAGGGGCTGTCCCCAAACTTCTTAGCTCCCAAATTTACCAGTTTACCACCTCCTTGAGTGTTTGAATTGTTGGAGTGAAAATATTTCCTTGGAAAACCTTTTTCTATGTTCTGATAAGGAGTTGGTTGGTATCCTTTCTTCCACTGGTTCATTCAGTCTTGTTTCTTGTCTTTCCAAGCCTTGGGAAATTCTGACCGTTTTTTGTATTGGTTGTAACACATTCAATATTTTTTAAACACTTCACTCAAGGATTTGGGATTATCAAATTTTATTTTGTCATTGTAGGACTGTGGTAGACATCTTAGGAACCATTGGATTTTCACTTTATCGTCCCAAATATAAGGTACAAACCTTAGTAATTCCAGGAATTTATTTATCAGATCTTCCATAGTCATTTGACCAAGTCGTAGTTCATAAAATTATTTGGTTTTTCTTTCATAGTAACTTTCATATAGGTACTGTTTCTTAAAGTATTTCTTAAATTATGACCATTCCATCTGTTTCTCCTTTAGGCCCTTGGCCAATTTTAGGTCTTTCCACCAAATGATGGATTTTCCTTTCATATTATAGATTGCCATTCTGACCTTAATATTACTGGAAAAGTTGTATAAATGGAAATACTTCTTGATGTATAATAAATATGTGTTAGCTTCCTCCCCTGTTCTGGATTCCTCATCAAAGGTAGCGGGTTTGATTTTCTTAAATTCTCCCTCAATATGATCTAACTATTTTTTTTCTGTTTTTTTTTTTTTTATCTTCAACTTAAGGTGTACCTTCATATTAGTTGTCCCCTTTTTCTGCTTCAGGACCATAATTCTTAGAGGCTCTTTTATTGACCTCTTCTTCTGGGGTCTCATCCTTTGGGGTGTTATTTTTCACTATACTACACAAGAGGACTTCATTTATTTCCTGTTGTTCCTACTGTACCTTCTTCAGTTTCTCATTGCCTGCTTTGAAAACTTGGAGCAAAACAATGAGATTCCTCATCGTTTCTAGAACTTTAGTAGGTGAGCTTACATCACCATTTTGTCTTGGATCTTCAGGAGGCCTTTGTTTAGGATTCCCCTCAAGTCTCATTTCTGCGTCATCATGTGGTGCCATGATTAACACAAAATAGAAAGAGTTTTTTTGTTTGTAACAATAATGGTTTGCTAGTTTTTTCATAGACAAGAATATGTTCTAAGTAATTAATTTGGCCTTGTTCATGGTCCAAGCACTGTAACCTTTACTCTGATACCATATGTAATGATTCCCTAAATTTTCCCTAAATAAAATGTTCCTTAGGGACATTAAACTTAATTACCACGTCTAATCCATGTCAGGCCTTTATTGCTACATTGTAAAGTGATTATATACTCTTTTTCTTCCACCATTTATACTTACCAAAGATCTTTAACAATGGTGATTAAAAAACTTTATCTAAACTTAACCTCAAAGGAGGTGGGTATCTTTAAATTAATAATAATAGATTATTTGCAAATATAGAAGCATTTATATATATCCTTGACATAGGTTATACTTCTGGCCTCAACAAAACAATTTATATATATGCCACCATAACATAGACTATACTTTTGGCCTCAACAAAACTATTTGTATATATATTCCACCATAATTTATACTTCTGATCGTGCAGGTAAGGCATACTATGGGGGGGTATCATCCTTAAATTCTAAAGTGACAAAAACAATTTCCTTGGGAGTAGGTGCCAGATACTTAATGAATGAATTACGATCAATGTGACAACCATTACGTGCAAGTGTTATGATTTGGAAGGTGGTAACTAAGGGTTGGTTATATATATTATTCACTCATGATTAGCTGTCATTCCCATCCGGACTAACTCTGGCATAAGTTTTTTCCTTTCTTAACAGATCCTATGAACGTAAAAGAACTCTAACCAAATTAGAGATAACGATTAAAACGAAATTCCAAACTGTTTGTCATTACAATTTTTCCATGGTATGAGGCAGGATTATCTTGGATACAATAACAATGGTGTAATAGACTCTCCCCAAGCATTTAAGGCATTCTATAATGAACCTCCTCGACACTATTTCATGTTTTAATGTGCTCCTCTGAAATTTTTCCACCTTACCCTAACAACAACGCTTAGGTACAGACCATCATTAATTGTCATTACACTAGTAGACGGGGCTTCCTTGAGAATATTGTTTCATTCTTGATGTTGGCTTATTATGTTCGTGGTTACCCTGGTTATCAATTCTTGCTTTGTGTATCTCCAATGCTTATTATGTTGCCTCGTTCTGGTGGAAATACGTTTGGTGGACCACTACCACTGGGAACTGCTTTAAGCGAGGTAAGAGCTTCTGGTTAATAATTTTGGGAACCCTCTATATTATAATAACATTTTTGTGTATGGAAGGTAGTCCTTTATCTGAGCCCTTTGAAGATAATGTTTCTTTGGCAATGCATATTTTAGATTCTTAGTATTGACTGTATATTGCGTGAGTTTTCTTGGGTTATCTTTCTTAGTGGGATACTGGACTCTTTGATCGTATGGAAGGCCACTTACCTTATGCTCCTCCTAAATTTGAGTCTTCCTTTTAGTTACATTTACGCAAAGAAGAATCGTAAATCCCTGTAGAAGTTTCAATCTATTCAAGTTTCTTGTGGTGCATCTCTCTGGTAATTACCCAGGGTTTTTGTTTGTTGAGAAAAAAACATATGGTGTCTTCTCTGTAAACCTATCTACCACAAGCACAGAGTGTCCTCTTTTCCAAACTAAGCCCATGCTACTTTGTCTGGTAACATTCTCTTCGCATTGCCAAAGAACCCTCGGAGCAAAGGTTGAAGCTAAGAGTTAAATCTAAGTGATGAAATTAACCTTCGCAAACCTACCCTTCGGATTCCTTTTAATGAGTCATATTAAGTATGGTCTATGTCACACAACTGGTATTATTATTTTGCAACACGTATAAATATATAAGTATGAAATTACAAAAAAACAATCCTTCTGTTGTATACCCTTACCCCGAAGTTATCGAGTATGGCCAAGGAGCTACCCTCGCCTGTGGTCCGACAGTCTTGGATGTCTTACTATATTTTGTTATAGGAACATTAGCATATGTATATATGTCTATACCATCTAGTTCCATTCCAATTGTGCACATAGGTAGTTTACTCAGTACATACAATTACACTGTGAGGGTTTGTCCTATAGTTTTATCTTATTATACCAGAAAGCTAATCTATAGAACTGTTCTTCTAGAAGTTAATCAATTATATCCTTTCAGCTAGTATAACCAATGAAAAAAACATTCACCTAGAAATCTAATCCAACAGAGATGATTAATTCATAATTGGTTTAGAGGCATTTTGGTCAGTCCTAAGTTCAACAACATTCAACTAGATTTTCATCCATAGTAATACTTCTATCCAGAATTACACAGATTAAATCTATCATTTATTAACCATATAACATTCAACTAGAGAAAAAGGTAGGATGACATATGTGAATAGTTGTCAAATAACAAAAGGAACAACCACGTTCCTCCCAACCTTAGAACAAAACAACCAAATCACTTGTCTTGTTCTCCCCCTAGCCTCATCATGAATCCATGAGGGCGAACTCATAACGTCTCCTCTGAAATAGTTCTTCAGTTTCATCTACTTATCCTTGCTTCACACTCAGAATAAAGTGCTCATAACAGCAAGAGATAATTCCTTTTCCCCCTAGTATAATAGGCAGCGTCCTACCTCCTCCCATATGCCATACATGCAAAGTCATTTTTGCCTAGGTCTTTTTCCCCCTTGGGAATTTTCATAGATTTCCAAATCCCCGATTTGCAAGGGCTTCCAATGGCCAAATTCTTGATTTTCCACTTGTAGCAATCATCCCTGAGGCAGTTCCAACATGTTCCCCACTCATGGATTCATGGTCAACTGATTTTAACATGGTTGTTCCATTTGTTCTTCAGCAATAGTTATAAAATATTTTGTTTCATACAAGTTTCATAGTCATGTAGTAAGCTGGGTCAAATCATATATCTTCCCAATAGTCATAATCATTAATTACAATTAACTAAATTCCAAATTCAGAATTCCCATAAATGGAAAAAAAATTCCAAATTTCGAATTTACTAAAAACGGAAATAATTTCCTAAGAAATTTCAAAATTAAAAATAATTTATTNTATTTTTAGGGATGTTACATCCTTCCACCCTTCAATAAAACACTTTCCTTAGTGTTCATTCCTTTCTTGGAATAGGATTGGATGAGTTTTTTGTAAATCTCCCTCCAACTCCCAAGTGGCCTCCTCAAGGCTAAAGTGCTTCCATTGCACTTTTACCTGGGCGACAACTCTATCCCGAAGTGCTATTTATGTCCGGTCCAGAATGCGCAGAGGTTCCATTTGGAACTCTCCTTATGGTTCCACTTGCACCAAGTTCCAATTGATCGTATGAGTAGGGCTGTGAACATAATTATTTAACAAATAAACATGAAATACATTTTGAATTTTTAGATTGGCAGGAAGTGAAAGTTGGTATGTTACGGGTCCAATTTGAGCTAAGATCTCGAAAGGCCCACAAAACCTGGGTTCCAACTTGGCATGGTTCCCTAACTTCAGTGAACTTTTCTGGGCTTTGACTTTTAAATAGACATGGTCTCCCACTTGAAATTCCAAATGTCTTCTTTTTTGGTCCACATAATGTTTTTGTCTGTCCTGTGACTCTTTTAAGTTCTGTTGTACTTTTCTTACCATGTTCTACATTTCTTGAAGCATCTCTAGTCCAACCATGAGTCTGTCAATTGGGCTATCCCAGCTAATTAGAGTCGTACAATACCTCAAAAGGTCTCATTATAGCCGAAGTTTGGTACCCATTGTTGTATGAGAATTCTACCAAGTGCAGGTAGTCTTCCCACTTGCTTGGTTTTGTTCTTACATACATGCAAATCATATCTTCTATGATTTGTTTTGTTCGCTCAGTCTGTCCATCTGTTTGTGGATGATAACTCGCATTGAAATTCAAGTTAGTATTTAACCCTGCAAACAATTCTTTCCAAAAAGTAGATGTAAATTTTGTGTCTCTATCTGAAATCACCATTTTAGGAATACCATGGAGTCTAAAAATTTCTTTCATGAATATTTCAGCGATGTTAGTAGCTTTAGAAGTAGACTTTACAGGAATAAAGTGTGAATACTTACTAAGTTTATCGATTACCACCATAATTGAATCATTTTGTTTCTGAGTTCTAGGCAAACCGGTATTAAAGTCTAGTGATATAGTCTCCGATTTCCATTTTGGCACTAGTAAGGGATGTAATAGGCTGGCTCGATGTTGGTGTTTGACTTTTACCTCCTTACAATATTGAAACTTAGCTAAGTATTATGTTGTTTCAGCCTTCATATTAGGCCAATAAAATAACTTTCTTAGTGTTGTTATCATTTTCTAGTATCCTAGATGACCACAATATGGTTTCTTATGAACTTCATCCAAAACTATTAACTTTAACTCTGTTGAATCTGGTATATATATTCTATTTTTAAATCGTAGTAACCCATTTATGTCCACACTCAGATCTATTTTGTTTGAATTTTCTGTCATGTTCTATAATTCTGCCACTATTTTAGTGTAATTTTTCGTTGTTATTACCTGTAGCCTTTACCCTCTATTCCAGATTGCTTTCTACCCTAATAATGTTTATTTCAAACAACCCATGAACTCTTCTACTCAAAGCATCAACTACTTTGTTTTCCTTACCCTTTATATGTCTTACCTCAAAGTAAAATTCGCTCAAGAAGGCTAGCCATCTTTATTTCCTTGCGTTAAGGTCTGGCTGACTAAACAAATATTTCACACCGCTGTTATCTGTCAATAATAGAAATATTATTCCCATTATGTAGTGCTGCCACATTTTTAAGGCGTGTATTACAACTTCCAACTCTAAGTCATGAGTGATGTAGTTTTGTTTCTGTTCCTTTAGTTTTCATGACTCATTAAAAATAATGTGTCCTTCTTGAGTTAGGACACCAGCTAGTCCTTCTTTACTCATATCTACACAGATGGTGAAGCCTTTTTCTGGATCTACTACCTTTAAAATGGGTGCGTTTGTTAATAATTCCTTTAACTTATTAAAACTTTCTTAACACTTCTGTGACTAGTTAAACTTGGTCCCCTTATTTTGTAATGATGTGATAGGGTAAGAAATTTTGGAAAATCCCTCTATAAATCTACGGTGATTTCCATGAATGACCAGATGTCCACTACATCCTTAGGTATCAACAATTCCATGATGGCTCTTATTTTTTCAGGATCGACTGCAATTCCTTCTACAAATATTACATGTCCTAGGTATTATATTTTCTTTTGATAAAAATCACACTTATCGAATTTAGCATATAGTTTGTGCTTCCTTAAAGTTTGCAGAACTATCCTTAAGTGTTCTTCGTGTTCTTATTTTTTTTTAGAATATACTAGCATATCGTCAATAATTGCCAACATGAACTTGTCCAAGTACTGACTAAAATTAATGTTCATTAAACACATAAACATGGTTGGCGCATTAGTGAGTCCGAAAGGTATAACCACAAATTCATAATGTCCTCATCTTTTATCCTAACCTAGTGATAACTAGATCGTAAATCTAATTTTGAGAAAATATTTGCCCCACATACTTCATCAAACAGATCATTTATCCTAGGTAAGGGGCACTTGTTCTTAATAGTCATATTATTTAATTGTCTATAATCGACGCATAATCTCATATTTTCGTCTTTATTTTTCACAAAGAGGACTAGTGCTCCCCATGGTGAAACACTCGGTCTGATATATTATTTGTCCAATAATTCCTACAGTTGAATTTTTAGTTCTATTAGTTTCAGAAAACTCATTCGGTAAGGTACCTTAGAGATAGGGGATGAACCAGGTAGTAGGTCGATTGAAAAGTCTATCTCCCTTCTTGGCCGTAATTCAAGTATTTCATCAACAAACACATCTCTGAAATCATGTAGAACAACAAAATCCTCTAAGTTGGGTTTATTTCCTTTTTATAACAGTTTGTTACTTGGATGGCATAAACTTGACACCCCTTTCTCATGCATTTATTGACTTGCATTGCTAATATTTGTCTAACTGAGACTAGTTTTCGTATCCCTTGAACTGTCCTAACAGTGTCATTTTTGTCTTTATACTTAAGTGATTTTTCATAACAATCTAACATTGCTTTATTATTTTGTAACCAATCCATTCCGATAATTACATCATAAGACCCTAACAATAGAATGTTCATATTTGTATTTATGTTTTGACCACCTACAGTGAACTCATAATAAAAAATAAAGTTGAAAACTTTTCTTTTCGTTCTTGTTGCTAATTGTACCAGCCAATATTTTACGTGTCTTTTTTTCTTAAGTTTATTTGAATCCACAATACCAGGAGTGATATAACTCAATGGAGCTCCAGGATCAATTAAAACAGAAATAGGAGTGTTATTGATTTTACCTTCGATTTCCACCACAGAGGACTGATGGTCAGCTTGTTGGCCATCCACGATTGCATTTATCCGATGCAATCTTCTGCCCACATCTCCCACCGTAGAGGCTTCCTGGAGATTGTGAATAGTAGTTATGGTTGCTAAAATCAAACGTGGATAGTTCTAATGGTTCACGGGGGGTTGTCCCCAAAATTCTTACGTCCACATTCCTAGCATTTTAATGGTTCATGGGGGTTGTCCCCAAAATTCTTAGTTCCTAGATTTACCGGTTTACTGCCTCCTTGAGTGTTTGGATTGTTGGAGTGAAAATATTTCCTTGGAAAGATTTTTGTTGCATTTTGATAAGGAGTTGGCTGGTATCCTTTCTTGCACTGGTTCATTCAGTCTTGTTTCTTGTCTTTCCAAGCCTTGGAAAATTTTGACCGTTGTTTGTATTGGTCGTAACACATTCGGGATTTTCTAAACACTTCACTCAAGGATTTGGGCTTATCAAATTTGATTCTGTCCTTGTAGGACTGTGGTAGACAACTTAGGAACCGTTGGATTTTCACTTTATCCTCCTGGATATAAGGTACGAACCTTAGTAATTCTAGGAATTTATTTATCAAATCTTCTATTGTCATTTAACCAAGTTGTAGTTCATAAAATTATTCGGTTTTTCTTTCATAGTAACTTTGAAATAGGTATTGTTTCTTAAAGTATTTCTTAAAGTCTGATTATTCCATCCTTTTCTCCTTTAGGCCTTTGGCCAATTTCAAGTCTTTCCACCAAATGTTGGCTTTTCCTTCCAGATTATAGATGGCCATTGTGACCTTCATATTGCTAGAATAGTTGTATATATGGAAATACTTCTTGATGTATAATAACTATGCTTCATCTTCCTCCCCTATTCTGGATTCCCCATCAAAGTTAGAGGGTTTGATTTTCTTAAATTCTCCCTCAAGGTGATCTACCTGTTTTCTTTTTCTTGTTTTATCTTCAGCTGAAGATGTACCTTCAGATGAGATGTCCCCTTTTTCTTCTTCAGGACTAGAATTCTTGGAGGCCCTTTTACTGACCTCTTCTTCAAGGTTCTCTTCCTTTGGGGTTTTCTTTGTTACTTGTTGGCACAAGGGTAGACCCAGGGTTCAATGCTACAACAATGCAACAACAAAACCTTTACTATTAGCCCTTTCAACAACACCTGCGAAGCAGATGAAGTCTCACCTGAGGTAGAGGTAGGGATGGTTGAAGGAATCAGATGTCTGCAACCTTAGCTGGGACACAGATCTATGATTCTAACACTTAACAGAGCACTTAGCAGTAAACATTCATCAAAATTCAGTTCTTAGTAACAACGCAGAAAAACCCTAATTACAGAGCATCACAGTATTCAACCAGATCTGATGTATCTAAGAACTTATCATAGAGGGGTAGATTAGATATAGAAGATTCAAGCACTAAGCATATTCACATAGTTCATATATAACATCCATATACATCGTTAGCACAAAGCATAAACAAATCTGTCTATCTATATCAAAGCACTTAGCAGGTAAAGACATAAACACATCAACACATCACACAAAGCATAGAAAAACAACATGTACGTGGTTCACCCCCACCCCGGGGCTATGTCCACCAACTCTTCTTCTTTATTATGTTCGTTCAAGATTCTTACAAGCACATAGCATCAAAATCCTACTCCGCAAAAGACATGATATCTACGCGCACTCTGCCAGATCCTCCTTCTTCATGTTAGGGTACAACACCAGGTGTTCTTACAATTACTTGCACGTAGCTTTGCAAGTCTCACACAATATGCACAAATCATCTACAATCCATAATTATCACTTAGCCCAATATCACACAGATATGCCTATATGCCTCTCCTTACATTACCTAGACATTTATTTATACTTTAAAAGGTAGGCCTAAACATGGGTAAACCCATAGGCCAACATCCCCATACCCGTTACATAATACCAAATCCAAAAAAGGACCAAAAAAGGCGTCGAGATCCTCTGATCTCTACTTCCTCTTGTGATCGTCCTTCGATAGGCTGTCGAAGTCCAAAAATAGGTAAAACTTGACCAAGGATCTCCCAAAACTTGGTCAAGGGCCAACCTCACTATACTATGTAGCATGACTTCATTTATTTCTTGTTGTTCCTGCTTTTCCTTCTTCAGTTTCTCATTGTCTGCATTGAAAACCTGCAACTCAACAATGAGATTCCTCATAATTTCGAAAATTTCAGTAGGTGAGCTTCCATCACTATTCTATCTTGGATCTTTAGGAGGCCTTTGTTAGGGATTCCCCTCAAGTTTGATTTATGCGTCAACCGGTGGTGCCATGATTAACACAAAACAAAAAAGAGTTTTATGTTTGTAACAGTAATGGTTTGTTAGTTTTTTCATAGACATGAATATGGTCTAAGTAATTAATTTGGCCATGTTCAAGGTCCAAGTGCTGTAACCTTTTCTCTAATACCATATGTAATGATTCCCTAAATTTTACATATTTTTTTTTTTCCTTAGGGACATTAAACTTAGTTACAGTGTCTAATCCATGTTATACCTTTCTTGCTACATTGTAAGGTGATTATATACTTCTTATTTTTTTTCCACCATTTATACTTAACAAAGATCTTTAATAATGGTGATTAAAAGACTTTATCTAAACTTCATCTCAATGGAGGTGGATATCTTTAAATTCATAACAATAGACTATTTGCAAATATATAAGCATTTATATCTATCCTTGACATAGACTATACTTCTAGACTCAACAAAACTATATATATATATATATCCAACCCTTAGTTACCACCTTCCAAATCATAACACTTGCACGTAATGGTTGTCACATTGATCGTAATTCGTTCATTAAGTATTTGTCACCTACTCCCTAGGAATTTTTTTTTGTCACTTCAGAATTTAAGGATGTTCATATGTTGATACCCCCCTTATAGTATGCCTTAATTGTGCGAT
>SNQJ01S0002877.1:125902-175525 GCA_010110895.2 Picea sitchensis
TTAAGGCATACTATAAGGGGGGTATCAACGTATGAACATCCTTAAATTATGAAGTGAAAAAAACAATTTCCTAGGGAGTAGGTGACAAATACTTAATGAACGAATTACGATCAATGTGACAGCCATTACGTGCAAGTGTTATGATTTGGAAGGTGGTAACTAAGGTTTGGTTATATATATTATTCACTCATGCTTAAATGTCGTTCCCATACGGACTAACTCTGGAATAATTTTTTTACCTTCTTAACAGATCCGATGAACGTAACAGAACTCTAACCAAAATAGAGATAAGGATTAAAACAAAATTCCAGAATGTCTGTCATTATGATTTTTCCATGGTCTGAGCCGAGATTATCTTGGATATGATCATAATGGTGTAATAGACTCTTCCCAAGCATTTAAGGCATTCTGTAACGCAACTCCTCGGGACTATCACATGTTTTAATGTGGCCCCCTGAAATTTCACCACCTTTCCCTAACCACAGAACTTAGGTACAGACCGTCATTAATCGCCATTATACTAGTAGATGGGGCTTCCCTAAGGCTATTGTTTCATTCTTGATGTTGACTCTGTGTGCCGTGTGACTGTGTTCGAGGTTACCGTGGTTATCGATTCTTTCTCTGTGTATCTCCAATGCTTTTGATGTTGGCTCATTCTGGTGGAAATATGTTTGCGGTACCACTACCATCGGGAACTGCTTTAAGAGAGGTAATAGCTTTTGGTTAATAATTTTAGTAACCCTCTATATTATAATAAAATTTATGTGTATGGAAGGTAGTCCTTTATCTGATCCCTTCGAAGATAATGTTGCTTCGACAATGCATAGTTTGGATTCTTAGTATTGACTGTATATTGCGTGAGTATTTTTGGGTTATCTTCCTTAGTGGGATACTGGACTCTTCAATCATATGGAAGGCCACTTACCTTATTCTTCTCCTAACTTTGAGTCTTCCCTTCAGTTACAGTTACTCAAATAAGAATCATAAATCCCTGTAGAAGTTTTAATGTATTCAAGTTCCATGTGTTGCATCTCTCTAGTGCTTACCCATGGTTTTTGTTTGTTGAGAAAAAGACATAGGGAATTTTCTCTATAACCCTATCTACCGCTAGCACAAAGTGTCCTCTTTGCCTAACTAATCTCATGCTACTTTGACCGGTAACATGCCCTTTGCGTTCCCAAAGACTCCTCAGAGAAAAGGTTGAAGCTAAGAGTTAAATCTAAGCGATGAAATTAACCTTCGTAAACATACCCTCCAAATTCCTTTTAATGAGTCATATTAAGTATGGTCTGTGTAACACAATTTCTGTTATTATTTTGCAACACATATAATATATAAGTGTGAAATTACAAAAAAAAAATTCTTTTTTTTGTATACCCTTACCCCGAAGTTCTCGAGTATGGCTAAGGAGTTACCCTCACCTGTGGTCCTACAGTCTTGGATGTCCAACTCTGTTTTGTTATTATTTTAAAATTGTTTCAAGGGAAAGATCTCCCATTTTCTCAAGATTCTATCCGCTACTTCATTTCGTTTTCTTCCTAACCAAATTAAAATTAGTTAGAAACTCTTCCTTTGTCGTAAAAAGGGTGACCCTATAGGGAACGTTTAGTAATGTAAAATACTTATTAGTTACTCTTGTTTAGCATATGATTATTCACTTCCATTCAGAAAACAAATGATTCAAACTTTGTTTGCTACAATCTAATGATGGGGCCATGTTTAACTACGAGGGTACCCATCAGGTCACTCTCATCCCTTTCCACCCTTTTGAGTATGTGACAAACTTTCCATGGATATAAGGAGGAAGGATGCAATCTACTTCTAAAATCCATCAACTAAGTATAGTCTGAAAAAATTCATCTGCATAATAATTTTTTTTACAGTTATTTTATTTCATTAATTGATACTAATAAAACCTTCTTAGTCTCTCTACAAGATCTGCATGCCTTGGATATCTTTGGATTCTAGGACATTGATTGGTACAAGAGTTATTTGAGTTCTTGTTTACCATTCTCTTCCAAAATAATAGTATCTCAGGTTCTATCGAATGAGATAAGTTAGTCCTAGCATACATTTATTGTGGGGAGAAATTATACTAGACTCCTACGCAACTGGTTATTTGTACAGTCACTCTTCTTAGAGGGACATAAGGGTCAATCACCTTACTGTGACATGGTTGAAATATTTACCACTTCAAAGTCTTTGTTCCTATATATTAGATGTGCTTGTACTCAGGACTCTGTATCCAGGTATTAAGATATATTTGTGTATTGAAGTTTTCCTCTACATCTACTCTGAGAATTACTTTGATCTTATAAAACAGTTCGAACCATTTTACTCTGGTTATTCATGTAGCTGCGGAATTTACAGACTTAGTTATATGCTTACGCAATTTGTATGTCTCTGGATTATTTTTCCTTTACAGAACCTTTTATTTCTACATTATCTTATATTAGAACATAGAAATGTGTTTATGAATAACCAAATTTGTACAGACTTGCTCTAATGTAAAAATCGTAAAAAATAGGAAAATACGTATTGCATTTTTATCATGTAACTAGCGTTTAAAAACTTCATGGAATAAGTTTGTAGATTTTTATTTCCATTATAATTCATGATGTACGGTTTCCAACTATAATATATATCTACATAAATATATTTATATTTCTATATATATATATGTATATTGATCATGATTTATGTCATACATAGCGTTTCGTTTTGATTCTGGTTTAATAGGTACATGAATGGAAATCTCAATTAAAAACAATGGCTTTGTGTATAGCTACCTATAGGCACATAAGAATATATATATCTATATACACACACACACACAATCCAGTTCCATTCCCATTGCGCACATAGGTAGTTTACTCTGTACATACGATTACATTGTGAGGGTTTGTCCTATAGTTTTATCTTATTATACCAGAAACCTAATCTATAGAACTGTTCTTCAAGAAGTTAACCAATTATATCCTTTCATCTAGTATAACCAATAAAAACAACATTCACCCAGAAATCTAATCCAACAGAGATGATTCATTCAGAATTGGTTTAAAGGAATTTTGGTCAGTCTTAAGTTCAACAACATTCAACCAGATTTGCATCCATAGTAATACTTCTATCCATAATTAAACAGATGCAATCTATCAGTTATTAACCATATAACATTCAACCAGAGAAAAAGGTAGGATGACATATCTGAAGAGTTTCCAAATAACAAAACGAACAACCACGTTCCTCCCAACCTTATAACAAAACAACCAAATCACTTGTCTCATTCTCCTCCTAGATTGACAATGAATCCATGAGGGAGAACTCAAAACTTCTCCTCCGCAATATTTCTTCCAATTCAGTTACTTCTCCTTGCCTCACACTCATAATACAGTTCTCATAAAATCAAGAGATAATTCCTTTTCCCCTTAGTATACTAGGCATCGTCCTACGTCCTCCCATATGCCATATATGCAAAGTCATTTTTGCATAGGTATTCTTCCCCCTTGGGAATTTTCGCAACTTCCAAATCCATGATTTTCAGGGGCTTCCAATGGCCAAATTATTGATTTTCCACTTGTAACAATCAGCCATGAGGTATTTCAAACATGTTCCCCACTCATGGAGTCATGGTCAGATGATTTTAACATGGTTGTTCCATTTGTCCTTCAACAATAATAATAAAATATTTTGTTTCATACAAGTGTCATAGTCAAGCAGTTAGTTGGGTCAAATTATATCTTTTCCCAACAGTCATAATCATTAATTACAATTAACTAAATTCAAAATTTTGAATTACCATAAATGGATTTTTTTTTTCCAAATTTCGAATTTACTAAAAACGGAAATAATTTCCTAAGAAAATTGAAACTTAAAAATAATTTATTTTTGGTGATGTTACAGTAACTCCCTCTCCTCGTTCTCCCTTAGACACATCTTTGGATACATTTCATGTGGTGTTTCACACTTACGATATGATCATGACACTCATGTCTATGGAATATACCCCATGGGATGATCGACATCATCGTTCTATCCTCTTCTTGGAACCCGAGACCATAGAGAGTTACAAATGGATTTTGAATCTGTATAGTGTCATTAATACTCCCCTTGTTCTTGAACTAACACATGATGTTTTGTATGAAGGGAACTTGGGAAATATTTCACCCACCATCCCTCTAGATATTTCAATTAAATTCAGAATCGTGGAAAATGTTCATATTGATACCGCATTTACAAGGTTTTTTTCCAAGAATTTCATGATGTTTTTGCCTGGAGTTATGAAGATATGCCTAGAATCGATCCGAAAATTGTTGTACATGAAATAAAGACTTACCCGAACGATAAAAAAGTTTGACAGAGACTTCGACCAGTACATCCACGTAAAGTTGTTGCTAGTAAGCTCGAAGTTGAAAAACTTCTTAAATATGGTTTTGTATATCCTGTGCCTTTGACTGATTGGGTGTCTAATCTAGTTCCTATTATAGAAAAACAAGGCACAATCTATGTCTCTATAGATTATAGGGATATCAACAAGGCTTGTCCCAAATATAATTATCCAATGCTTTTCGTTGACTAGATCATTGATGACTATGCCGGGAGTGAAATCTTCTCTTTGATGGATGGTTTCTCCAGCTATAATCAAATCAATATTTACCTGCGGATCAAAATAAGATTGATTTTATTATCTTTTGGTCTCAATAACGTTGGTGAAAATTTTCAACACTCTATGTCTTATTCTTTTTATGATATTAAGCACATTGTACAACCTTACCTAGATGATTTACTGGCGCATTCCATGTGTCGTCAAGATCACCCAACAAATTTACGGGCCATTTTTCTATTTTGTCGCTATTATCGCATACAATTGAATCCAAATAAATGCATTTTTTTATGGAGTCTAGATGACTTCTTGGTTTTATCATTTCTACACATGGGATTATGGTGTACCCTCTGAAGGTTGAAGCTATTCTCAATTTGCCTCCTCCTTCTACCTTACGCCAACTCCAAAAATTTCAAGGGAAGACAAATTTTTACGTCGATTCATCCCAAATTATGCTAAATTAATGAAAGGTTTTACTTGACTTATTAATGAGGGTCACAATTTTTGATGGAATGAAACTGCCAACAAAGCTGTTGAAGCTTTGAAACTTTCCTTAACCCATACACCACTCTTATTTCCTCCTAATTATAGTCGATATTATTTCTTATACCTAGCTTCTTTGGACTCTACCATCACTATGGTTCTAGTCCAAGAGGATGATTCACATGATTCACATGTTATCTACTATTTGAGTCAGAGTCTTATGACCACCGAAACCAAATATATGCATTTGGAGAAACTGGACTTAGAAGTTGTTCAAGATGTTCAATGTTTTCATCATTATATCTTATTGAATGAAACCAGAGTCATTTCTGATTGCAGCCCTATGCAACACATCCTTACTTGACAATTGTTGGGGGGAAAATACTTCAAATGGATAACGATTGTCCAAGAGTTTGATTTGAAGTTTGAGTGAGCCAAGCCAAAGAAATATTTGGTTTTTTCCGAGTTGATATGTGACCTTTTCTCTACTGAGATAGAAACTATGGCAGAGGATTCCTTTCCTGATGAGTCTCGCCTTCTAATCAGTTATGACAACGTATGGTATGGATACATTATCATTTATCTCCAAACCCAAACTTTTTAGCCTGATATTTCTAGTGTAGATCATCATTGTATTTGGTCTCAAGCCCACCAATACATTATCCTTGGTGATACCCTTTATCGTTGTGGTATTGATTCCATATTTCGACGATGTCTAACCTATGATGAAGATGAGAAAGATTTGAATAACTGCCATTCTGGAGCATGTGGCGGTCATATGTCTGGGTATTCCACTGCCCAATAGATATTACAATCTTGTTACCTCTAGAATTGGTTTTTTAAGTATTGAATTACTGTTGTTCAAAAATTCCACGCTTGTCAAATGTATACCAATAAGATCCGATATCATCCTACTCCTATTTACCCTGTAGTTTTCATTGGTCCATTTGCTAAATGTGGCATTGACTTCATGAGATGTAACCCTCACTCGGACGAGGGAATGGATACATTATCATGGTCGTGTATTATTTCACTAAATGGGACGAGGTGATGCGTACATTTTAGAATACCGAGAAAACTACAATGTTGTTCATATTCAATTATATCGTTACTAGATTTGGTGTCCCTCAAGCCATCATCATTGACCATGGTAGTCATTTTCACAATTTCATGATGTATGAACTTATCGAGAAGTTGGGTCTTCGACATGAAAACTCAACACCTTACTATCCATAGGTCAATGTCTAGGTTGAAGCAATCAATAAAGTTCTCACTACTATTCTTCAACATATTCTAGGAATTCACAAGTCAAGCTCACACACGATTCTCTTCTCAGAATTATGGGCCTATCATACATCTGTTAAATCTTCCACAGGGTTCACACTTTTCCAGTTAGTATATGGTACCGAAGCTATTCTTTCGATTGAATGTGAAATCCCATCTTTGAAACTAGTTATCGAACTTCTCCCTAACACCTCTGTAGAAGAGGAATGTCTCTTGTATTTGATGCAATTAGACAAGATTCATCGTGATGCTACTTTAGTCATTGAAACTAAAAATAAACATGTCAAAGCTTAATATGACAACCATGTAAAACCAAGTGTTTTTTTTTAGGGTGATTTGGTTCTCCTTTACGAACAGGATCATGACTTATTAGGGGACGGTAAATTTGAGCCCATGTGCCATGGCCCTTATATCGTTAAAAGAGTGTTAGATAAAGGGACTTATGAGATGGTAGATTATGATGGAATTCCTTTGAGTGAACCCAGAAATGGGCTTTACTTGAAGAAGTACTACGATTAAACTATTTTTTCATGAGTTCTTTGTATTTTTAGTGTATCATACTCTAGCGTGCTATTTTCATTTTTTGTTCTTCCTTTTAGTTGCTTACATTGCATTGTGCTTGGTTTCCAGATGTTTGTGTCTTCACTACCCTATATCAGCTTTGTTGATGGTGCTAGTCACAATAATCAAAACCTAGCGTCTGTTGAATGGGAAATCAATGCACCTACGAATGAGTTGATTAGTATACATAGTGTTTTCCTTGGTCGTGCAACTAATAATATCATGGAATAAAATGCAATTATTGAATTATTAACTAATGCCTTTTCATTTAGAATTCTTCATCTTATTGTATGACTTGATTCACAATTAGTCGTGTTGCAATTGAGTAACATTTATTCTATCTGAAGTCCTACATCGTTACATGTATACTTAAAAATTATCCTCTTAGAAAGACATTTTGATTATATTGAGTATCAACATATTCCTAGATGTATAAACACATTGACATGTGAATTGGCTAATTATGTGTTAGACAAACATTTGCGCCATTTATAAATCAAACACACATTTTGAAAAAGACAAGTAAGCCGGTAGGAACTTTATATTAATACGTCAAAAGTTATAAAAGTATTTTTCCTAATACCAAAATATCAAAATAGTGAAGCTCATGGATTCATATACAAACGCATCATGGATGTTGATTATTGTAACAAATGACTGCCTCTGCCACTCTACATAGCAATAAACTAATAAATATTGTTGATACGCCAACTATATGGCCTTGGTAGCGTTGAGGAAGTTTGCCCACTGTGATATTAGGGATGTTCATGGTTAATCCCTCTAGGTTCCTCTCTATCTCCTCGAGATCCTCAACAAACACTCCTAAAACTGCAACAATTCCTATATATCCTCACCTATGAATGGGAGATGATCCTAGAGGAAAATAAGGTGCCACATCTACATTATTGAGAGCACTTGATTGGTATTCGATAAATAAAAAAAACGTTTTATAATTGAAATATCAAAAACATCATATAATGAAAATTGTATTCTTACCTATGTCTCCCCACTGAGATCCCTTAGGTAGAGCTAATTCAAGATCCCCATGGAAGTTCGTCCGAACATAAGCATAGTCTTCAACCATGATTAGTTGATCTCTCAGCCACTGGAAGAAATCTTCATCATATTTGACGATAGGCATGCCACCGTGACGAGCCATCAAATCCACCAATCTTTTCATCCATATATCTTGTGGAGTGACTATGCCCCATTGCACCTATAGACGTAAGTCAGGGACCCTCTCCAAAAAGAAGGATACTAAAATGGATCCATAACCAAACTGTTTCAATCGACCATTCTGTCACTTTGTCAGTTGCTTCTTCATATTATTCAAGAGACCCTCACACCAATTTAAGACCTGAGGCTCCATACACTCTATGGAGTACTGAAAGTGGATTTTCAAAGACATGTGGGGAGCCACACTCCCTGACATTTGGGTGATAGTATAGAGGACGATTCTCAATGGTAAATACCAAACATCCCTAATGGAAACCTTTCCACTATGACTTTTTTTACCTGGCACGTAGTGGTGTGCAACATAATAGTCCATGGGTTCTCCTCCACCCTTACTTCCCGAGAGTGATACCCGACAACATCGACGAGATAAACTCATCATAAGGTAAATGTTTTCTATATCCAAGGTGAGTGTATGCACACCCATGTGAAAGGATTGTTCATTGGCATCCCACACGTAGAATAGATACTCCAACAGTCTCAGTTGGGATCTCATGCCCTGAACTTTGAAAAATTTGAGTAAAACACACTCTCAGAGTGTCATGACAGTGTCCGAGTCATTTCTGAAAAATTATTCTTCTTCCTCATTCTCACGTTCCCTCAACTAGAGCATTTTGACTGAGGAAAACCTACAAAGCAACATCAAAGGATGATTAGATTCATAAAAAATCAAAACTTGGAAGTTTTCCTAACTCATTTTCGTTTTTCAAAAATTGAGTTGTGATCATCATAGGCACTTGCTTTTACAAAGAGAAACATCTTCACACACTAGCTGTATGTCCCCTGCGACAATTTGGGATCGTCACAGTTCACGATAGTGTGAGCCTGCGATGATCTCAAAGCACAAGGATTCCAAAACAATCGACCTTAACTCAAAACTAGACCATTACAAATGAAATTTTAAACCATAAAAAGAGAAAGGGGCAAGATATTACCTTTTTAATGGAAGCGGTTCACAAAATGGTCCACCAGGTGCTCCTGAATCAACGCTTGAAATTTGGAAGAAAATTAGTGTTTTGGGCAATATTTGGGTGAAATTGCAATATGAAATGGTAAATGGGTTGTTTTGACCTATTTTTATTACTATTTACTATTTTTATTGCAAATTAAATTATTTTTGAATATTTTACCTATGCCCTAAAGTCCCATTGCATATTGAAAGAGCTAAGGATGGGATGTTTGACACGAATCCTCCATTTTTTGTCATTTTTCTGTGTTTTTCTTATGTACATATAATTTTAGGGTTTTCTTACGAAAAACTTTGAGCACAGTCTTAATTCTTTCTCAGACTCATGAAACCATTAGAATGCAATCGAGCAACCTTTTATCTCTTTTTCGAACTTGCATTCGTAATATGAAAAAATGAACCCTATGGAGTATCCTTTAAGTTCTTTTCAAGCTTCCTAAAAAATAAAAGATAGTCAAGCAACCTTTAGGAATAAAAGTTACTAATAACTTTCATTATAAAAGTATTTCGAGTATACTTTTACGAATAAAAGTATTTCAAGAAAATGTCTGATGAGTGGCAGATTATCTCTTTTTCGGTCTCGTCTGACTAAATTATGAAAAAGTACACTTTGGAGTTTTCTTTAAGTATTTTTTAGACTCTCTAAACATGAAAAACCCCTGATTTTTATTTCTTTGGACTCGTTAAACAAACATTGAAAGGCCCATATGGGATCGAACCACTCCTTCTTAGGGTTCGTTAAACATACTCCAGGGGACTCATGAAAAGGATGAGCTTACGTTACAATAATATGTTATCCTCCTCAAGATTGTGTAAAAATAAAGAGGTACTCACCAGAAATGGTGGGGGGGAATTGGGAAAGAAATGTGTATATGTATTTTTGTTAGTGGCAGTAAAGTCTCTCTTGAACATGACACCCCCCTTCATCACTATATCTGGGTTGGGAAATCCATTTTTCTCTTGTTTGACTATCCACAGGTTCATATGTTGGGTCCTCCTTAAGTCAATGTTGCCAAGACAATTTTCGTGTCATTCATATGTTCAAGAGAATTCCAACCTAAACAAGCCTTCTATCGATTTAGCCATCTATAGTTCTAAATTTTCTACCATGTCAACCTCCACTGAGTCAGTTCTGAATCACTTCATACTCTAATATAATTCAAATATGTTACATATTTTGTGTCATTTATTGGGGATACATTAAGTCCCTCCTATGATGAGTCTTTTTCTGTCGAATTCAACTCATTATCCAGGAACAAGACCTAGAAATTATTTAATACCCTGGAGCTTTCATGCATCATTGGCAGGTCTCTTCTCTTTCAATGTGGGTTCACATCATTGGCCCCTAATTGGAATATTTCATTAAGTGTTAAACTTCAAATGATTCATTCACACTCGTTTGATAGTATTAGAGTACCTTGGGAGTCATTTACACCAATGGTGATTTCCCTCACACTTGTTAACGGTTTTCATTAATGCCTGGTAATCAAGTGGTTTCTACCTTGTTCGACTTCGACACCTATAATCACATGGCTATATTTGTACTTAGGGATGATGGAAATGAAGACCTTGGATCTCCCCATATCATTCCAGGTTGCAACGGAGTATTCATAAGTTTGTACTGACACATATATCCATTGTATATGTCTTGTGGCTATCTCCGAAATTGAATTCTTTAAGAGCATAAATCCATAGTGTATTTATTTTGGCTATGTTGAATCATGATGACATGGATCCATAGTGTATGTTTAGTGGCCATGAATCACTTCAAACTTATGATTAGATTCACTTATATTCGAAGTATGGGAATGCCTACCTCAAAATATGGTATATTTTTATGCAGATGCTTGATTGTTTGCAAGTTCCTGACCAATGTGCTACTTTTTTTCGACACACACATTCTACAAAGTATTTCAACTGTCATAGGTTCCAACTTAGTACTTTGGGGGGAATTATTTTACACATTATTTTGGTCACCCCAGTGATCAACTGACGATATGTGCATGACTCACTTCCATGTTCCCTGAAAACACTAAAAGAGATTTTCTCCATGAGAAAAGTGGATGAGCTTTTCTTCCTTAAAATCTATGTCAAAGTAGATCGTCACACCCTACTCTATGGTTGGGTTTTCTTGATCCTTACATGCTGCACCAAATATGTATTGCATCATCGTCACAGGATGTCTGTGCATAGGGTGCAACGATTCTTAATAAAGGTAAAAGGGAAATTCAGGAATGTTTTAGAAGGCAATATTCTAGAAGATGAGGTGGCCTCCAATTGGTTTGGATCTTACTCGCTTCTCTAATTTAGTGGGATCATCCTAATCTCCTCATCCATCCATTTTTCACCCTATATAAAGAGGGATATCTTATGGAAAAGGCTAAGTCTTTCTTATGCATGAATAATTTTGCTATAGATTATACTGGAAATAACTTTTCTTTGGCTCTCTAAGTCATATTGTGGATCTTCCTCATCAAAGGCATTGGAGTGAAGGTGTCTGTGTTGGAGAAAAGATCCATTGGAAGCGACCTTGCAACATCAAGGAATGGGTTGTATTCTCCACTTCCATTTAATATAATGCAACAATACATTTCTTCCCTATAAATGTGTCTTTACTGTTATTGTATAACTCCTTGATCTTATACATATAATTCATTGGAATATATATGTATCTTTGTTCTCTCTCTTTGTTGGTTTGTGCTTCTTAAATAGGTTCACCATCCTACAAATCCAAATATGGAGCGACAAGGATGACACTAGCGAGTATCAAGCGTTATTTAAAAGGTATGTTATTTGTCGCTCTTTGAACTAGTTTATATGACAATGAAGTCTAAGGTAAAGTTTGTATTCTACCTTGTTTTGTTCTAGCTTCCTATTGAAGTTAGGGAGATTAGTTTGTTTCCGCACTTACCGATGTTTTCAATAACACTCTACCATGTCAATTGACAGATGCCCCCCACATCATGATGATGTCGTCATATAGAAAAATTGCGATTTTTTTTCCAAGGTTTCCAAAATTGAAAATTAACCAAATATGTCCAATTTCACAATGTCTCTCGATATGCCACTGAAGCCTTGAAACCAATCTTACTATGGAATTTTTTTTCTCTTTACACTCAAATTAGAGTTCTCTAAACTAAATTTGACTCCTCCTCACTAAATTCCCTAATAATTCCACTGGAGAAATTGGGGCTTTTTCCCAATTTTGCCCAATTTCACCATGGCGCTATGCAAATTCCAAATTTGACAATCTATAGGCCCAAATTCACCACAGTTAGATATTGAAATTAACTTTTTTTAATTCCTTATCTTGATTCCTCCAATTTCTCATGAAATTCCTTCAATTTCACTGCAATAATATTATCAAATGAATTGTAGACTTCCTTTGAAATTAATTTTGTACAATTTTTGTCTTCAACACATGCTAAATCGTCCCATCTAGTCTTTGTGTCAAAACTCGAGCTATGATACCACATTTTATCATCCTCATATCCAATATGGGTTATGCCACACCAAAATTTCACTCTAATAAAATCTAATTCTCTAAATCACTTTGCAAATGCACATAATTATGTAGAAAACAACAAATATATAGATGTTGCATATATAAGAAACACCCATAATAGAAAATACATAAATAATAACACAACATTTAAATCAAACACACAAAATACACTTATATTTATAAAAATTCATGAAATAGTTGCAGATCTCAGACTTTAATCCTAGCCATACACTATGTTGCTCATAAACTCTCAACAATAGGTCACCTTTGAGATGGGGATAAAAATCCATTAGGGAAAAGGAATCCTAATCCAAGATAAGGTCTATTAACAACCAAACATACTCATACTATGTTTCCAAATATAGAAGCACATCTATATTATATAATTCCCCACATGCTTGTTCCACCCTTGGAAGTGTGCCCATTCTAATCTTAATACTCCTTCGGCTATCCCACTTCCCTTCTGGGGCTTCAAAAATGGGTCGACCATGAAGTCTCAGATCCCTGTATCTGCAGCTTGGCACCTTGGGAAAAAAATTCCCAACAATTATTTCACCTATAGAGAATGCTCATAGGCCTGACAAACGACTTCTTCAATAAAACATGGGCCTGAAAACCCACTTATTGAATAACATAAGGGCCTAACAACCCACCTTTTCAGTTCAATTCACACAGGTTACTGGTTGTCTACAACTCAAATGTTTCCAGGTACATGTATGTTGATGACAACATATGAGTATAAATGGTAGGAGAGAACAATTTTAAGAATGATGAATGAATAATGGGAAAATGAACAAATTTCCCTAGATATATCTACATGTTCCAAAATTCACACTTGTCATGTTGGGAACTACATTTCCCCCCCACATGGTGATATGTTCCCACTTAGTAAATTAGGATAAATGAATATCTCATACTTTTATACTTTAGGATTTTAGGAATGCTAATATAATATTCATTTGGGCTCAAGCCCCCTTGGCTTAGCCCCTCATCTTATACTCTTAGCCCCCCTTTCCCTTTCTAGTGGATTTTACCCCACTAGTGTAATTACATTTACTAAGATAGTCTCACTAGCCTTTTATCTTTTGTCTCTCCATCCTAATAACCACAGAGGCACTTTAGCCTCAAAATGCATATATACAAAAGCACTCTTTCCCAAAATATCATCTCTCACCGAACTGTATGTACATTTACATTTATATTTACAATTTTGGTTTCTTCTATGGGTATTACACGATGTCATGTATATCATTACAAGGTGTTAAATTGTTTATTAAGAGATGAGTAGAACCCTAGTCTCGATGATCCTCCAACAAATTCTTTTCCAGGAAACAAAATGATAATAGAGTGGCCTCACTAATTGAAACCCAATGTGTCAGATCCAAGGAAAATGACATTTCATCCATCTGATTCACGGTTAGAGTTTTATCGCAAGTTGTGACTCACATCCTCAAGTCATTCAAGGACATGTTTCCAATTTGGTCCAAGGGAATAAAATCCAAATCAAGCAACATAAAAGAGTTATGTAAGCTCCAACATGTATGTTTTGTCAACTCCCACATGACCACACTAACCACAACCACCTGACACAATGTTCTTGAAAATTGACCTCTTGTTAAGAAATTTCACTATGTTTCATTGATAAAAACCCTAATTCCAGGGATCCTGCAACAATTTTTTGTTTAGGAAATAGAATGACAATAGAGGGGACCCACTAGCTGAGATCTATTGCCCCAGAACCAATGCAATTGACGGTTTGTCCATATGAGTCCCGTTTTGCATTTTATCACAATTTGCAACTCACCTCTACAATCCATTCAGGGAAATGTTGGAAATTTGGTCCGAGGGTTTAAAATCCAAACTAAGCATCATATAAGAGTTATGTAATCTCCCACACATTGTTTTGGTGAAGGCCCATGCAACCACACTACCCATAATTTCTCGACACAATTTTCTTGAAAATCGACCTCTTGTTTAGAGATTGCAGTATGCCTCATTGAGAAAAACCCTAGTCCTGGTGATCGTAGAAGAAATAATTTTATGTGAAATAGAATGATAGTGGAGTGCCCTAACTAGATAAAACCTGGTTTCCTAGATACAATGAAATCGAAGGTTCATCCATCAGAGTCTTGGTTATATTTTATTACGAGATGAGACTAGCCTCCTCAAGTCATTCAAGCACATTTTGCAATTTGTTCTGGGGGCATAAAATACAAACCAACCAGCATAACAAAGTTTTGTAAGCTCTTGCATGTCATTTTTGCCAAGACCGATGTGATTGCACTACCGAAATCCCTCGACACAATGTTCTTGAAAATAGACCGTTTGTTCACAAATTGCACTATGCCTCATTGAGAAAAACCCTAGTTGTAAGGATCCTCCAACAAATCCTTTTTCAGGCAATGGAACGATAGCAGAGGGGCCCCATTAGATGAAATTTAGTGCAACATATACAATGAAAGTGATGGTTCATCCATCTCGGTCTTGGTTTGAGTTTTATTGTGAGTTACAAATTTCCTCCTCAAACCATTCAGGGACATGAGAGAAATTTGGTCGAGGGGCATAAAATCCAAACCAAACATCATAACAAAGTTTTGTAAGTTCCTACACATGTGTTTGGCCAAGGCCCACATGAACCTACTACCAACAATTGTTTGGCATAATGTTCTGAAAAATTGACCTATTGTTCAGGAATTGCATTGTGCCTGATTGAGAAGAACCCTTGTCCCAGTTGTAAATGTGTTGAACCTACACATAATAGACCTAGCTAGCAAATTTCATACACAATTTCCAGAGAAAATTTGAGAAAAGAGAACCAGGAGAGAAAGAATGGAATAATTCTCATTAAAAAAATTAATGAATGATACTTTACACATGATATACTCTGTATAACTTGAATAATGTGTACTGGAGGAGAATCCAATGCACCATAGTGGTGGTCTAGAGTAATCTAGACACATACCATCAGTTACAGGAGTAAACTACCACCTAGTCTAGTCTCTTAGGTAATTAAGGGAGTGAACTTCCACTTTGTCTGAGTTAACTAGTCTCTTAGTCTTCAGTTAACTGACTGAAACAAAGTTAAGTGAGGAGGAGATCAGGAAATCATGATTAATGGACTAGTATGGTGATTATCCCAAGGAAAATGCACATTAGTTGGTTATGATCCCAATGTTGCATGGTGATAATCCCAATGTGGCATCTAGACTCCACTCAACTGATCAAATTGAAGTGTGAACTGAAGAGAATATTCTCCTATAGGAATATTCTCCATAAATTATAGGAGATTGAATAATGACTAATAAACATGGGGAAAACTTTAAGAAAAACAATACTAGGTGTGTATGAAGTATTTCCAACACCCCCTGAACATCACTATGGTGAAAATAAAAAATGGGTCCCAACAACGAGACCATAATAGGTACCAAAATATAAAAGATACACTGAAATAAACGAGGAAATATGAAAACCTCATGCCTTTAAAAGTCCAATGTATGGAAAAGGAAGAACTAAAAGTTGTTAGGAAGCAATGTCCTTCACTACAAGACAACTTCGCAAAGAATGAAACCTATGCTCAGCGAAGGTCTTGGTGAAAATATATATCGTATATTCTACTGAAGGACGGAATTGTAAGTCAATGATCCCCTCATGTAGTGCATGTGGATCTTGATGTGTTTTATCTTACACTTTTATGTTGGATCTCTACATAAATTAAAATTATCTAGTTGTCACACGGATGGCCGATCAGATGGCGAATGCACAACTCGGTGGGAAAAATGTTGTAGCCACATAGAACGAATGGTTATGTTAACTACCCACCTGTACTCTCCCTTTTCGGTTGAAGATAGATTAATAACATCCTACCTATTAAGTCCAATGTATGGAAAAGGAAGAACTAAAAGTTGTTAGGAAGCAATGTCCTTCACTACAAGACAACTGCATAGAGAATGGAACTTCTGTTATGTGAAGGTGTTGGTGAACATGTATTCAGTCTATTCTATTGAAGTTGTGTGTGTACTAAGTATCATATGTAGTGCATGTGGATCTTGATGTGTTTTATCTTCTGCCTATGAACTGGATCTCTACATAAATTAAGAGTGCTCTAGTTGTCACACCAGATGACGATCAACCGATGAAACTGAATGCACAACTCAGTGGGAAAATGTTGTAGCCACACAACTTGAATGGTTATGTTAAATACCCCTCTGTACTCTGCCTCGGTTGAAGATAGATTAATAGCATCCTACCTATTACTCGATCAACATATATGATCATAACCAAGACTGAGTGAGTAACCATATGTGTACTTGCAATCAATGTTATCGATATCCCAGTCAAAGTCAATCAACCCGATGAGGTTCATCGTAGAGTTTTCTGCATAGTGAATCCCAAAGGTGATGGTGACATGTATCTATTGAATGATGTTCTTTGAAACCTTCCAATGTATCTCATGTGGATTCTACATGAAACTGGAGAATTCTCCAACTGCATAGGTGAGGTATGATCTGGGGTGTGTGAGATACAACAAGATCCCCAATAGTTGTTTATACAATGTTTTGTCAACCAACAGAGTATCTCACCCATCCTCAAGTCTGACTCCTGATAAGGAAGGAGTTGGGTCAGACTTGGCATCTGTCATATGAAATCTCTCAAATAGATCTCATGCATACTTGGCCTCAAACAGTTTGATGCCTAATGCATCCTAACTGATCTCAAATCCAAGAAAGAAACGTAGTGGACCCATGTCTGTCATCAATAACATTTCATGTAGAATCCTCTTGAGTGAAACAATCATTGAAGTCAAGAAACTGATAATCAACAAACCATGAACATACAGGACTAGGAGTAGAAATGAATCAACCGTCTTGAGCATGTAAACATTCAGGTCTGAATTACAACGTACAAAGTTCTGTGACAATAGGTAGGAGTCCATATTGGCATACCATTCCGTCAAAGCTTCCTTGAAGCCATAAATGTACTTCTTTAGTCAAAAAACCAAAGATGAATCCTGTGTAAATCCTTAGGGATGCTCCATATAAATCTCCTCAGAGAGATCTCTGTGAAGAAATACATCCTTCACATCCATCTGATGGAATTCCCATACTTTGGATGCCACAATGGAAAGTTCCAAATGTATGGAATCCTTCTTCTCTACTGGATTGAAGGTCTCATCATAGTCAATTCCATGCACCTATTGAAAGCCTTTGGAAACTATCCTGGCTTTGTATCTTCTAACATGTCCATCTGCTGCACTCTTGGTCGTGTATACCCATATGCACCTTATATGTTTCCTTCCTGAAGGAAGGGGAACTAGATCCCAAGTATGGTTCTCGAGGAGGGATTTGTACTCCTCCTGCATGGAAAATTCCCAATAGAGATTTCCAGCAGCCTCAACATAGGACTGTGGATCTGAAGACTAAACCAAGAAAAGATGCTTGGATGACATCAGTTCAATGGAAGTGAGTGCAAGAGGAGGCTCCTAGAAATTAGATCGAGTCCTCCTAGTATTGATTGGATCCCCAAAAAGATATCATGCATCCTAAAGAGTAGTCTTGGCCCACTTGGGCCACTACTCTGCCTCTCCATATGCATCTGCATGCACTAACTCTCCATCTAAAAGTACTGAATCTGTTTTTGGATCATCTGAATCCTCTGAATTAGAACTCTTATCTAAAGAAGAGTCAGCATGTGCATTCTCATCATATATGATAGGTGGAATAAAAAACGTGTCTGTATGTGGCTACTGAGGTTCATGCATGACACTTTCCTCGAATTGGACACTACGCTCAATGATGATCTAGTCTGAGGAAATATCAAATGAGTCTATATCCCTTCAAACCGTCGGGGTATTCTAAAAAGATACACTATATGTTATGTTGATTAAGTGTCTTCCTCTTCTCAGAGGGAGTTCTAGCATATGAAAGTGAACCTAAGATATGGAAGTGGGTCACTTTCAGTTTGAGGCCACTCCAAGATTCTTAAGGGGTCTTATCCTTGACAGATCTATGGGGAGATCTGTTTTGGATGTAGGTTGCACAATGAAGTTCTTTTGATCCATATTTTATGAGAAAAAAAAATGAATACATATTATTATTATGTTTAAAATAGAATCAGAAGGAACAACAAAATAGATACAGTAAAATTGATTTCTATTCAATAAGGAAATATGATGAAACTGTAAAATACAAACTGAAAACAAGCTTGCTATAATGGCAACGACTTATCTCTCAGAAGAGATGTGACAAATGTGCTCATTCATGACAACATGGTTACACTGAGGCTCTCCAAGAATTTTAAAATAAACAAGAATTCCAAAACCCTAGACATCCAAATACCTAACCCTAGGAGATGAAGTGCCAAAATTCATGTGGGCCCTGTTGGGGTAAGTTAGTACATCAACTTCTCTGGGTCGTAACTTTTGCATACAATCTTTGTTTTAGGCACATGATAGACTGTTGGAAAGATATTTCCGTTGTATACACATGTTTTCATTGGACTTTGACTTCGTCTATAGTATAACTATGGAGAGCCCTAAAAACTTTGTTTAGGGCCTCAAAACAACCCCGAAAGTCAGGGACTTGAAAACTAGGAAAAAACTACCAAATTGGAAAACCACCAAAACGAGAAAGTTGGAATAGGTGGGAGTCCACGAAAATCCATATGGATTAATCCTCACCCCTTAGAATTAAATGGTCTCCATTTTGTTGATTTCCCCCATCATATGAGAAAATTTCTGTTGAATTTGGCCCCGGGTGAGAAACTTGGCTTGGTGCAGTAGTTGCCTTGCTTTGAAAACTTGATAAAGTTGTATCCTTTGTTGGCGAGTTCCCTTAACCCATGTTTCCACAATATCATCACATGATGCATGTTTCATGCAATCAGGGTTGAGCTCTATTGGTGTTAATTGTTGTGTTATCTCTAAGGTGTCCAATAATGGTGGGAAATAAGACTGAAGGAGATCCACATTGAACATTGGGTATAGGCCAAGGAAAGGGGGAATGTTGAGGTCAAAATCATTGTCACCCACAACCTTGGTGATGGTGTAAGGTCCATAACTGAGTGGGAGAAGCTTCTGATGGGGTCATGTAAGGCGTTCTTTCTGAAAGTGAAACCAAACATTTTCTCCCACCTGAAACTTATGTGGCACACAGTGTTGATCATGGTGATACTTGTGCTTGGCATTGGACTTCTATAAAATATCCTAAACCTATTGGAGGATGTGTTGGATCTGATCAATGAACCGAGTGGCTTTGTCAGCCTCAGTTGGAGCAGGTGATGATTCTATCGTGGTGGTTGCAATGGGTATTTCAACATCCATGGGACCCAATGGTAGGAATCCCAATCCCACGTGAAAGGGGTTGTGTCTGGTTGAGCTATCTAGGGCTCGGTTGTAGTTTTGTTGAACATAGGGAAGACTCTCATCCCATGTGCAAGGGTTCTTGGAATTATACATGCATAGGATATGCTTGATAATTGGATTGATGACCTCAGCTTGGTAGTCTATCCAGGGTGGAACATAGAGGATTTGGTGAGCTTGGTGTCTGACAATGACCAGAGGATTGACCAGAATGTGCTAAGGAGAAAACTATCTTGATTTCAGAAAATGGTTTGTGGGAGTCCAAAATGTACCCAAACTCATTCAAAGATTAGTTTAGTAGTGGCCTATGCTATGATGTTCTTCTTGTAGGAACTCGGAATCACCATCTTGGAAAAGTGATCAACAACCACAAAAACACAGTCATTTTCCCTCTTGGTGGATGGAAGGCCCAACATGTAGTCCATTGAGATGGATTTCCACGGCATTTGAGGAGTAGGAATATGGGTGTAAATTCCTTGTTTCTCAGTGGTTGGTTTGGAAATAATGAAGGAAGTGGAGTACCTGAAATACTTTTTGACATCCTATTGAATTTTTGGCCAATAGAAATGTTTATACAACACTGCAACTATTTTTTTGATGCCAAAGTGTCATGCCACCTGAATGTAGTGGGCTTCCCAAATCATCTTTGCTTTCTCACTTGATGGAACACATATATGGAGTGGATGGCGCAAAATCCCATCCTAGAGATGGAAATTAGCAACAACTAGGTTTGTGCCCAACATTTGGTAGGTGGTGGTGAAGTGAGAGCCTTTATCATAGAGGTGGGGCCATCTAGAGGTCTTGTGACGACAAGGGTCTAGCACCATGGTGAGTGCCATGAATAGAGGTCCGCTAAGGAAATCAACGACTCAATTGGTACTTCTTGGTTTATACTTGATGTTGATGTGGAACTGTTGCAAGTATGTGGAATAGTTCTGATGGTGGCCATTCTACATGAATTTTAGTGGCTTATGATCAATGTGTATTATTGTCTCCTTCCCAATAATGTAATGCCTCCACTGGTGGAAAACTTCAACAATGGAGTTAATTTGTTTTTCATAAGTAGGTTACTTACAAACGACATATGATTGTGTCTCACTATGATAGGCCATGGGGTGGCCATGTTGACTGAGAACTGTGCTAACAATATACTTTGAAGCATCTATCTCGATCTCAAAGGGATGTTGCAGGTCCGGTAATGAAAGTACTGGGGCTGAACATAAGTGTTTCTTTAAATCATGAAACACTTTTTTTGGGGATAGGCTCCACACAAAGTTTTCCTTACCACCACCCCTGATTACTTGGATGAGGGCCCACGTAATATGGGATAATCCCAACATGAACCTGCGGTAGAAACTGGCAAGGCCCAAGAAGCTCTGAAGCTCAATGAGTGTGGTTGGGGCTGGACAATCACAGATGATCTAGATCTCAGCTGGATCCACATGAAAACCATGTTGATCAATGATGTATCCTAGGTATTGGACCTTATCAATGTCGAAGGAGAATGTTTCTAGGTTTGCATATAGCTTGTGCTACCACAGATTATGTACTACCTGTTGAATATGTTGCAAGTGTTCCTCCCAAGTATTTTTGTAGATGAGGATGTAATCCAGATACACCACTACAAAATTACTGGTGAAAGGTCATAGGATATCATCCATCATCCTCATGAAAGTTGTTGGATCATTTTTCAAACCAAAGGGCATGACCAACCATTCAAAAAGACCTTATTTTGACTTGAATATTGTCTTCCATACATCTTTCTGTTCTATTGGGACCTAGTGGTATCCAAACTTCACATCAATCTTATTGAAGTATTTGGCCTTCTTAATTTGATCAAGGAGATCGTTTATTTGTGGAATCGGGTACCGTTTCATGACTATGATTTTATTTAGGTCCTGGTAATCAATGCAGAGTCTCCAGGTCCTGTCGTTTTCGACACTAATACAATTGGGCTCCTTGAAGGTGATGATATGGGATGGATGTTCCCCTTGTGGAGAAGTTATTGGATTCATCACTTGATCTCCTCATTTTCTAACAGAGAGATACGATATACTAGCCCATTGGGTAATGATGCATTGGGGGTCATATCAATGGGATGCTTGACGTGATAGTGTATAGGTACCCTATTAGGTGAGGAGAAGATATATATGTATTATTCTAGGACCTTGTCCACTTGCTTTTGTTGTGTGGATAGGTCAACCACAAAGGACCTATATGTGGCTACAATATTTCACTCACTTTGAGAGAGAATCACAAAGAATACTAACTTCCCGGTCTGATAGATGACCTTCCTACATTTCTTGGAAGAGATCAAGGAAATAACACTAGGTATCGTTTATGATTTCATGTTCAAAGTAATAATAACACTGTGAGACCTAGACTCATATACAACATGACGCTTCCATAAATAAGGTTGTCCCAAAATAACATTACAAAATTTGAGAGGAGAAACATCACATAATACCTCATCTTTGAAGGGATTGATGTCATATGATAGGCGACACTATTGGATGACACATAGATCACTTCCTTGGTGGATCCATCCAATGGTGTAGGGATGAAAGTGCAGTGTTTTTCATCAGGCCTAGCTACTTGATGACCTTTTTTGAGATGAGTTTATTTTGGCTACTACTATCAACGATAAAGTGCAACAAAGTTCCTTTCACCCACATCTATGAATGAAAGAGGTTCTCTCCTTCCTCTAGCTTGTCTGGTTCACCGGGATGGATCTTTGTGGTAACAATGGTGGGACTGGGTTCCACGTCAATGATCCGTCTCCCCCTTTCCATTTCTAAATCAGAGTCAAAACTTCCATCTAATTCATAGGATTTCACCTCAGCCACCAATGACTGCTTTGAGCGGCAATCGACAGTTTTATGAAAGGGGCTCTTATGGAAGTCACACCACTTCCCACTATCTTTCTTTGTTTTTAGGGTGTCCTTATTTTTTTGTGGCTTATCCTAGTTGTCCTGAGGCTATCCATATTTTCTTTGTCCTTTTTTCTGCAGTTTGGGGCTTCCCTTCTTTTCTTTTGAGGGGTTCCTAGGCCCAAATTTTTAGGCCTTTTATTTAAGCTTCTACTCAATTTTGACGACATATTGATAGGTTGTGCGTAAGGACGAGATGTATAGAAACTCCATTTCAGACTCGATATATATATGTAGATCAATGCGATACAGGAGCACTATATGTCACTCAAAATATTTTATACCCATCTTGGGGCGCAAGGTATCGAAGATATTTTGTGAGCTCTAGCACTGCTTGGTCTCTTTCCTACCGTAATGTGGTCCATTTTGTATATAGGTCACCATAGCTTCTGACATGGTAGTATTGTTTCTTAATAGCATCCCTTAAGGACTCCCAGGTGACTACGACTGTAAATAATGAGGGTTCCTCTATTTCCTTTTGCTCAAAGAAAGTTTCCCACAAATATTTGACATGGAGAACGACTTTCAAGAGCGCAAAAGTGATATTTTCTCTATTAAAAAAGTAATGGACAAAAAAATACCCTTATAGTAGATTCAACCATTTTTCTACAACATCAACGTCTATCTGGAATTTAAATATAGGAATATCAAATTTTATTTGTACCTTGAAGGGTGCAATGCCTCCACTTGAGGAATATGTGTCGCCTATGGGTGGATGTTGAAGGATTTGCGCAAAACTATCCATCATCTTGTTCCTCTGTTACATGAGGGATTCCTCAAGAAACATTTTGAAACAATCTCATGTCTCGTATTATTTATTTTCTTCTTCCATGAGAGGTCACTTGGGCATGCAAGAGATTTTTCCCTCAAGAGAAACAATCTCAAGACCCAATTTTTTGTAGCCTGACCTCGTCAGGTACATGCATTAAGGACAACAAGGAGCAGACTTCTCTAATACCACTGATCCATATTTTATAATAAGAAGTAAATGAATAAAAATTATTGTTATGTTGAACATATAACAACAAGGAGCAATAACATAAATACAATAAAAATGATTTATATCCAATAAGGAAATATGTTGAAACTATAAAATGCAGACTAAAAACAAGCTTGCTATAATGGTGTCAGATTATCTCTAAGAAGAGATGTGATGGATGTGCTCATTCACGAGAAGATGGTTACAATGAGGCTCTCCAAGGGCTTTTGCAATAAACAAGAATTCCAAAATCCTAGACATCCAAAGACCTAACCCTAGGAGATGAAGTTCCAAAAGTCATGTGGGCTCCATTGGGGTAAGTTAGTACATCAACTTCCTTGGGTCATAAATTTTTCATACGATATTCTCTTTAGGTGCACGATATCCCGTCAGAAAGGTATACCTGAGGAATACTCTTGTTTCCATCATACTTAGTCTCCATCTATATTTTGATTGTGGAGAGCCCTAAAAACGTTGTTTAGGGCCTCAAATGGCCCCGGAAGTCGGGGACCCGAAAACTAGGAAAAAAATTCCAAACTAGAAAATTACCAAAATGAGTCAATTGGAATAGGTGGAAGGCCAACGAAATCCATCTGGATCAGCTTCAAACCATAATATATCTGGAAGTGACTTTTCATGTAGCATGCAAGATGCCATCTCTTTTAGAGATCTATTTTTTCACTCAACAACTATATTTTGCTGCAGAGTATAGGGAACCATGTGATGCAACTAAATCCCTGCCTCATGACAAAGATTTTGTATTTCATGATTGACATACTCTCTCAAGTTCTCTGTTTAGAGTAATTTTGTTTTCTTTCCTCACTGTGTCTCAACAAGGTATTTGAAATATTTGAGGTGTTGAAAGACCTATGATTTTTTTCCTGAGAAATAAAATCCATGTGAAGCATGAGAAATCATAAAATGAACACGTACCTTGATTTATTGATTTATAGATGCAGAAAAGGGCCCATGAGGTCACTATCAATCAAATATAAAGGAAATTAATCCTTTTGAGTCTTTCCTTTGTCGAATTTATGTTGAGGGTGTTTTCCAAGAACACACCCCTCACAAATTCCTTTGGAGAAGTGGATGTCAGGTAGACCATCAACCATTCCCTGCTTTCTAATCTATTGCATATATCTAAAATTTAAATACCCAAACCTTTTGTTCTATATCCTACTTCTTTCGTCAACATGGGTAAGCAGTAATGCAAAATCTGGTTCAATAAATTCAGAAAATGTGTAGAGTCTAGATTGATGATTTACCTCACCGGTAGCAACCCTAGAATTGGTTTGCATGTCATAGATATCCACTATATAAGGTTTGGATATGACTCTCTTTTTGGTGCCGAAGTTTGTTATTTGGTACACAAAGAGAATATTGATGAAAAGTTTGGGAATGTGCAACACATTCTTGAAGCTTCCATTTGAGAGTTCAATTCTTCCTTTGTCAGTGACCTCAACTGGAGAGTTGTCCCCCATCATAATAAGAGGAAATTTACATGCATCTAATGAAGGATATACTTCTTTTGTCACATCCATGTTGTGTCATGCTCCTGAATCTACGATCCAAGCATCAAAAGAGGAGTTGAGGGCAATCAAAGCATGGCTATAATTTCCTTTCTTGGTATTTCGATCTTCTAGCTTCTTCTTCATGGCACCCTCAGGGATGCGATATCCAAGGTTGTTTTTATAAACTATTTGGGACATTTGATCTATCTATTTATTCATACATGTGTATTCTCGATGGAATCCTTTATGGTAGTAAGTGCATTTCTCCCCTCTTCTTCCCTTTCCACCTCTGGATCTAGAGGCATCATTGAAGGGTTTTGAGTACCCTTCCTTCTTTGGATTTGCATGTGCTTTCCTTTTTAATTTTTCTTTATATTTCTGATATTTACGATCGCTACCATCTTGTATAGTAATTTTGTGTTCCTTTTGAACTTTGATTTTTCTGATATTGATGAGCTTGTTATGATCTTGTGTTAGAGTCTCGATAAATGCCTTGAGAGAGGGTATCGTCCAGGTGTCTCTAGAGGTGATCCTAACTGAATGACATGTAGATACAAACAATGAGTATTCCATACCAAGTTTGGAGAGAATGGTAAGAACAATTGTGTTCTCCTCCTTAGATTTATCAACCCTGTAAACATTAAGTTGTGACAACAAATCCTTATATTTGGTAAAGAAATCTTGGAGATTGTCGAAGGTTTTTAGATACAATGTGAGTTTTTCCACCTCGAGCATGTGTCCCCTCATCTCATACTGTTTTCCAAAAATTCCTTCCATGGTTTTCTAGGATTCATTAGGAGTTTTACAGAAGGATATGTGAATGAGGAGTTCAAGGGAAATGAGACTGCAAATAGTTCCAAAAGATTCATCCATTCGATTTCGATACTTGGATTTTTATATGGATGATGTTGGTTCGGATTCTAAGTTCATGGTTAACCTATATAATCCTCTGTGTCGAAAATGCATTATCATCTTCTCCTTCCATGCAAATAAATTGTATGGTGTAAGAATGAATTCTTTTGGAAATTCCATTTTTCCATTGTCTTCAATCTTCGATACCTGCAAAAAAAAATTGGTGTGTCTTTTCCCTATCGGCTCTGATACCATGTAAATGTGTTGAACCTACACAAAATACATCTACCTAGAAAATGGAATACACAATTTATAGAGAAAATATGAGAAAAGAGAAGCAAGAGAGAATCAATGGAAGAATTCTCATTAACCAAATGAATGAGTGATAATTTACACATGATATAATTTGTATAACTCAACTAATGTGCACTGGAGGAGAATCCAATGCACCATAGTGGTGGTATGGAGTGATCTGGACACACACCAATAGTTATGGTAGTAAAGTGCCACCTACTCTAGTCTCTTAGATAGTTACAGTAGTGAACTGCCACCTAGTCTAAGTTAAGTAGTTTCTCAGTCTTCAGTTAACTGACTAAAACAAAGTGAAGTGATGAGGAGATCAGGGAATTATGAACAATGTGCTATTATAGTGATGATCACAAGGAAAATTTGCATTAGCTAGTGATGATGCCAATGTTGCATGGTGATAATCCCAATGTGGTATCTAAACTCCACTCAACTGATCAAACTGAAGTGTGAACTGAAAAAAATATTCTCCCTAAACTATAGGATACTGAATAATGACTAATAAATATACGAAAAACCTTAGGAAAAATAAATACTAGATGTGTATGAAGTATCTCCATCACTAGTGATCCTCCAACAAATTCTTTTTCGGGAAATGAAATCATAGTGGAGGGGCCCCACTAGCTGAAACCTTATTTTTCAGATCCAATGCAACCAAATGTTTGTCTATCCGAGACCTAGTTATAGTTTTATCATGATTTTCAACTCACCTCCTCAATTCATTCAAAGAAATGTTGAAAATTTGGTTCGTGGGAATAAATATAAAATCAGTATCATAAGAATGTTTCGTAATCTCCCACACATATGTTTTCCCAAGGCCCATTCAACCATGCTACTCATAATCACCCAACACAATGTTCTTGAAATTTGACCTCTTCTTTAGAAATTTCACTATTCCTAATTGAGAAAAACCCTAGTTCTAAAGATCCTCAAACAAATGCTTTTCTAGGAAACATAATGATAGCAAAGGGGCCCCACTAGATGAAACTCAGTTCTCCAAATCTAATGCAATCGATGGTTCATTCAGCTGAGTCCCAATTTGAGTTTTATCGTAAGTTGTAACTCACCTCCTCAAGTCATTGAGGGACATGCTAGAAATTTGGTTTAGGGGAATAAAATCCAAATTGAGCATCATAATGGAGTTTCTTAATCTCCTACATGTTTGTTTGGCCAAGGCCCATGTGATAACGCTACCCACAATTACTCGGCATAGTTTTTTTGAAAATCTACCTCTTGTTCAAAAATTTCACTATGCCTTATTGAGAAAAACCCTGGTTCCAGAGATCTTCCAACAATCTCTTTTAAGAGAAATGAAATGGAAATGAAGGGGCCCCACTAGATAAAACCAAATGCCTCATATCCAATGCAATTGATAGTTGATCCATTCGAGTATGGGTTTGAGTTTTATCGCAATTTGCAACTCGCCTCCTCGATTCATTCAGGGTCATGTTAGAAATTTTTTCCAAGGGAATAAAATCCAAACTGAGAAGCATACTAGAGTTCTGTAATCTTCCACATATCTGTTTGGATAAGGCCCACATGACCATGCTACGAACAATTGCTCAACATAGTTTTCTTGAAAATCGACATCTTGTTCAGAAATTGCACTATGCCTCATTAAGAGAAACCATAGTTCAAGAGATCCTCCAATAAACATTTTTTTGGGAAATAAAATGACAGTGGAGGGGCCCACTAGTTGAAACTAGATGACCAGGATCCAATGCAACCGATGATTTTTCCTTCTAAGTCTCAGTTATATTTTTATCATGAGTTGTAATTAACCTCCTCAAGCAATTTAGGGACATGTTGGAAATATACTTAGACCTAAACCATGATCATGACATATTCCTATACCAATACCTAAACCATGACCTAGACATAGACCTAGAACAATACCTATACCTACAATATTACGATTACCTATACTATGATATACACGATGACCTATACCATGGAAAGACAAGGCATGACAAGGAAAGACAATGTCTAGGTATATGTCTAGGTATAGGGATGGAAATGAAAGGCTAGGCAAGGCAATCCAAGGCAATACATGACAATTCTAAGCAAAGCTAGACATGGAAAGGTCAAGGTATACATGTTGTATCTTGTTATAAAAGTTATTGAGTTGAAAGATTAGTTTGTATTTATTTGATTTTAAATAAGGCATTGAGGTTATGTTTTTATTCATGCAATTGGAAATAAGTTATGGATCAATAATGTCATGAGACTACACCATAAGGATGGAACATAAACCTATTGAGTGACATGACTTTCTATGTAAATCCTATTAATTATGGTAATCCATGTTTCACAACTATGAAGATACCTAAGATATATGAATAAAGAGAGCTTATGTGTTGACATTGAAATTCTCATGCAAGTAATTTTGTCTAAGATAGATGGGATAACAAGGTATAGAATAACATGCTTAACTAATCATTTGATTGTAACTTTTAGGTATTAAACTTGTTGATTTAGTACAAGCATTATTTGTTTTAACAAAAAAAAAAGGTAGTATACATGAATGTCATTATTTTTCTATTAAATTAACTTGAAAACAAATTGATTAGAAGTTAATTTACTTTCGAAATAATTGAATGGTGTTTATTATTATAGAGACAAATTTCTTCTGGGTGACTCAAAGGACAAAAAATTCTCCATAATTATGAAAATAAGTATATTTTTACAAACAATTATTTTTATAAATATCATAATGAAAGTACTGAGGCATGACATGGAAACGAAAGGAAGTGGAAGGAATGGCAAGGCTAGGAAATGCATGGCATGGAAAGGCAAGGAAATGCATGGCATGGCATGGAAAGGCAAGACATGGCATGACATGAAATGGCATTGAAAGGAAAGTAATGAGATGTAAAGGAAAGGAAAGACATGGCATGCCATGGCAAGGAAAGGCATGGAATGATAAGGAAAATAATGGAAAGGAAATGAAACACAAGGCATGGTATGACATGGAATAACAAGGAAAGGCATGAAATGGCATGGAAAGTCAAGGAAAGGAAAGTAATGGATGGAAAGTCAAGGCTTGTCATGGAAAGACATGGATTTGAAGGGCATGGACTGAAAAGGAAAGGAATGAAATGGAAAGGAAAGGAAAGGCATGTCAAGGCAAGGCAGGGAAAATAATGGCATGTCATGGCATGGAAAGAAAATGTATGACATGGAATGGAAAGGAAAGGCATGGCTTGGAAAGGTATGTCATGGAATGAAAAGGTAAGGCGAGGAATGGTAGGGTAAGCCAAGGCATGCCAAGACATAGCATGGAAAGGAAATTCATCGCAAGGAATGACATGGAAATGAAAATCATGTCATGGCATGGTATGGAAAGGAATGGCATGGTAAGGAAAGGCATGGATTTGCTCTAAAAGGGATGGTATGACAGGGAGAGGCAAGGAAAGGCATCGAATGACATGTCATGTCAAGGAAAGTCATGGTCAGGGATGGAATGACATGGAAAGGAAATGAATGACATGATATGACATGGAAAGGGAATGAATGGAACGGTAAGTCAAGGAAAGGAAAGGAAAGACATGGAAAGGAAAGGAAAGGCATAGCATGGCATGTAAATGAATGGCTTGACAAGACATGGCTTCAGAAGGCCAGGTGTGGCATGGAAAGGTAAGGAAAGGAATGGAATGCCAAGGCAAGGCATGGAATGACATGGCATGTAAAAGCAAGGCATGACAAAACAAGGCACGATATGGCATGACAAGGAAACACATGGCATGGAAATTCAAGGAAAATAAAGGCATGGCATGGAAAGACAAGGTATGACACGGAATGGCATGGAAGGAATGGAAATGCATGTCATGGAAAGGAAATGCATGGCAGGGCATGGCATGACATGTCAAGAAAAGGCATGTAATGGAAAGGAATGAAAAGGCATGTCATGGAAAGGAAATTCATGGAAATGCATGGCATGGAAACTTGCAAGGAAAGGATGAAATGGAAAGGCATGGAAAGGAAAGGCATCGTGTGGAAAGCTAAGGCAATGCAAGGTAATTTAGGAAAGTTAGGTAAGGAATTTATTGTAAAGGAAAGGCATTGCATGGAAAGGAAAGGTAGTGCAAGGCATGGAATGGCATCCCAAGGAAAGACGTGACATGTAATGGAAAGGTAAGGCATGTCTTGGAATGAAAATACAAAGCAATGCAAGGCATGGCATGGCATGAAAAGGCAAGGAATAACATGGAATGTAATGAAATGGAAAGGGAAGGAATGACATAGAAAGGAAAGAAAATTAGGGGCATGGCATGGAAAGGTAAGGCATGTAATGTTAATGTAAGGAAAGGCATGGCATGGAAAGGAAAGGAATGGTATGGAATGCCATAGCAAGGCAAGGTAAGGCATGTCATGGCAATGAAATGCATGGAATGACATGACAAGGCATGGAATGGAAAGGAAAGTCATGGCATGGAAAGGAAAGGAAATGCAACTCAAGGAATACAATGGCATGACAAGGCAAGGAAAGGCATGTCATGTCATTTCAAGGAAAGAAATTACATGGAAAGACAAGGAAAGGCAAGGCATGCCATGGAAAAGTAAGGAATGGTGTACCAAACTTGGTTAGATAGTTGCATAGAGTTTATTAACTATAATTAATTAAATAATTAATTGTCTTAATGTGTATTAGTCAAGTAAAGATTAACTATTAATAATATTAATTAATTAATTAATTATTGTTTAATAAATGTTGATTAATTAATTAAATGATTATTTAACACATTCAAAGATTTGGGTAATGAATTAAATGGTTGAATAACTTTAAAATATTTGTAATAAGACTTTACGTATACAAGGGGGGAATGAAGCATGGGGTGGAAGGATAAGGTAATAAAGGAATAGGATAAGGTAATAAAGGAATCCGATAAGGTAATAAAGGAATGGGATAAGGTAATAATGGGGAGGATAAGGTAATTAATGGAGGATAGGGCGTCAGTGAATGAGGAGAGATATGATAGGAAAGAGTCCGATGGGAGAGGATTATGAAAATTTGGGGGAGGAACATTATTGAGGAGGAGGACTATATTTTTGTTGGATATTTTTTCTGGTTTTGAGGAGTTTGGTTTTAGAGTTTTGGTGAACCATTGCAGGGGGAACCAGGTTGCTGGGTGTTTTGGGCTCAGGGGCCAGGATTCCTTACAGTACCCTGAAGCTAGGGAGCTAGACATGCTGCTCCTAGATGGATAGGTGGTTAGTTTGTTTGGGAAGGGTTTGGTCAAAGCAGCAAGTTGGGAAAAACAACAGAGAGAACAGTCAGATATTGGGATAATAGCACCAGCCAGAGGTATCTATATTCGGTTATGTAATTCATTAGATTGTTGTTCATAAATTAATTTACGCTTCTTATATGCTGAATGAAATAAATTACTTATTGTTTCTGCATAGAAGTAATGTTATCTGTTAAAATTTATGAGATTTAATAGGCTAATTAAACTAGGTATCTAGACATGGTATCAGAGCACATGTTTGAAACATTGGAGCCTTAAGGGCCTACCTACCTGCCTACCCAACTTAGGAATGGAACTGTAACCATCCAGAATTTAAAAAAAAAAACCCTAAAACACTTTAATTAGATGAAAATCCAAGTTCCAGCTCCACCCCCACCTAACCTGCAAGCCAAGCACAATTTTTTTTAACACAAATATAAATATAAATGACAGACGTATTGAAAATGTAAAGGAAGCATTTACTAGGACAAAACATGGAGATAATTTCATAATTCTATTGTCTGAGTTCTTATTATGATGCACCCTCGATCTAACAATTCATTTATCACAAGCATTCAGAGAATTAATTTTTTTCTTTTTAATTTTGAGATGGCAAATACTCACGGCTCAAACCAATCTCCATGCTTATTTCAAAGATTGATTTTATTTTTATTTTGGGCTGGCAAAGCCTAGAGTTCAAAACAAACTTTCATGTAGTGAGAAAGCCCTCTAGAAATGAATATCCCCGCAAAAATCTATGCACTGCAAAACACAATATCACGTTTGAAATTATTCCAATGCCATGTCAAATCTACTTCCATAAAGAATAGGTAGATTCATTGAATTATAATCTAGCCTTATATTGATCTAGCCTTCTTTTAATTATAATCCATTATAGTTTATTGTGCTATATATAGTAAACCAAAGCATGAATTCAATGAAATAGAACTAGTGATACATCCGTTCCAAGCTTACCCACCCAACGAAAGTAGGTCCAAACAAAGGAAGAAATAATAAAACAACCCCACCTAATATGGTATGGTATTGTGAAATGAGCTCGAAAACATGAACCCGACCATTGACCTTAAGGTGAACATTGAAAGGTAAGGCTAATTGGCTTCACTTTGGTTTGACCTGTTACCCTACTTCCCGTTGTGTTAACCCTGACCTATGAGGTTAACCCTTGCCTTCACGTAGTTAGGGGTCGTGACGAAGTGATCATGTTGCCTAGCTTATGTTTGGACATATGCATGTTCTGGTAAAAACGAACGAATGGTTTTTCCAATGGATGGATAGAAACCCATGTAGATCCACATTGAACCCTAAGGTGGAGGGAGGGTTATGGTTGTTGGTCACCGTCGAACTCCCTATGGGAATATAGACCCTTTTCCTTCTCCTCACTTGACTGTATTGAGCTATGCCCTCATATAACATTGGTTGCACTATCCACATACATATTGATCTACTTATAATTGGGCAACATGAATACGAGACCTTACCACCGAATATATATTGGACACTTCTTTCATGGTACAACCTAAAAAATAGAATGAGGGCCTGATGGCCAATCAATTCTTAGGATGCTAACATCTTCCTTTCTTGTTAGTCATCCAAATCAGTTAAGAAGGTAGGGAAATTACTGTAAATATACTGAAACAACATAAAATGGGCAACCAAACAATTGGCAATGTCACAAGTTGATTGACTCGGGGGTTTGGAAGAAAATAAATATAAAAATAGAAAAAATAGAAAGCAAGAAGCTCCCAAAAAAGTGCTTTGGTGGGGTGGAGGGCATCTCAATTTCGAACCTCACTGGTGTGGAGATATCAATGTATTCAAGACGTCAAAGATTGACTTTTTTTTGTTGTGGTGAAAATAAGTCTAAACAACAAACATTAAAATAATAATAATAAAAAAAAATCTTGTACGTAGTCATAGCAAGAAGTCCAGTGCTCAGTAGCCAAGGAGGAGCCCACGAGGGCATTGTAACTGTAAAAACAAGCTAGTGCAAATCCAACACCCAAGTCCAACGCTCAGTAGCCAAGGAGGATCCTATGAGGGCATCACAACCGCACACATAGACAACAAAAATTAATGTAAAAAAAAATAGCACATAAGGCGCACCATTACACCAGCATAAGGCGCACCATACACAATAGTCAAAGAAGAACACAATCCAAATCGAGTCAGTCAACACAAGGATTGACATCACCTACATGTGACAACACCACTCACAGGATGTAGAGACCTCAATAAATTAAGCCTAAAAAAATTCATACAATTACACATAAAATTTCTTTCAATGCATAAATAATTCATTAATCATATAAGCATATAATATTCAACAAAAATTAATTTTATCCACAACATGAAAATAAATTACATAATCATTACATAACTCAACAAATTCAGAAATAAAAACACCTCTTTCCGATGCTAAAATTCTCTCTTATCTGGTTGTCCTCCCTACTGCTTTGCCCAGCCTGCTGCTTTGACCAAACCCTGCCCAAATCGACTAACCACCTAGCTAGTTAGGAGTAGCCTACCCGGCTCCCTAGCTCCAGAATACCATAAGGAATCCTATCCCCCGAGCCAAAAACCCCCAACAACCCGGTGCCCCCTTCAATGCTTCAACAAAACCCCAAAACCAAACTTATCAAACCAGAAAAATATCCAAAAATATCCAACAGCCAGAATACAGTCCTCTCCTCCCAATTTTTCATAATCCTCCCATAGGACTCTTCCCCCTCATATATCCCCCCATTCACTGACTCCCTATCCTCCATTATTTACCTTATCCTCCCCATTATTACCTTATCCCATGCCTTTATTACCTTATCCTTGATTTATTACCTTATCCTCCCTTTAATACTTCATTTCCCCCTGCATACGTAAAGTCTTAAAATAAATAATTTAAAGTTATTAATCCCCTTTAATTTATTACTTCAAATCTTTAACGAGTCAATTAATTAATTAATCAATCAATCAATAGATATAAACAATTAATAAATAAATAAATAAATAAATAATATTATTAAGAAATAATCATTGTTTAACTAAAAAATATTAGGACAATTAGATTATATAATTAATTATACTTAATAAACCCTATCCAACTAGTTAACCAGGGTTGTTACATACACCCACCCTTCAAAAAACTTCATCTCAAAGTTAAGGTATTTCATGATACAAAGGAAAAGAAGCATGGTTCACACATTCATAACAATTAACCAATATTATTAGTAAGTAAGCCAAGAAAACTCATATATACTAGTGTACATGTACAAGAAATGCATGTGTAGCTAGTACATACAAGTCTCGTGCATGTACTAATAATCAATAATTATCACCCTTATAGTAATTTATGTATGCATCCAATCCAATCAACAAGAATATTCTTTTATAAAAGAAAATAAACCAATCAAATGTTTGTGAAATCCTTTAATTACAATTATCTAGTTCAACAATTTTATTTAGACAACTGTGGTTTAGTTACGTAATTATGAATGTTCATATATACACATTTTCTTTTCTTTTCTTTTTTTTAGAAGGGAAAAAGAATAAATTCCACCATAAGACAAATCTCCATACTTTCTCAACTATTCCTACTCATCCTTCCTCCCTAACTTACTTCCATATTCATTCCTATCCTTCCTCTGTTGGACTATATTGGAGCGTCAACTATATTGACCTAACTCCAAATAGAACCTGTAAGTGGAAGTGTCACTATATCGACCAAGCTTCCCCAGCAGGCAACTGACAGTCATCATCACACATCTAGGGGAGCGTGACCTAACAACTTCCTCCCATGAATTCAGGTTTCGGAGGATACATGGTGGGAAATGCCTCCACCCCTCCTAATCATAACCAAGGTACACACCCTACAATGGAATATACAGTGGCAACGTGTTGTTGGGAGTTTTGTCATCGTTTATTTAGTTTTGGGTAGTCTCATCACTTGAAATCCTGCACTGGTCCACATATCATAGCAATGCAGCCAAACCAATATAATTTCACATACAAATATTCATACCATATTGTTTCTCGGCTAGTGGTCATGCCATCCACTTTCATCATTATTATTCCTTGGCTATTTCATAGCCCATAACCTGCAGATTAGTCTGTTGATCCAGAATTGGATCCAGAAACCTGACAGGGCTTAAAAATGCTCAAAAATGAAAGTTCTTGGAATTCGACGAAACCATTGCCATTGCGTCCGTCTCGTCTTCCCGGCCATATATTTACTTCATCAAACGGGCTCCGTATGCGCAAGATATCACGTTCTGTCTGAAAACCAAAACAGGCAAAAAAAAGGGGGGGATGACTGTACAGTCCGTACAGTTTGTACAATGCCACATGGCATGCTGACTGTACAGGCCGTACGACTGTACATATGACATGGCAATCCCTGGAGATGACACATGGTAGGTGATGTGGCATATGATAGACAACTGGACCAATCTATGGGTGACACGTGTCACCACTGTAACAGTGACACGTGGCACGGGATGATGTCAGTAGTTGAATGGGCAGGTACGATGGCAGGGTACATGGCAGACACGTGGGGCATCCAACATTTGACACTTGGAAATTTTTGGTTGGTTGTTGATGTGCCATGTGGCCTAGTCATAGGCTGCCACGTGGCACCCTTTGGTTGGTTCAAGGTTTGTGCAAAATTTATATGGGTTCACCGGGGTCGAACCCCCGAACTTCCTCCGGGATGTGGATTGGTAGGACCGGGCTAACCACCTGGCCCACGGGTGTTCCTTATTGTCTATATGGTAAAAAAACTATTTAAGTTTGTTCAAAGGTTTATTCGGAGGAAAAAAGGGCCGGGGCTTAGCCCCAACCCATGGTTTCGACTCTGGTTTATTCACACACCATAGCCAGGAGCCAAGGCGTGAGGGTTAACACAACAGGTGTATGCAATAGGGAATAGCCCTTGGATCTTGGGTGAATCCCATTGGACCAGGGCTATAGCCACCAAATTTGGGCGAGTGGGTAAGTTTGTTAGCCTAAGGGTCCTATGCCTACGCACCACTGATGACGAGGAGCTAGGGATAGGGGGGCCACTGTAGAGCCAGTGGAGCGCCCGACCACATGGCTGCCTCCCACATGACCAGGGGCCCGGTTTTTGGTGGTTGCGCCCTACATTTTTTACAAAAGTGGTTTTTTTGTTATGTTTTGGGATTTTTAAATGATTTTAAGCCTGTTTTTAATGGATTTTCTCCATTATTGGGAGATATTGGGCATTTTTGGAGCCCAAATTTTCGGAGGAAGTTGGGGATGAATAACCAACTTCAGATCTATATAAACCAAGCTTGTTTGAGGCCATGGAAGGAGAGTTTGAGTAGAGTTATGCTGAAGAGAAGCCAAGCCAAAGACATTTTTATGCAGGGAAGCTATTGAGGAGCAGACGCTTGCGGGCCATTTCTGGGAGCTCCGGACGTCCGTTTTGAGTGCCATTTTCTTTGCAAGGTTCTAGAGATCTAGAAGAACATGACCAGATTAGTATTTTAGCCAATTGTCACTACTGTGATGTACTTTTGATATTTTGAACAGAAATAAAGAGGCCTCTTCCACAGAGACAAAGGCCCGGAGACGTAGGCAAAGTTGTGTCAAACTCCGTTATCAATTCTCGTGTTATGGTTTGTTGTTTATTATTTCATTTTAGATATGCATATGTGTATATGGTTGTCATAATTCCTCTATTTTCCTCATTCTTTTATTAATTTTCTCAAATGGTTAATTAACACATGCAAAACTAAAACTCAACCATAATCATTAAAAGATCCGACGGATCAAGTGGTATCAGAGCTAGTTGACGTTTGGATTTGAGTTTTGCATGTTAACCAGGGAAAAGATATAGAGTGGTGAAGGAAATCTTGTTGCAGAGAATCCATTAATTGGATTGAGAAAGAGAGCTTCTCATAGTGAGAAGATGGCATCGGAAGGAGGGATTTCTCAAGATGAGAAAGAATTCCAGAAAACATTCCTTGCTATGTCGGAGATGGTGAAAGTTTTGTACGAGGATTACCTGGAACGAAAGAGACTAGTTTTGGGTGAATCTTCAAAGGAAAAAAGTGAAGAGGAAGAGGACCATCCTCAGATTCCTCCTTCACCTCCATCATCACTTCCTTCTTCTCCTTCCTCTTCAAGTTCAATTTCTAAATCTAATGGAAAGAAAAATGTTCATAAGAATAAGAATGAAATGCCATTGTTAAAACTTGATGTCAAATTTGAGTTTCCCATATATGATGGTGAAGTAAATGCAGAAAAACTTGACAATTGGATTAGGAAGATGGAGGTATACTGCAGTGTGCAACAGATCAAGGATGAGGCCACACAAATTAAGTGGGTATATTTGAGACTTGCAGGTACAGCTCTCATATGGTGGCAAAGCAAGCTGCAAAAGGGAACACAACAAGTGGGTAATGTATTTCCATCATGGAAGAGTTTCATTTTGGCACTTAGGAAACAATTCTATACTTTGGGTTATAAAGAAAAAACAATAATTGAATGGAAATCTTTAAAACTAAGAAGAAAAGGACAAACAGTGCAACAATACACCGATGGATTTTGAAAAATGGCATTAATGTTAGATATCCCCTTACAAACACAAGAAACTCTTACGAAGTATATAGGAGGTTTACCTACGCATATTAGAAACACTATTTTCATGTTTGGACCCACTAACCTTGATGAGGTTTATGTTCAAGCTATGTATATTGAAGCAGGGAAAGCAGGTGTGTTAGAGGAATCTTTGTCTTCAAGGAAATGGGACAAGAGGAAAAGGCATGGCAAGAATGAAAATGCAGTGACGAGCAAGGAAGGAAATCCCTCTTGCAAGCATTTCAAGAAAGAGGGACATGATGAGGACAGATGTTGGCAGTTGCATCCCGAGAAGAGGCCAAAGTGGTTCAAAGAAAAGAAGGGAACGCAAACAGTGACAACGACAACAAAATCCACAGACTTGGGATCAGATTCAGGTGATGAATCAAAGATCTCATTGGTTGGTATGACAGGTAAAATTGGTAAAGACATTGATTCTAGAAGCAAGTTGTTTCATATAAGGGTAATCATGCGACACACTAAGATAGACACATTAATCGATAGTGGATCTCAATCTAATCTAATCTCAGAAGAATTGGTTAAGCAATTGGGATTAAAAACACAACTACATCATAAGCCTTACACACNGTATGTGGACGAAGTAACATTTGATGTAGTGCCATTAAGAGAATGTGGAATGGTCTTAGGTAGTCCATACTTATATGATCGTAAGGCAATCTTCTACATGACAAAGAATCAATATCAATTCAGTAACGCAGGTCAAGATTATGTGGTTCATGCTCATCATGCTAAGGAAAATAAAACACTTCAAACAATGGAACAATTAAAGAAGGCAGTGCAAGCAAGAAACAAACCAATAATTGTTTCAAATGAAGTAATCGATCTTAAGCAGGAACAAGAAATGATTGTTGAATGGAAAATCAATCATAGGTTGCTTCAAGATAAGCTCATGTCATGTAGATATTTCAAGTATATCAGCTCATTTGCAATCGTCTTTTTGATGTTGTCATTAGTAATGTTTTCTACATAGATGATAGTGGCTTCAGTAAGATGTAACAGGGTTCAAATGGCTAACAATATACTGTCAGTTGTCATGATTGTGTTACAGTTGATCTTGATGAGACAAGTGTACAGGACAAAGTTCAGAGATAGAGGACAAGCCAACTGGCCTATCCCAAGCTTGTTGACTAGTCAGTAACCTTTTGGGAATGAAAAGGTCTTTTAGTGGGGAAGTGTGATCCAGAATCGGATCTAGAAGCCTGACAGGGCTTAAAAATGCTCAAAAATGAAAGTGCTCAGAATTTGATGAAACTAGCGCCATTGGGTCCGTCTTGTCTTCTTGATTTCGGCCATATATTTACTTCATCAAATGGGATTTGTATGCGCAAGATATCGTGTTCTGTCCGAAAACCCAAACAGGCAAAAAAAAAAGGGGGATGATTGTACAGTCTATACAATGCCACATGGCATGCTGATTGTACAGGCCATATAGTCATATAGATGACATGGAAACCCCTAGAGGTGACACATGGCAAGCTATGTGGCATATGACAAACAACTGGACCAATCTATGGGTGACACATGGCACGAGATGACGTAAGCAGTTGACTGGGTAGGTACAGTGGCAGGGTACGTGGCAGACACTTGAGGCATCCAACATTCAACACTTAGCAATTTTTGGTTGGTTTTTGATGTGCCATGTGGCTCAGTCATGGGCTTCCATGTGGCACCCTGTGGTTGGTTCAAGGTTTGTGCAAAATTTATATGGGTTCACCGGGGTCGAACCCCTGACCTTCCTCTGAGCTATGGACTGGCAGGACCGGGCTAACTGCCCGGCCCATGAGTGTTCCTTATTGTCTATACGGTAAAGAAACTATTTAATTTTGTTCAAAGGTTTATTCGGATGAAAAAAGGGTCGGGTCTTAGCCCCAGCCCATGGTTTTGATCGTGGTTTATTCACACACCATAGCCAGGAGCCAAGGCATGGGGGTTAACGCAATGGGTGTATGCGATAGGGACTAGCCCTCAGATCTCGGGTGGATCCCATAGGACCAGGGCTATAGCCACTATATTTGGGCAAGCTTGTAAGTTTGTTATCCCAAGGGTCCTATGCCTACGCACCACCGATGACCAGGAGCCAGGGACAGGGGGCCCAACGCAGAGCCAATGGAGCGGCTGGCCACATGGCCGCCTCCCACATGACCAAGGGCGCGCGTTTTGGGGGCTGCACCCTACATTTTATACAAAATTGGTTTTTTTGTTATGTTTTGGTATTTCAAAATGATTTTAAGCCTGTTTTTAATGGACTTTCTCCATTATTGGGAGATATTGGGAATTTTTGGAGCCCAAATTTTGGGAGGAACTTGGGGATGAATAAACAACTTTATATCTATATAAACCAGGCCTATTTGATGCCATGGAAGGAGAGTCAAAGCAGAGTTATGTTGAAAAGAAGCCAAGACAAAGCCATTTTTATGCAGGGAAGCTATTGAGGAGTAGACACTTGCGGGCCATTTATGGGAGCTCCGGACATCCGTTTTGCATGTCATTTTCTTTGGAGGGTTCTAGAGATATGGAAGAACATGAACAGACCAATCTTGTATCCAATTGGAACTACTGCGATGTACTTTTGAAATTTTTAATAGAAATAACAAAGCCTCCCCCACAGAGACAAAGGTCCGGAGACGTAGGCAAAGTTGTGTCGAACTCCGTTATCAATTCTCGTGTTATGGTTTGCTATCTATTATTTAATTTCAGATCTGAATATGTGTATATGGCTTTCATAATTCCTCTCTTTTCCTCATTCTTTCATTAAGTTTCTCAAATGTTTAATTAACACATGCAAAATTAAAACTCAACCATAGTCATTAAAAGATCCTACGGATCATATGCAACACAAACTCATACATTTCTATGCATTATCATTATGTAATTGCATACAATCATCATTTAAATTTGGTATCCGTGTATCAACAACTTAACATCAAAATTTTCAAGTTAGAAATAGATCTCATAATATCCCATAATTCAATTTCGACACTCATTCATAAAATTATCATTTACCAAATAGATTGCATCATATCCCATCGTCATTCAAATAGAATTTAAATCTTCATAGGATTCTCATTGACATAGTAGATCTCATTATATCCATCATCATCAATAAAATTTTAACATTCATAAAATTTACATTCTCACAATATATCGCATCATATCCATCATTATCCAAATATATTCAAACATTCATAAAGGTTCATACGTCCTAAAAGTTTAAGTGTATCATTTAATAGTTTCACTGTGAGTAGAAAACAAAAGTGTAGGCCTCATGTAATCCTGGCTGTCTAAGTCAAAAGGTGGTGTTACATACACCCCACCTTCGAGAAACATGTTCTTGAGATGGTCAAAAAAGTGAGGGATAGTCTCGTCATAGTGTCTCAGCATCTTCCCAAGGAGAAGATACTAGACTATACTCAAGTCCCATTGGACCTTAACTTGGTCTACCAAACGGTTCCTGAGATGTCGAAATCTATAGTCCAATATGCATAATGGTTCTACCGTGAGAGTTCCCACATCCGATACTTGCAATTCCTTCCAATTTAATTTATGTGATTCATCAGCAACATAATGACGTAAAACAAATACATGAAAAACATTATGAGTTTTATGCAAGTGGGGTGGCAGTATGAGACGATAGACAACGAGTCCAATTTTCTCTTGGATTTTGAATGGTCCTATAAATCAAGGTGATAAATTTGTCCCCTTCCTAAACCATATGGTACTCTTATTAGGCCTGATACGAATGAAAACCTGGTCTCCCACTTCATAACTTCGATCGTTCATGTGTGCATCCACATAAATTTTCTTCCTATCCTGTGCTTCCTTTAGTCTCTGCCTAATATGAATCACCTGTTCCTCCATCTCTTGAATCAATTCTGGCCAAACGGTTACTCGGTCTTCTAATCTTTCCCAACTCAATGGTGTTCTGCATGGCCTTCCATACAAATCTTTGTAGGGTGGCATTCCGATGGAGCTAGGAAAACTGTTATTGTAGGCAAAATCTACCAAAGGTAGGTACTTCTCCAACTGGGTTTGATTATCCATGACATACATCCTAAGCATGTCTTCCATGACATGATTTACTCTCTCAGTTTTCCCATCTATTTCAGGATGATAAGATGTGCTTAAGTTCAACTGAGTCCCCAATGCTGACTACAAACTTGTCCAAAACCTAGAAGTGAATCTGGAGTCCCTATTTGAAATGATCTTCTTAGGTATCCCATGCAAACGGATAACCTCATTTACAAACACACGTGCCACATCAAGTACATCGTAAGTGTATCTTACCGAAATGAAATGATCACTCTTGGTTAACTTATCCACTATCACAAGAATGACATTGTGTCTATGAGATGTGAGCGGCAACCCCACAAAAAAATCCATGGAGATGACTTCCCACTTGGACATAGGAACATCATGTGGTTGTAGGAGGCCTGCCGAGTAATGGTGGTTGGATTTCACTTATTGACACTCTAGGCACTTGGCGATTAAATGGACTACATCGTGCTTCATGTCTACCCAGAAGAAATATTTCCTCATATCTGCGTACATCTTCTTCACACCCAGATTCCCACAATAAAGTGCTCTATGGGATTCCTTCATTATGATGCTTCGAATATCTCCATTTTTAGTGATGTACATCCTTCCTCGATATCTTAATAGTCCATCTGCTTCTAGACTATATCCTTCATACTTTGGATCTAATTGCCTCCCACTCTGGAGGTTTGAAGTAACCTTTAAATACCAACTGTCTCCTTGGAGTTGTGTCCACACACGTTCCCTAAGATTGACCTTTAAGGGTACCAAGGAGAAGACATGTGGCCTCCTACTCAAGGCATCTGTGACCACATTTTCCTTCCCCTTGATGTACAAAATACCAAAATTGTCCTCACTCATAAACTCACTCCATCGCCTTTTCATCGAATTCAGATTCCTTTGAGTGAAGAGATGTTTTAAAATTTGATGGTTCATTTTGAGCTCAAAGTTTCGCCCCACAAGATAGTGCCTCCAAAGTTTCAAAACTAGCATTACATCTGCTAACTCTAAATCATGAGTAGTGTAAATCTCTTCATGTTTCTTCAACTTCCTTGATGCATAAGATATCGCTCCTCCATCCTGCATTAGCACGGCCCCCAACCCTTACTTCGAGGCATCTGTGAAAACGGTGAAGTCCTTTTCCATATCCGACACTCGTAGAATTGGCGCACTAGTTAGTCACCTGTTAATCTCAATGAATGCACTATCACATTTTCTCGTCCATTCATACCTAACCCCCTTGCATTGCAAAGTGATGGGTTTTGCTATTTTTGAGAATACTTCCACAAATCTCTGATAATAACCTACTATCCCCATGAAGCTTCTCACCTCATGGGCATTTTTCGACATTGGTCACTCCATAATGGCCTTTACCTTTTCTGGGTCCACAGATATTCCCTTGCTGGAAATGATATGACCTAAATAGTGCATCTCTTTCTGAAAGAAGGAAGACTTCGACAACTTCCCATACAATTTTTTCTCCCTATGGAAGGAAAACACTTCTCGCAAGTGTTCCTCATGTTCTCTTTTGTTCTTGGAATAGATGAGGATGTCATCTAGAAAGACTTGTACAAAATGGTCTATGTACTTATGGAATATGCTGTTCATGAGGCTCATGAATAGTGTTGGTGCATTGGTCAATCTAAAAGGTACTACAACAAACTCATAATGCCCAAACCGAGGTCGAAAGGTAGTTTTTGGGATATAACCTTCCTTAATCCTTAATTGATGATACCCTGATCACAAATTGATCTTTGAGAATACCACTGCTCCTTTTATCTGATCAAAGAGGTCATCTATTCGCGGCATCGGGTACCTATTTTTCACTGTAGCACGGTTCAAGTCCCTATAATCTATACAAAGTGGTAAGGATCCATCCTTCTTCTTTACAGAAATTACTGGTGCACCCCAAGGTGAAACACTGGGCCTTATTAGCCCTAATCCTAGTAACTCTTTTAACTGCATTTGCAATTCACAAAGTTCTGGCACTGTCATCTGATACAAAGTTTCAGAAATTGGTTCTAGACCAAGTTTGAGCTCAATAGTAAAAGCAAGATCCCTCTCAGGAGGTAACCTTGGTAACTTGTTCGGAAAAACATCCTTAAATTATGACAATACCAGGTATTGATCCAATGAGGGTCCCTTCCTTTCATTCACTGCTTCCACTACATATAGTCGACATACTTGCCTCAAGCATCACTTAACCTTCATGGTTGAGATAAAGTGTAATGACACCCTTCTCCATACACCCTGGATCTCCACTGGCCTTCCTTCGTCGTCTACATAGAGCACCCTTTTTGCAAAACAATCTACCAAAGCTCAATGAGATTCTAACCAATCCATTCCAATGATTAGGTTGTACACCCCGAGAGCAATGATGTATACCTTCAACCTAGTAGTAAACAGTCCCAGTTCTACTATACAATTATCAATGCTAGGTCCTACCACTTGTTTTTCCCCCGAAGCCATCTAGACTTGTTTAAAGTCATCGTGCTTGTAGGTTTCCAACCCACTCATTTCTAATGTAGATGGTGAAATGAAACTATCTGTCACACCAAAATCAAATAAAATATTAACATTGATATGATTTAGCGTACCTGATGACTCCACCACCGTGGATTGATGTTCGGCCTAGCGATTATTAACCACTGTGTAAATCTGGTGGCTGCTACTTTCTCTTCCCATCGGGGCATTTCATTCTCTATGCACAAATCCTGATTGTAACTGTGGTAAGTCACATTGGTAATGGGGTCCTCTTCACCCCCAACAGGTAACACGAGATTGAACCTGTGCACTGTTATGTGACTGTCTCTGAAATTAGTTCCTTTCCATATAACCCTTGCCCCTACTAGTTGTTCCCTGAGATGGTTGTGGACCTGCCTGCATCATTGGTGATGAACGATATGCTACACTTGCTTCCATTGAAATACCTGTGGCTACTATCCTTGGTGTGACTTTGTTACCATATGGAGGTGGCCTTGAGCCCCCTCCTCTGGGAAATGTCCTAGGGGCCTTCCCTACGAACTCAGGACAATGCAGAAAGGTCGGTCTCGTACCTTCGGTTAAGTTCATGTGTTCCTCCACATAATGTGCATTTTCCACAACTTCTGCTATTGAAGACAGTTTCCACATACGCACCATAGCTGTTATCTTAGGGTTTAGCCCATAGACAAAGCATTCTACCTGTCATTGGTCATTTTCCATATATGAAACATACTTGACCAATTCCGTAAACTGAATCTCATATTCCTCTATGGTCTTGTTTCCCTATACTAGAGCATGAAACACTCCTACCTATTGTTCCTCATAGTAAGATGGAGGATATTTCCTTCAGAACCTCTCCTTGAAAAGTTCCCAAGATACGGTGTCTGGGGTAAGATGCAGTTGTCTTTCTAGGTTGCCCCACTAGTTCAAAGCGTTGTCTCTTAACTGAAAAATTTCTATCTTCACCTTTGAGGTGGATGCATAGTACTTTAAGGAAAAACACCTTGTCATGCCTTCCAACCATGCTTCCGCCCATTCACTGGCGTGACCCCCAACAAACTCTGGATGTTTGATCTTTTGCAATTCTTGAGTGATGTCTTCGGGTGGAGGTCATCTCCCTGAATCCCTTGACGCTTCTGGATTACCCATTCCAGATGGTGGGTGTTCCACTTAGGTCCCTGTTGGTTGTCACCCCTTTAAAGGCTCATTTATGGCTTCCAAAGAGCACAATATGAGAGCTAGTTCGAGCAATGGTGGCAGCGGCGCTGGCGGTGTTGGCGGTGCCTACGACGATGCTCCTCTGCCTTGATTCCCTCGAGTCCTAACCATCCTGTATGATTTAGCATGCATCAACCAAATTTGTCAAGGTGAGTTCAAGGACATTTCACATTTGCACAACTTAACTAGAAAACAAGGTTAGGCGTAAGTTTTTTCTTTACTTTTCTGTAAACAAACATTACTCTCTTTAGGGGAGGTGCCTAGGTTAGGGATAAAGTGTCTAATATTGATTTCTTCACTTAAGAAAACTATTGACTCCTCTCTCCTCGTAGCTAGGCTAGCTTTGCACCATACTCATCAGTTCCTTTAACTTACCCTCTTAGTGCACATGAAGCCCCCTCCCCCCGGGTCATGGTTTAAATCCTTAAACTTTTCGTTTAAACTATTTAATGTGATTTTGAACATAGTTTGGGAGTGGTGGAGGAGAATGGGGAGGAGAGGAAGCCCTAGGGGAGCCCTGTTCCTCCATGGATGCGACAATCCTAGCAGCAGAGTTGTAGAGCTATTTGATCAAAATATTGCTTCATGAGAACTCAGTACATCCCAGTACTTGATGTACTTCATCCTTCAAATTTTATGCTGTTACTCACTATTACTCTGCTGCAACTTGCTATAACTCTGCTGCAACACTTTATGTAACTCTGCTACATAACTCCCTATTAATCTATTCTAACTCGCTATAATTAATTAAATCAATCTAATTAATTAATCCCTAAAATCATTAGTTGAATTGATTAAAATAATTAAATTATACACTAAATAAAAATAATTAATTAATTTAAAATTATTAAGTTTTATTCAAATTATATTTAAATTATATTTAAACTATAAATAAATTTAACTCTAATTTAACTATATGTAATTTAAATTATATTCTAGTTATTAAAACTAAAATTTAACATTAAATTAAAATTAAAAAATTAAAATTTTTATATTAAATTTAAATTAAAACATTAAAATTTAACGAAAATGAACAAAATAATAATAAAAAATGAATAATAAGAAAAACAAAAATAAAACTAAATAAGAATAATAAAAAATAACAATTTAAGCGTAGGCAATGGGTCCTCGCATGAGGCCCATGTTCCCCTCCCTCACCACGCTCATTCCCAACCCTACACGCCTCTCTAACAAACCCTAAACTATCCTCAACCCTAACACTCCCTCACTGCCACCTATCCCACTCTGCAAGTGCGGTCAGGGTTTTCTTCTCCCTAACTCTGCCACCTCACCCATGGCCTTCTCTCATGGATTCTCGAGTGTTTGGGTGATCGCACTGCAACAGTTTGGGTGATAGCACTGTGCTATTTTTAGAGATGCCTCACTGATTTGCAGTACAAGACGTACAAATTTCAAGAGCCGTTATATGGATTTTGAACGAGTCGTTGTATGAATTTTTTTTATCAGCCATATTACGATTTGTTACAATCGTTGCATGGAAATATTTATTATCTGTTGTATGATTTTTGACAGTCTCTGTATCATTTCTTTGATAGCTATGCTATTGTACATTTCTTATAGCCATTCTACATTCACGACTTGACAAACACATCGGTAGTGGACGTGTAGGCATTTAAGGTTTGGGATTAATGTTATAAATTGCTTAGGGGCCTTTCTATGAGAAGGGATTGCTATGGTATGTGGGTTTGGCGCTGAAGAAGTGAGCCCAAGGCTCTCCACTTGTATTCGGTGCTGGCTCATGGAGTTGGTTTCAATAATTGGAAATTGGGCCTCGAGCCAATATATATTTTATTTTGTATTTTTGTATTACTTCCCCCCTTTTTTTTATATTATAGACACGTTGTGCACAATACTTTTCCCCTTGTCGGCTTCTCCTCTAAGATGTGGTTTGACTCTGGGTACTTGTGCATTGGGTTTTGGGTGTTGGGATTTGATTTGATATTGTGGTGCTTAGCTGGTATACTAACTCGTGTTGTGCGTTGGTATAGGTTCTTGGCGTTTGGTTTTGCATGCCACATTGTGTAGGTGGATGCGTAGTGCAAAAGATTAGCGCCCCCTTGTGGGTATTTCATGGCTTTTCCTTTCTCTTGGCTTTGGTTCTAGCTCATTCTGCATCAATTATGTAATGGGTATCAGTTATGTAATCCTAGTCCATGTTCCACATGGTAACGAGGTTTATGCTGTTCTATGGAAAATCATTGGCTCTCATTGCAAAAGAAAAACGTTTTTATGCCTTAAGTAGATTTTTTTTTTTACTTGTAACAGACCTGTTAGTATGCACCCATGTACTTGATAATGTTAACAAAGGTGGAACAAACGATTGGATAATACCAATAAAGTTATGCTCTGTCCTCGAGATTCTGATACTTATGCAACATATTGTGTGATTTTAATTATTTTTCTTTCACTCATCTTGCCTCGCTTTTGTCTCATATTGATGTTCCTCTACCATTATCCAGGATGTGTTTTCTACTGGTGGTATTTTCTAAATTTTTTTCTTTTTCCTGTTTGGGTCAAGCTTATTTCATGCATTTCCACTTCTTGGAGCTTTCTTTTTAAGATTTGAACTTTGTCTGTTAAACACTTTTCTCCTTTTTACTGAAGGCCTAATAGATGTAATGTCCACTATTTGTCTATTTAGCTTTGTTCCAGTCAAGAAAGGATAAAAAAAATCTTTGCTTATTTTATTTCTGTTCCAAATAGAGTCAAAATTTGGAGGCTGTGGTTCATTTTTGCGGACTTATTAGCTCTATCAATTTTGCTACAACATATAACTCCAGATGTTGTGCAGAACAATAGTATGAAAAAAAAATTGTTGAATAAGGCGATGGTGGAGGTCTTAGTCATTTGATTTGCAGATGTTAATTTTCTTATATGCAATACCATATACTGTACATTAGCCAATTTGGAGCCATGACATTAAAAATCTCTACTCTCTGTTGTCTAGAAAAAAACCATTTTGATAGTATTTTACAGCTCATGTGGTCGACAGCTGCAAAGATTAAGAGGTGTTGTCCTTCCTACAAAGGTCACTTCAGTAACCAACAATGTATTTTCTAGTTCAACAGACTTAGCTGCCAATATTCAAAAAAAAAAAATGGGGAGATGGTTGTGACTGCTTTTAAGGGCAGTAGAGAAATTTTCCATTTGAAAAGGATTTGATTGTTAAGAATGTATGTAAATATTGGTGATCAAAAGCATTTAAAATTGTAATTATCCATCTCATTCTACATTCTTGTTGATTAATCTTTACCCATGCTAACAATCACCCATATGCGGGAAGTGCAGGAAGAATGCGCTTGTGCGTTCTGCTTGATGTTAACAACTGTTCCAGTGTTTTAATTTTTTCGTAATTTGGAAATTTTATTTGGTAATTTATTACCCTATTTTCCATATTGTTTCTCATTTAACTTTTATTAATTATTCATTTTTCTGTTTC
>SNQJ01S0002877.1:177109-216892 GCA_010110895.2 Picea sitchensis
TTAATAATTACTTTGAAAATTACTTTTCAAGTGTGATTAAACATCATTTAAAAAAAATATATAATAAACAAAAATAATATATAAATATCATTTGATAAAAAATATATATAATCAAATTAAAGTTCAATTAAAGTGTAATTATTAAATCTTAATAAAGCTTAGTTATGAAGTTTAAAAAAAAGGGGGGGTTTAATTATTAAGTTTAAGTAAAGTTAATCAGATAATTTAGTTTTAATTTGAGGTAAAGTAAAGTTTAAACTTAATCTTTTATTTTAAAATTTAGAACTAATCTAAGCTTTAAGGTTAAATTGAGTTCAAGCCCTAAGTTTAATGGGGTAATTAGGTTTAAGATTTAATTGAGTTTAAGCCTTAAGTTAAATAATAAAATATTAGTTAAGCTTTAACTATATATTTAAATTTTTTCTTAAAACAAAATTAAAGTAGTCCTTTAGTAACTAATACACTAGAATGATTAATTAGCTAAGTGAGTGATCAATGTTAATGATAAATTATGATTAGAAATCATGTTAATTAGTTTTAAGCGCAATGTATAAGGACTTAGAACAAGATAAGAAGGAGGGGGCTTCATGTGCCCTAGGAGGGTAAGTTAGAGAAATTAACGAGTGGGGTATAGTGCTAGTGTAGCTACCAGGCGAAGGAATCAATAGTTTTCTTAGGAAAAGAAATCAATCTTAGACGCTTTATCCCTAACCTAGCCACCCCCCTAAAGAAATTAATGTCTGTTTACAAACAAGTAAAAAAAAAATTACGCCTAACCTTGTTTTCTAGTTAAATTGCACAATGAGAAACGTCCTTGAACTCACCCTGAAAACTTTGGTTGATACAGGTTAAATCATACAGGATGGTTAGGACTCAAGGGAATCAAGGCAGAGTATCATCGTCGTAGGCACCGCCAACACTTCCAGTTCCGCCGCCACCATCACCTGAACTAGTTCTAATACTGTGCTCTTTGGAGGCCATAAATGAGACTTTAAAGGGGAGACAACCAGCAGGGATTGAAGTGGAACCCCCACCATATGGAATGGGTAATCCAAAAGCCTCAAGGGATTCAAAGGGATGACCTCCACCCGAATACATCATTCGAGAATTGCAGAAGATCAAACTTCCAGATTTTGTCGAGGGTCACCCCAGTGAATGCGCAGAAGCATGGTTGGAAGGCATGACAAGGTGTTCTTCCTTAAGGGACTATGTGTCCACCTCAAAGGTGAAGATAACAATTTTTCAGTTGAGAGGCAGTGCCTTGAACTTGTGGGCAACCTGGAAAGACAACTACATCTTACCCCGGACACCATATCTTGGGAACTTTTCGAGGAGAGGTTCCGAAGGAAATATTTGCCAGCTTACTATGAGGAATAGTAGGTATGAGCGTTTCATGCCTTTATACAGGGAAACAAGACTGTAGAAGAATATGAGAATAGGTTTATGGAATTGGTAAAGTATGTTTCATATATGGATAATGACCAACAACAGGAAGAACGCTTTGTCTATGGGTTGAACCCTAAGATAAGGGCTATGGTGCGGATGTGGAAACCGTATTCAGTAGCAGAAGATGTGGAAAATGTGCGTTATGCGGAGGAACACATGAACTTAATCAAAGGTACGAGACCGACCTTTCCACATCGTCCTGGATTTGTGGGGAAGGCCCCTAGGACATTTCATAGGGGAGGGGGATCAAGGCCACCTCCATATGGTTACAAAGTCACACCAAGGACAATAGCCACATGGATTTCAATGGCAGCGAGTGCAGCATATCCTTCATCACCAACAACGTAGGAAGGTCCACGACCATCTCAAGGAACAACTAGTAGGGGCAAGGGTTCCAGGGGAAGGAATTCATTTCAGAGACAGTCACATAATAGTGCGCAGGTTCAATCCCATGTTACCTGTTTGGGATGTGGAGGACCCCATTACCAGCGTGATTGCCCAGAGTTACAATCAGGATTCATGCATAGAGAAGGAAAGGCCCCAATGGGAAGAGCAAGTAGCAGCCACCAGATTTACGCAACGGTTAATAATCACCAGGCTGAACATCAATCCACGATGGTGGAGTCATCAGTTACACTAAATCATATCAATGTTAATATTTTATTTGATTCTGGTGCGACAGATAGTTTCATTTCACCATCTACATTAGAAAAGAGTGGGTTGGCAGCCTACAGGTACAATGACTTTAAACAAGTCGATATGGCTTCAGGGGAAAAAAAAGTGGTAGGACATAGCATTGATAATTGTATAGTAGACCTGGGAGTGTGTACTACTAGGTTGAAGGTATATGTCACTGCTCTCGGGGCATACGATCTAATCATTGGAATGGATTCGTTAGAAGCTCATCAATGTTTGGTAGATTGTTTCGCAAAAAGGGTGCTTTGTGTCAACGACGATGGAAAGCCAGTGAAGATCTAGGGTGTACGGAGAAGGGTGTTATAACTCTTTATCTCAACTATGAAGGTTAAGCGATGTTTGAGGCAAGGGTGTCAACTATATGTAGTGGAAGCAGTGAATGAAAGGAAGGGACCCTCATTGGATCAGTACCAAGTATTGTCAGAATTTAAGGATGTTTTTCCGAATGATTTGACAGGGTTACCTCCTGAGAGGGAGCTTGATTTTACTATTGAGCTAAAACCTGGTGCAGAAACAATTTCCAAAACTCTGTATCCGATGACAGCGCCAGAACTTTGTGAATTGAAAATGCAGTTAAAAGAGTTATTGGACTTAGGGCTAATAAGGCCCAGTGTCTCACCTTGGGGTGCACAAGTAATTTTTGTAAAGAAGAAGGATGGATTCTTACGACTTTGTATAGACTACAGGGACTTGAACCATGCTACAGTTAAAAATAGGAACCCAATGCCACAGATAGATGACCTCTTCGATCAGATGAAAGGAGCAGTGGTATTCTCAAAGATCGATTTGCAATCAGGGTATCATCAGTTAAGGATTAAGGAAGGCAATATTCCTAAAACTGCCTTTTGAACTTGGTTTGGACATTATGATTTTTTCGTAGTACCTTTCGGATTGACCAATGTGCTAGTAGTATTCATGAGCCTCATGAACGGCGTATTCCACAAGTACTTAGACTGTTTTGTACAAGTATTTCTACATGACATCCTCATCTATTCCAAGAACGAAAGAGAACATGAGGAACACTTACGAGTGGTGTTGTCTTGTCTTAGAGAGAAAAAATTGTATGGGAATTTTTCGAAGTGTTCCTTCTTCCAGAAAGAGATCCGCTATTTAGGTCATATCATTTTCGTCGAAGGAATCTCTGTGGACCCAGAAAAGGTAAAGGCCATTATGGAGTGTCCAGTGCCAAAAAATACCCATTATGTGAGAAGCTTCATGGGGCTAGCAGGTTATTATCGGAGATTTGTGGAAGGATTCTCAAAAATAGCAAAACCCATCACCACTTTGCAGTGCAATGTGGTTAGGTATGAATGGACAGAATAACGTGATAGTGCATTCATCGACCTTAAGAGGTTACTAACTAGTGCGGCAATACTATGAGTGTCGGATATGGAAAAGGACTTCATAGTCTACACAGATGCCTCGAAGAAAGAGTTGGGGGCCATGCTAATGTAGGATGGAGGTGTGATAGATTATGCATCAAGGAAGTTGAAGAAACAAGAAGATATTTATGCTACTCATGATTTAGAGTTGGCAGCTATAATGCTAGCTCTGAAACTTTGGAGGCACTATCTTGTGGGGAGAAACATTGAGCTCAAAATGGACCATCAAAGTTTAAAGCATCTCTTCACTCAAAGGGATCTGAATGTCAGGCAAAGGCGATGGAGTGAGTTTATGAGTGAGTACAATTTCGGTATTTCATACATCAAGGGAAAGGAAAATGTGGTCGCAGATGCCTTGAGTAGGACACTACGTGTCTTCTCCTTGGTACCCTTAAAGGTCAATCTGAAAAACCATGTGTTAACGCAAATCCAAGGAGACAGTTGGTATTTAGAGGTTACTTCAAACCTTCAGAGTGGGAGGCAATTAGATCCAAGGTATGAAGGATATATTCTGGAAGTAGACAGACTATTAAGATATCGAGAAAGGATGTACATCCTTGAAAATGGGGATATTTGAAGCATCATACTGAAGGAAGCCGATAGAGCACTTTATTGTGCGTATCTAGGTGTGAAGAAGCTGGACGCAGACATGAGGAAGCTATTCTTCTGGGTACACATGAAGCACGATGTAGTCCATTTTGTCGCCAAATGCCTAGAGTGTCAACAAGTGAAATCCAACCACCATCACCCGATAGACCTCCTACAACAACATGATGTTCCTATGTCCAAGTGGGAAGTCATTTCTATGGATTTTGTTGTGGGGTTGCTACTCACATCTCATAGACACAATGTCATTCTTGTGATAGTTGATAAGTTAACCAAGAGTTCTCATTTTATTCCATTTAGAGACATTTACAATGTCACTGATGTGGCACGCGTGTTTGTAAGTGAGGTTATCCGTTTGCATGGGATACCTAAGAAGATCATTTTAGATAGGGACTCTAGATTCACTTCTAGGTTTTGGACAAGTTTGCATTCAGCATTGGGGACTTAGTTGAACTTAAGAACAACTTATCATCTTGAAATAGATGGGAAAACCGAGATTGTAAATCAAGTCATGGAAGACATGCTTAGGATGTACGTCATGGATAATCAAACCCATTGGGAGAAATACCTACCTTTTGTAGAGTTTGCCTACAATAACATATTTTATAGCTCCATTGGAATGCCACCCTACAAAGCTCTGTATGGAAGGCCATGCAGAACGTCGTTGAGTTGGGATAGATTAGAAGACTGAGTAACAGTTGGGCCAGAATTGATTAAAGAGATGGAGGAACAAGTGATTTGGATTAGGAAGAGACTAAAGGAAGCACAGGATAGGCAGAAAAGTTATGCGGATGCACACAGGACCGACCGAAGTTATGAAGTGGGAGACCAGGTTTTCATTCATATCAAGCCTAATAGGAGTACCATACGGTTCGGGAAGGGGACAAAGTTGTCATCTGAATTTAGGACCATTCAAAATCCAAGAGAAAATTGGACCCGTTGCCTATCATCTCATACTGCCACCCCACTTGCATAAAACTCATAACATTTTTCATGTATCTATTTTATGTCATTATGTTGTTGATGAATCACATAAACTAAATTGGAAGGAATTGCAGTTATCAGACGTGGGAAATCTCACAGTAGAACTATTACGCATATTGGACCATAGAGTCCAACAACTCAGGAACCGTCTGGTAGACCAGGTTAAGGTCCAATGGGACAAGTATAGTTCATGATCTTCTACTTGGGAAGACACCAAGACACTACGACGAGACTATCCCTCACTTTTTTTGACCACCTCGAGAATATTTTTCTCGGAGGTGGGGTGTATGTAACACCACCTTTTGACTTAGACAACCAGGATTACCTAAGGCCTACACTTTTATTTTCTACTCACAGTGAAACTATTAAATGATACACTTAAACTTTTAAGACGTATGAACCTTTATGAATGTTTAATATTAAATGATACACTTAACTTTTAAGACGTATATCCCTTATGAACGTTTAAATATACCCGATAATGATGATACATGGTTATATTGTGAGAATGTAAATTTTATGATTGTTTAAATGTTATTGATGATGATTTATAAGATGCCACATATTGTGTGTATGTGAATCCCATGAAGGTTTAAATGCTATTAGGAATGACGCCAGATATGATGCGTAACCCATTTGGTAAATGATAATTCTTTTATGAATGGGTGTTAAAATTGAATTATGAGATATTATGAGATTTTTTCTAACTTGAAAAATTTGATGTTTAAGTTGTTGGTACAAGGATACCAATTGAAATGATGATTGTATGCAATTACAGATGATAATGGCTAGAAATGTATGAGTTTGTGTTGTTACGTATCAATCAGAGGGTTATGGGCTATGAAATAGCCAAGGGATAATGATGATGAAAGTGGATGTCATGACCACTAGCCGAGAAAAATTATGGTTTGAATATTTGTATGTGAAATTATATTGGTTTGGATGCATTGCTATGATATGTGTACCAATGCAGGATTTTAGGTGATGAGATTTCCCAAAACCGAATAAACATTGACAAAACTCCCAACAACAGGGTGCCACTGTATATTCCATTGTAGGGCATGGACCCTAGTTATGATTAGGACGGGTGGAGGCATTTCCTATTGTGTATCTTCCGAAACTTGAAGTCATGGGAGGACGGTGATAGCTCATGCTTTCCTAGACGTGTGATGATGACTCTCAGTTTCCTGCTGGGAAGCTTGGTCGAGATAGTGACACTTCCACTTACGGGTTCTATTTGGAGTTAGGTCAATATAGTTGACGCTCCAAGATAGTCCAACAAATGAAGTATATGAATGAATATGGAAGTAAGTTAGGGAGGAAGGATGAGTAGAAATAGTTGAGAAAGTATGGAGATTTTTCTTATAGTGGAATTTATTTTTTTTCCTTCTGAAAAGAAAATGTGTATATATGAATATTCATAATTATGTAACTAAACCATAGTTGTCTAAATTAAATTGTTGAACTAGATAATTGTAATTAAAGGATTTCACAAACATTGGATTGGTTTATTTTCTTTTATAAAAGAATAGTCTTGTTGATTGGATTGGTTGCATACATAAATTACTATAAGGGTGATAGTTATTGATTATCAGTACATGCACGAGACTTGTATGTACTAGCTACACATGCATTTCTTGTACATATACACTAGTATGTATGAGTTTTATTGGCTTAATTACTAATAATGTCGGTTAATTGTTATGAATGTGTGAACCATATTTCTTTTTCTTCATATCATGAAATACCTTAACTTAGGGACAAAGTTTCCTGAAGGGTGGGTGTATGTAACAACCTTGGTTAGATAGTTGCATAGACTTTATTAAGTATAGTTAATTAAATAATTAACTGTCTTAATATGTATTAGTCAAGTAATGATTAACTATTGATAATACTAATTATTTATTTATTTATTTATTGTTTAATAAATGTCGATTAATTAATTAAATGATTACTTAACACATTCAAAGATTTGGGTAATGAATTAAATGGTTGAATAACTTTAAAATATTTATAATAAAACTTTACGTATACAAGGGGGGAATGAAGTATGGGGTGGAAGGATAAGGTAATAAAGGAATAGGATAAGGTAATAAAGGAATTAGATAAGGTAATAAATGAATGGAATAAGGTAATAATGGGGAGGATAAGGTAATTAATGGAGGATAGGGAGTCGGTGAATGGGGGGAGATATGATGGGGAAGAGTTCGACGGGAGAGGATTATGAAAATTTTGGGGAGGAACATTATTGAGGAGGAGGACTGTATTTCTATTGGATATTTTTTTTGGTTTTGAGGAGTTTGGTTTGAACCATTGCATGGGGCACTAGGTTTCTCATAGTTTTTGGCTCAGAGGCCAAGATTCCTTATGGTATCCTGGAGCTAGGGAGCTGGACAGGTTGTTCCTAGTTGGCTGGGTGGTTCGTTGGTCTGGGCAGGGTTTGGTCAAAGCAACAGAGAGGACAACCGAATATTGGGATAATAACATCAACCAGAGGTATCTATATTATGTTATGTAATTCATTAGATTGTTGTTCATAAATTAATTTAGGCTACCTATATGCTGAGTAAAAGAAATTACTTATTGTTTCTGTGTAGAAGTAATGTTATCTGTTAAAATTTATGAGATTTAATAGGCTAATTAAACTAGGTCTCTACAAATGGCATGGCATGGAATGGAAAGACATGGCTTGGAAAGGAATGGATTGGAAAGGAATGTCATGACATGACAAAGAAAGGGAAGACATGGAAAGGAAATACACAACAAGGCATGGAATGGAAAGGAAAGACATCCTATGGTATGTCATGGCAAGGAAAGGTATGTATTGGTGAGAAATAGCTTGGAAAAGTATGGCATGGAATGGAAAGGCATGGAATGTAATGCAAGGAAATGCAAGACATTACATGTCATGGAATTGAAAGGTAAGGCATGGAAAGGAATGGAATTTAAACACAAGGAAAATGGCATGGAATGACAAAGAAAGGCATGGAAAAGCATGCAAAATTTTTAACCTGGACTTAAAATGTCATAAACACTTCATTGGATGAAAAGGAGATTTGTGATACAAATTTAAGTCATATGTCCCTAGAAAAAATGTTTTTTATTTCTTGGGATGAGAATTTTTTTTTTTTTTTGTGATTCTTCTTTCATTGAAATCCACATTTTGATTTGAATTTTTCCTTGCATAATGCTACGGAAAAAAAATATTTAATTTTGTATAGGTTAAAATGGGAAGTTACATGGAAATAAATGCAAGGAGGGATTGGTTTATTTTAGATCATAGTGGTGTTCTAGGGATTTGTGAATGTAACGACTTGCATTTTTTCCTTAGAAAGTCAGAAATCTTATTTTTACTTATCTTAGTGATTCATTTCTTAGTATTTGATGGGTTTAGTTAGAATGATATAGATGTTTGATGTGTATACATATGGAACTATTTATGTGTTGCGAGATATTATTTTGAATGTTATATGTTTATCATGATGATAGTTATGTGATTTGTTTAAACATGCAAATTGAAATGTGGAACTTTGTTATGTGAATACTAGTTCAAAATTATGTTTTCAATGTACAATATATGCAAGTCATTGTGTAAATAAAGACACATTTCTTAATTGAATATTAATATAGATAAGGACTATCATATGAAAGTTGTAATGTATATGGAATGGCATGACATATCAAGGTAAGTCAATGCATGGAATGGTTAGGAAAGGCATGGAATTACATGTCATGGAAATGCAAGTAAATGCAAGGCATAGCAAGGAAATGCATGGTATGGAAAGGAAAGGAAATTCAAGGCAATGCAATGCAACGAAAGGGATGGCATGACATGCAATAGAAAGGAAAATCATGGCATGACATGGGAAGGAAAGACATGACATGGAAAGATAAGGCATGGAATGGAAAGTTAAGGCAAGGCAAGGCAAGACATAACAGGGAAAGGAAAGGTAAGGCATGGCATGCCATGACAAGAAATGGCTTCACAAGGCATGGCTTTGCAAGGAAAGGAAATGTATGGCAAGGAATGGCATGAAAAAGAAAGGCATGGGATGGTATGACATGCCAAGCTGTAACATCTCATTCTACTAAGCACACGTATATTGAAATATTATTTGAGGACACTTGTGTGCAAGTGATCCAGTTATGGTACATTATGATTTCATTTTGATTATGAGTTATATATGATGATGATGATGATGTATTGTTACTTGTTTTTATTTCATATGTATCTGTATTGAAATATATTATTGACAAGTTCTCCTGAGTGTGCAGGACTAATGACAGGTTATGGATGTTGATGGCATCGATGGACTTCCTTGGACTCTAGATTGAGTCAAGGAGTGAATTGTATTTTGTTTGAGTATTTAATTTTATGCACATGTGAAATATGATTAATTACAGTATTATTTATGTATATATATTATTGACATTGTTCTTGTCAGTGGATGCAGGCTTGGAAATCCTTGATAATCCAAATCACATAAGGAGTAAAGGGGTCATGCACAAAATCCATACATTTGAGGAAGAGGTGTGGCGGTGTCGCTATCACATCCTACTAGAACTCCCGACATTACCTGAATTGTAGGTTAATGATTACCTAGTTCAATAGGTACATGATATCGTGTTGGTAGATTGAAATAGCCAGTCACGAGGAAAGATAAAGGGCGCACAATAAGGCAAAATCCTTATTCCTTACAATCCCTTAGTCTCTCACAAGGTCGACCGAATGGAGTGTTCACTTCAAGGGTCAATCAAACTTCCAGAACTATTCAAGGGCGAGTGGCACCATTGGAGAACGAAGGTGCTTCTTGAAGGGAACTTCACATAATTACAATGTGAGTCAATAAATCTAGATAGCCTAAAGAACTTAATGAAAAATTTAGACCTTGTTAGAACATAATATTAATTAATTAGTAAAGTATAAAATAGAAACCTAACAAGAGTCTAAGCGTAAGTTTAAGACTAAGTCTAAGTTTAAATGAGAGATTAAATAAAAATATTAAATAAATTAAAAGAATTGAGATAAAATTAAACTCTAGGAAAAAGAGTAATAAAAATTAGATGTTGGGTAAATTGTACATATGTGCATGAAATTAATGAAGGGATTTTAAAATAGAAAGAAATTAAAACATGAGAGAATATATGTACACATAGAGTAGCACCTTGATTTATTATCCCACAAATCTTAACTAAAATAAGACTTTTAATCCAACTCTAACTAAGATCTAATTAGGGGACACTCATTAAATCAAAATTTTGGGAACAAAGAGACATCTAAGAGAAAAAATAGAAACACATAGGGGAATGTGAAGGAAAATGGATTTTTAAATAAAATAAAAAAGGTAATTACTTGTGCAACTTGGGAAAGTGAAACAAGTGTGTAGCTGAATAATCACTAATAAAATAATTTAAAAATTTGAATTACTTGTGCATGTCAACAAGTTTCAATGAGAATTTACCTATAAAAGAAATGGGGTAGAAGGGGAACGGATGTCATTTTTGGATAGTATTGTTATGCTGTCAAAATTTGTTTGACTTCATTTTAGTTGCGAGAGATGGGATTTCAAGCTTGAGAAAGTGTGGAAGCTCTTCCTTGCGAGGAAATCTTGAGAGCTATTGTGTATTGGTTTTGTTCTTGGCCCCTTTGTAGCTTGTAAGGATAAGGAGAAAGAAGAGTACCCCTAGCATTGGCTAGAAGGCACCGATGAAATCTTGTTGATTAGAAAGAAAAAGACAAGCGCATGTATTTCAAGTTGAAGATTATCTTGAATAAAACCATCTTTAGTTTATGGTATTTATATTTTTTCTAGACTATTTACTGTTATTGAATATTAAATTGTACAACGTATGTAAATGGAAGGAATTTAATTGATGCAACCTTCCTTAATCCCTTTTTAAACTATTGATTACAATGTCTAGATCCAGTTGGATTTATTTTGGGCACTATATCGAATGTTTTGGGAAATTGTCCTTACCTAAAGATAAAGAAATTATAATAAGGACATAGCTCACATCCTTGTAAATTAGTTATATTCAACAATAGTTACTTAGCAGTAATCGACTCACTGAATGTACTTACTCTTTTTTTTATTTCAAGAAATTAAATTCTTGATGAGGAAACATAGTCACAATCAAATTGTAACCAATCGCAGGTTATTGAGAGTGTATTCTACAATTAAATTGTTGACCGTGTTCCACTATTGTATTATATTCAATGTTCCTTGAATTGAGCAGGTCAAAGTTTGCATGTCTAGTCTCCCTTTGGATAAACTTTTAAATTCAAGGTGAATAGTTGAACCTGTTCTTCAAGACCATCGTTTGTAATTTTAATAAACTCCCATCCTAAATGGAATTAAATTTTTATTCCTATGCAATCATATCCTAACTCGTTACACATCCTGTATCATCGATTTTGAGTGCTTGCAAACTTTATCAATTAGAAATTTTAGATTGGTATATACTTCGTTAGTTAGACTAGTGTTGAGGTGTCAAATCGACGTCATGCACTGTTTGTATCATGGATACTCATCGATGGTTGATTAACGCTTGGGCATAAGATATATCTAGTGTATGTCGTAACTCTCATGCTGGATTGTTTACTGTTGAGCTTCCTGGTTACTAGGACTGGGACACTTGTTGATCCCTATGGAAGTTTAACTTGTCGGGCACATGAACTTGAGTTCTTCCCGATCATGATTTTGTTCTTGTCATAGATTAGAGTCTGCTTGCCTTATTGAAAGGTAAACAGTTGGGATTTTCTCCAGTATTGATCCACTCACCCGATTATTAATCAGTTGAGTTTCCAGTTGGCTTTATCAGAGTAGGCTAGACACGCGACAACTCTTAATACTTGAATCACCCTTTTCTACATTAAAATTTAGTAATTTTCGTGATTTGTTACTGTACTTTCTCCTTAAAAGAACCCTGATATCAAGGCGCAATATACTTACGTCTTCTAATTTTTCTCTGTGAATTTCGAAGTCCTTCCTAAACACTCCTCTGATCATGGTGATCGTGATTCTTTGTTAGTGGTCCTGTTGTTACTCTTAATTGTTTTAATTGATTTCTACATCTGATCGTGGCGATCATGACTCTTTGATAATGGGCTTGTAGTTTACTCTTCATCATTTAATTGATTTCTATAGTCCGTCGATAGTAAAAAAGGATTTTAATAAATACAACTATCTAGAGTAACGGTTGTATCTTCCCGGAAAATACAACTTAATGGATGGAAATCCACCACGCTCTTATAAAGTTCTAGATATTTAATGTATTAAGAAAAATAATTACAGTTGAGTGGCATAAGTTCTTTCCGCCTTAAGGTAACCTTATAAAAGAAAGAATTTTATTACGAAGCAAAGGTTTAATTCCATTCCATATGGTAAATTCTATGGACTTCCATTTCTCTTGTAATAATTAGAGTTGCGCATAATTATAGCTTATTTACTTTACCCAAAAATATAAATAAATTGAGACATTCGTGTCATTGGTCAATTTGAATGATTATTTAGTTTTAGTTTAATTAATACTAGACATGATTAATTATTATGTCCATTATTTCATTATGTTCTAATGACTTAAACAAAATGCTATATTAGATTAGGGTAATCTTTTCATTAAACATTTTATGTTACATTTGCATTCGAATAGCATGTACTATAACATAATGATTAATGGTTGGAGTAAAATGTAACTTATTATATGAGTCCCTTTTCAGAGGTTTAAGATAAATAAAGATGCTAGAATGAGTATTGATTATAGTTTAATAAGTGTTGAAGGCTTGAACTTGCGTGCGAAGGCGGCAATGTTAATTAATGAATCATGTGTTATAGTTTAATAAGTGTTGAAGGCTTGAACTTGTGTGCGAAGGCAAAAATGTTAATTAATGAATCACCACATGATTGATCTCGTAATTACCAATAGGACAAAGAAAATTGCTTTGCCCAACATTTAAAAATATATATATAATAATAATAAAAGAACAGTTTTTGGGAAAACATTACAGCAGTGTTACATGATTGGGTTATGGGAATTAGATACCTTCTTTCTCCTTAGAACAATCACCAGTTTTGAGACCTTAAATGGTCAAAATCAATCGGATGAATCTTGGACTTGAGCATTGATTATGTATCTTGGAGGTCCTAACCTTGCAGTGTAGGCTGGGCAGGTGTATATCTTGTTATCTATCTATGATATGGTTGGTTATTTAATAACAATGATGTTTCTTCTAAATTTTTGTTGTGTAGTTACATAAATGAAAGTAGAATGTGTAAATTTTGATGTATGTTATTTCCGCATAACACTTGTCCTAACTTGTAAAAAAAATAAAAAAATAAAAAAAATTCCACTACAATACTCACTAACTTTTATGTCTTAATGGAGGGGTTGTTACATATGGTATCAAAACGGATTCATCCGTGCGACAAGGGACCCGTTATGCCTTCCATTGTGTTAAATTAAATGATCAAATGTGTATCAGTAATTAATTTTGAAAATTTTCCATGCATGTAATCATGCTTAGAGGACGAAGGGGAGGTAGACATCGTGGTGCGGTAGGAATAGGTTTGACTCCACCAATATTATCCATGCCACAGGGATCTAACCCGCAAGGAGATGAGCAAACTACTGAGCATGAGAAAGTTGTTGTGGGAGATGTGGTAGGTATGATGAGATCCTTCGAGAGGATGTCAGATTCGTTGATCAACCTCATGGATCAAGATGAGGCAAGAGCGTATGTTCCCAATGAGGGTTCACAACGTGCTCCATATGGTAGTAGTAGTATACATAGAGAACTCGAAAAAGTGAAGTTTATCGAGTTATGGGGTGCCACAGACGGCTTAGCTATCGAGGAATGGTTGGAGAACATGACGATGTTCTTCACACTTCATGATTACACCTATAATATGGAAGTCCACATGACAATATTTTAACTAAAAGGGAGTGCTCTAGTTTGGTGGAAGACACTCCTACCTAAACTAAACATGGTCATGGAGGACGTGCCATGGAAATTTTTCAAGGAATGATTCTGAGAGAGGTACTTGTCTGATGAATTCATCGAGGGATATCTTAATGAGTTCAACACCTTACAATAGGGTAGTCATACAGTGTCAGAGTATAAGGATAGGTTCATGGAGCTACTTAGGTATGCTCCACATCTGAACACAAAGAAGTTAAAGGTCAAAAAGTTTGTTTTTGGCCTTAAATTAAACAGTCGTGAGAAGGTGAGGATCTTAATGCCACAGATATTAGACGATGCAGTTTAGAAGGCCCTCATATCTGAGGAAGAGCTTAATAGTGGGGATCATGGAATGACTCCTTCTAGACCGACTAGATAGACGACATCAGGAGCACAAAAACATCTGACATTAGCCACAAAGACTTATGGGCATCGATATATTCCTAGAGGATCTATTTTATCGACATCGTGATGACATAATCCTCAGAATAGGACTCCTTATAGAGAACCACAATAGAAACAACAACTTCATCTGTAGAAGTGACAAAAGTTTAAGCCTATTCAACAGAACAGACCAGGATCACAGACTTCTAGGCCAACAATTTCTACTTCGAGGACCAGGAGAATTGGACCAAAGACTGGATGTTCCACATGTGGAGAGCCAGATTACCAAGAATATTTTCTGATTGAGAAGGACAAAGTTTCCACATCATCAAAATCCACTACAGTTGGAGATTTTGGAAAGACCCACAAGATACATGCATTGATGAACAATCGCTAGGACGAGTACGAGTCCACTGTGCTCGAGATGTCAAGTGTGATCTTCGATCAAAATTTTGATATTTTGATAGATCCGTGAGCTACAAAGATCTTTATTTCTAGTGTAGTGCTAAAGAGAATTAAGGTAAAGGAAGTCGAGCATGATGAGTTCAGATACATAGAAATGGCATCAAGCACTAAACAAAAATTTGGAGGAATGAAGCATTAACTTGGGTGATTTTGTAACGAAGTCCAACCTATACGTCATGATCTTAGGATCTTATGACATATTGATAGGAATGGAATAGTTGGAATTGCATGAAGCGATACTTAACTGTAAGATGAAACGGTTAAGTTTGACGAATGATTTGGGACAGATTAAAGTGATTGTAGGAAGAAACCAAGGGGTTTCATTGAGGTTTATTTCTTCCCTGAAATGACGGAAAAGCATGCACAAGGGATGCAAGTTATATTCCATCCTAGAAATTAACGAAAAGAGCGAGGCAAAAGGAATAGAAAACCTTCCGGTAGTCTCATATTTTGCATATGTATTTCCAGTGGAGCTACCAGGTTTACCACTAGAAACATAACTTGAGTTTACCATAGATATGAAACCTGAAACATGACCAATTGTGAGAATGCCTTATCAGATGTCAACATCTGAATTGGAGGAGTTGAAAATTCAAACGAAGGAATTGTTAGACTTGGGACTTATACATCCAAGTGTGTCACCATGGGGTGCACCAGTTATTTTCATGAGAAAGAAGAATGGATTGAGGATACTTTGTATTGAATATCATCAATTGAATAAATAGATGATCAAGAACCAATATCCGTTTCCAAGAATAAATGATTTATTTGATCAGATGAAGGGAGAAACGATGTTTTCAAAGATTGAATTTATATCAGGATATCATTAATTACATATTAAGGAGGAACATATCCCTAAGACCACATTTAAGACGATATTCAAACACTGTGATTTTATAGTTTTACCATTCTGTTTGACGAATGACCTGGGGGTATTCATGAGTTTGATGAATGGAGTGTTTCACGAATATTTGGACAAGTTTGTTCAAGTATTTATTGATGACATACTGATTTATTCTAAGATTAATGAAGAGAATGATGAATAATTGAGACTAGTTCTATAGTGTTTGGGAGAAACAAATTTGTACGAGAAGCTATCGAAATGTTCTTTTTACCAATCAAAGATTCATTACTTAGGACATATCATAATTGGAGAAGATATTTATGTGCATCCAATGAAAGTAGAGGATACGATGGAATTTCCAGCTCCAATGAATGTACAGGAAGTACGCAGATTTATGGGTTTATATTACCAACAATTCGTCGAAGGTTTTTTGAAGATATCAAATCCAATAACATAATTGCAGAAGAAAAACAATAATTTTGTATGGACGGAGAAATGCATGGAATTATTTCAAAATATTAAGGAGTTGTTGATGAAAACATCGATATTAAAGGTCTCCGACATCGAAAAATAATTATTGGTATGCACAGACGCATCCAAGGTAGGTTTAGGCGGAGTTTTGATGCAAGATGGTCGAGTGATCGCTTACATTTCATGGAAATTAAGAAGCCATGAAAAGAATTATGCAACGCATGACTTGGAGTTATTAGAAATTGTATATGCCTTGAGAGTATGGAGACATTATCTGATTAGAAAAAAAATTGAACTAAAGACAGATCATTGTGGATTGCAACATATATTTACTCAAAGTGACTTGAACGTGTGACAAAGGCGTTAGTCAGAATTACTTAGTGAATATGACTTTGGGATTACTTACATTAAAGGAATGGTAAACAGAGTGGAATATGTGTTGAGTCGAAGACCATACATATTCTTGGTAATACCACTTAAAACGAATCTTCAGGAAAATATTATAGTGTTACATATCAACGATGATTCATACAAAGAAGTTAAGGATAGTACCAGACAAGATACCATGATGGTACGAAGGTTATTCATTTGATAGTGACAGACTGTTGAGGTATAACAACAAAATCTATGTACCTCCTAATGAAGAATTAAGAAGTTTGATTTTAAGTGAGGCACGTCAAGCAGTGTACATGGCTCATCCAGGATTTACGAAGATGAAGGAAGACCTTAAGGATTTATTCTTCTGGAAAGGAATGATAGAGAACATAGTTAGTTACGTGGTCAGATGTATAGAATGTTAGAAAGTGAAGGTTGAACATAGACATCGAGTATGAATGTTACAACCACACACTATTCCTGAATAGAAAAGGGAAGTCATTTCGATGGATTTTATCATTGTATTTCCACTGAAGGCAAGGAGAAATGATTCATATTTTTTGGTAGTTGACACTTTGATGAAGAGTGCACGCTTTATTCCAGTCTATACGACATACCAAGATCCATACATAGCTAAAGTATTTGTGACTGACATTGTGAGCTTACATGTTGTACCAAGAAGAATCATATCCGATCGAGGACCAATGTTTACTGGACGATTTTGGACTAGTTTCCAAGAGGCCTTGGGAACACAATTGAATTTTAGCACAACATATCACCCCGAGACAGATGGACAAACTGAAAGGATGAATTGGATTTTAGAGGATATTTTGCGTATGTATGTGATGGATCAACAAAATAATTGGGAAGAATTATTGCCATTGATGGAGTTTGCATACAACAATAGCAACCAGAGTATGATTAAGATGGAACCATTTGATTTTTCTTACGAGTGACCATGTCAGATGCCATTGAGTTGGGATCCAATTAAGGATAGGTTCCTGGTGGGACTAGAAGTGATCCAATAAATGGAGGAACAAATGCAATCAATAAGACAAAGGATTAAAGAGGTTCATGATCGATATAAGAGTTATGTTGATGTGCATCATGTTGGCCGCAATTATGAGGTTGGAAACATATCTTTCTTGTGGGTAAAACCATTCCTAGCTTTGTGGGACCATTCGAGGTTCTGGGATCAAGTTTGGAAAGGGTGATAAACCCTATCCTAGCTTTGTGGGACCATTCGAGGTTCTGGAAAAGAAAGGACCCATGGCTTATCGACTAGCCTTTGAGGCGTATGCATGATGTATTTCATGTACCTATTTTACGACATTATATCAGTGATCCATCACATGTTATTGACATGAGTTATTTGCATGTGTCAGACGAGGGTGCTCTCATGGTGGAGCCAATACACTTTCTTGACCATCACACTCAACAACTACGATGTTGAATAGTCGATCAGGTCAAGGTCCAATGGGAAAACTATATTCCATGCTCGGCTACATGGGAGGGTACATATGAAATGCGTCAACAATTTCCTTATTTGTTTGATAGATTAGATGTATATAACTATGTCAGATACATTTAGTTACTTACATTTATATACTGTACAAACTTCGAGACGAGGTTTAAAACAAGAGGGGGTGTATGTAACATCTTGTTTGAATGAACACACTTATATTGACTTATTCTTTGAGTACACTTGCATGCAAGTGATCTGGTTATGGTACATTATGATTTCATTTCGATTATGAGTTATATATGATGATGATGATGTATTGTGACTTGTTTTTATTTCATATGTATATGTATTGACAAATAATATTGATGATTTCTCATGAGTGTGTAGGACACATGACAGGTTATGGATGTTGATGGAATCAATAGACTTCACTGGACTCTGGATTGATTAAGGGAGTGGATTTTATTTTGTTTGAGTATTTCATTTTGCACACATGTGATATATGATTAATTATAGTATGATTTATGTATATATTATTGACATTGTTCTTGTCAGTGGATGCAGGCTTGATGATCCTTGTTTGTTTGACTCACATAAGGAGTAAAGGGGTCATGTAGAGAAACTAGACATTTGAGGGAGAGGTTGGGAAATGTCTGTGCCACAACCTACTAGCACTCCCACTGTGACCTGAACTGTAGGTTAAAAATTACCTAGTTTGATAGGTACAAAATACAGTGAGGGAAGATTGAGATAGTCGCTCATGAAAAAATCTAAAGGGAGCGCAACAAGGAGAAATGTATATTTCTTAGAAGCCCTTAGTCTCTCACAAGGTCGATCAAATGGAGTGTTGACTTGAAGTTGCATACAAACTTCCAAAACAAGGGTGAGTGGCATCCTTGGAGCACAGAGGTGTGTCTTGAACGACACATCGAGTAATTGAAATGTGAGTCGATAAATATAGATAGCCTAGAGAACTTAATGCAATATTTATACCTTGTTAGAACATAGTATTAATTAATCAGTAAAGTATAAACTAGAGTCCCAACAAGAGTCCAAGCCGAAGTTTAATACTAAGTTTAAGTTTAAATGAGAGACTCAATAAAAATATTAAATAAATTAAAAGAATTGAGATAAAATCAAACTCTAGGAAAAAAAGAATTAAAAATTAGAAGTTGTGTAAATTGCACATGTGTGCATGAAAATAATAAAGGGATTATAAATTAGAAGGAAATTAAAACATGAGAGAATATATGTACACATAGAGTAGCACCTTGAGTTAATCTCCTACAAATCCTAACTAAAAGAAGACTCTTGATCCAACTCTAACTAATATCTAGTTAGGGGACACTCATTAAATGTGAAATTGTGGAACAAAGGGACATCTAAGAGAAAAAAACAGGAACACATTGGGGAAAGTGAGGGAAAATGGATTTTTAAATAAAATAAAAAGGATAGTTACTTGTGACACTTGGGGAGAGTGAGACAAGGGTGTGGGTGAATAATCAGTAATAAAATAATTAAAAAAGTTGAATTACTTGTGAATGGGGACAAGTGTCAATGATAATTTACCTATAAAATAAATAGGGTAGAAGGGCAATGGATCTCATTTTTTAATAGTATTGTTATGTTGCCAAAATTTGTTTGAATGTGTTTTACTTGTGAGAGTTGGGATTTCAATCTTGAAAAAGAGTAGAATCTCTTCCTTACGAGGAAAGCTTGAGAGCTATTTTGTACTAGTTTTGTGCTTGGCCCCTTTGTGGCTCAAGAGGCTAAGGGGAACGAAGAGTGCCCCTAGTGTTGGCTGGGAGGTACCCATGAAATCTTTCCCTAGTGTTGGCTGGGTACCCATGACCCTTTTTAAACTCTTGATAATAATGTCTAGATCTAGTTGGATTTATTATGGGCACTATAAGGAGAGAGCTCACATCGTTGTAAATTAGTTATATTCAACAATATTAATCCACTCAGTAAATGATCTTACTCTTATTTTTATTTCAAGAAATTAAATTCTGATGAGGAAATAGAGGCGCAGTAAAATTGTAACCAATCACTATTTATTGAGAATGTATTCTACAATTAAATTGTTTATCGTGTTCCATAATTGTATTATATTTAGTCAAAGTTTGCATGTCTAGTCTTCCTTTGGATAAACTTTTAAATTCAATGTGGACAATTGAACCCGTTTGTCAAGACCATCGTTTTATACTTTTAATGAACTCCCATCCTAAATGGAATTAAATTTTTATTCATATGCAATCATATCCTGACTCGTTACACATCCTGTATCATCGATTTCGAGTTCTTGCAAACTTTATCAGTTAGAAATTTTAGATCGGTAGATACTCCGTTAGTTAGAATGGTGTTGAAGCGTCCGATCAACGTGATGCAATGTTTGTATATTAATTTTAAACATTATCATTTTATCCATATTACTCGTGCGTCACCACTTGAGAACTCGTGAACGACATTCAAATTTTACTCGTGCGTCACCACTTGAGAACGAAAGTTTAACTATTCGGGCACTGGAGCTTGAGTTCTTCCCGGTCATAGATTACATTCTGCTTACCTTGTGTTGTTAGTATCGGAACTTGGAAGGTAAACAGTTGGGAATCTTTTCTCCAGTATTGATCCACTCAACCGATTATTAATGAGTCGTGTTTCAAGTTAGCTTTGTCATAGTAGGCTAGACACGCGACATCTCTTAAGACTTGAATTGCCCTTTTCTACAGTAAAATTTAGTAATTTTTGTGATTTGTTATTGTACTTTCTCCTTAAAAGAACCCTGATATCAAGGAACAATATACTGTTGAGTTCTTCCTAAAATCTCCTTCGATCATGGTGATTGTGATTCTTTGTTAGTGGTCTTGTAGTTACTCTTAATTGTTTTAATTGATTCCTACATCCGATTGTGGTGATCGTGACTCTTTTATAGTGGTCATATAGTTTACTCTTAATTTTTTTAATTGATTCCTACATCCGATCGTGGCCATCGTTACTCTTTGATAGTGGTCTTTTAGTTGACTGTTAATCATTTAATTTATTTCTATAGTCCACCGATAGTAAAATAGGATTTTAATAAATACAACTATCCGGAGTAATAGTTGTTTCTTCCCAAAAAAACGCAACTTAATGGATGGAAATCCATCACTCAGTTTATTTATTATTTTTGGTAGTGAACAAAAAGATACTTTTAAATAGTTATTACGAAATTGATCACGAGAGTTATAAATCAATCACACCTTAATTTCTTCGTTGATTCTATGGAATTTGTTTTGTTCGAAAATGCTAGTTCTTATAAAGTTCTAGATTTTTAATGTATTAAGAAAAATAATTACAGTTGAGTGGAGTAAGGCCTTTCCGCCTTAAGGTAACCCTAGAATTTCATTATGAAGAAAAGGTTTACTCCGATTCCATATGATAAATGCCGATTCCATATGATAAATGCTTTAGGACTTCCATTTCTCTTGTAATAATTATAGCTTATTATTCCATGTCGTAGGCATAGAGTGACTATAGCAATCGATAAATCGTTGACTCCATATTACTTTGTCCTTTGACCCGAAATATTTGCACAATACCTATTGTTGGAGCTATGGAAATAAAAACATATATATTTTTTATAATAAAAAGTAACATATATGTACTAATCTGATTGAATAAGAGATTGGAGGTCTTATTGTCGGCTTTGCTATTCCCAATGTATTATATGACAACATATCCAAAGTTTTTCTGGTAGTCAGTATGTTTTAATCATATATTGTTCCTGTATCTTGCTTCAAGGTTGATTAATGATAGCATTAGTTCGAATGTGATATGTAATAAGCATATTGAAAAGTTTTGATATCCAAGCTTTGTAGTGATTGAGAATTCCAAAGTTTATAACGTCTTTGGCGGATGTATATTTCTTGAAATGTATTGACACTTATTCTGAGATGCGTCAATAGGACTGATTGCGTAAATGTTCACATGACGTGACGTTCTGCAACACCCCTGACAACATAAATGTTTGCATTACGTGAGGTGCTTAGACAGCCTGAGAGTCTTAAATGTTTATGTAAATATGGTTCTCAGAGTACATTTTCCCTCGAAATTTTCTATACAGTTACAATGAATTTGCACTTGATTGTCTACCGCCAGTTCAATAGCCATTGTATGTTTCGTCCTTGTTCTGCCATTGAAGCTACATACATTGCTTACTGGTTCAGTGACTGCTTCTTCTTCGTTGGTTTGTCGATTGCTGCCATTGTATGCTTCATCCTCATAATCGTTTAGGCTACATATATTGTTTACTGGTTCGGTGAGTGGTTCTTGTTCGTTGGTTTCTCGGTTGTTGCTTGTTGTTGTTTCACTAGTGATTCGAGTTGTGCTTCTGCATTTCATCATTTAGGAGTAAGTTTCGATGTTGTGGTTTCATTTTGTATTCCTTGTTTAGTTTGCATTTTGCAGGTAAGAATGTTTGCCTATTTGTATTCGCATGTTCCTTGTGTGTTTTTGATTCCTTTTTTGCTTGGGTTGTAGTTTCATAATCGTTGGAGATACATATGTTGTTCACTGGCTCGGTGGTTTTTGTTGGTTCATTGGTTCTCGGGTTGTTGGTTCTGTTTGTTTGGTTGGGGTTTGCGCTTTGGGGCGCTGGGGGTGCAGTTCAGCCTCTTCATGCTTTCTCACTGGTTTGGTCCTTGCTGGTTTCTTTTCTTTGATTTGGCCTCGTAGGGTTGGGGTGTAGCGACATTGGTTAGAGAATTTTTTTTTTTTTTGGATTGTTATTGTTTTGTTTGGGGTGCTTTACGGTATTCAGCCCCTGTACCCACCAGTGGATATGCAGTTGTTTTATTTTCCATGTCTGTCGGAGTCCAGATCTGTTATTCTGTGAGATTTTCCTGGTGTTGCAGTCCTTCCATGAAAGAAAATAGTTGCATACAAAATTGTTCGAGGACTACATGTGAAGTTACAATACTCGTTGTTTTTTTGTTGGAATAAAGCATATGTATGGAAGGTACATTTATAAACCATGTATGGTCAGATGTGTGGGTATGACATGACATGTCCATTCTACTCTACATAGACCGGTGTGCATAGGATGCAATTTGTGTTGTTCTTGACATATGATATGTGCAACAAAGATTCTACAATATTATATTTTCATGTATGGAAGAATGTGTGGGCATTAGCCATGGAAAACTGAGAAATTGTATTGTGGGCACAACATTCTATGTAGAGGATAAAGAACATGGCTAAAGGGCATATGCGGATAAATTCCCAAGGAAAAGCAGAAATCGTTTAGTTGCGGCCATGCAGTTGCGTGATATTTTGTGCTTTGTAATATATTTTGGCCAGGGAAAAAAATTGTACACGTTTACAGCCATGGATAGAGAAGCGCAAAGGTTCATGTTTCTGCCTTTGTAGAATGTTCATTAAGTCATTTTTTTCTCTATGTACATATTGCTTGTTCTCCGTTGAATACCAACTTCCATTGATGTTCATTAAATTTTGTGGGTTCCCAAATTGAAACAAACAGAGTAGCTAGAGAAAAGGAGAGAGTCTTGACTGCATCGATTGAAGAGTATATAGAAAGGTGCATGCTCGTACTGTTGTTTCATATTGTGATGTTTTGTATTTCATTTATGGTCTGGATATGTGTTAATCTAGTTGCGTTCCTTCCTACATGGCAAGTTTTCTTGGTTGCATACGTTTATTCCTGCATACTAAGCTAGTGCATGTCCATTGTGTTTGTGCTGCATTGTTGCATTTAAACAAATAGAATGGTTGGACAGGACGAAGGACTCTTTGGCGGGTAAATAGACCTGTTTAATTTTTTTTTACATGTTTGTTTTCAAACTAACTTGCCTTCCTTTCGATTGCATCTTCTGCGTTACTGCCCTGGAAAAAATAGGTTTCTTGGACAAGGAGATGAATTCTTCTGTGCAACAGTAGATGACTCTATGGTACAATCTTTTAAAAGGTATACCAATTGTGCCGGAAAATTAAAGATACAAACCGGGTGGGGGAATATAATATAGAATGCATATATTTATGTAGTCCTGATGTCCATATGCAAATGCTTGCATCATAAAAAGTTGAACTAGTGACACAGCCATGAGCAGTCAGTCATCCTAGACATCGGCAAACCGACAAGGCCAAAGGTAAAGATGCATGCGCTCTGCTCTTTCTATATTTACTAGACAAATTTCCCGGGCTATATATTCATCTATGGTATGATGAATATGTTGATGCCATCTGCAGTACATGGTTTGCAGCTCGCAAAAAGTATCAACAAGTACGAGCAAGACACCGAACCTACTGCATGTTCCGCAGACTAAGAGGTGTCATTGCAAAACTCTAGCTCCATAGTTGATCAAAAGTATGCGTGTACTTGTAGCACACTACCATTCACTTTAGTTTTCCTGTTCAAAAAATATCTTCAGGTCTAGAGTTATGACATCCAAAGTACTATCAATAGAGGCCTTGAACAATCGCCAAACTGGACAGGTGTTCGTCGAGGACATAATGGTTGTCTATACCACCTACTTGGACAAGGAAAACAAAAGTAGACCCATTATGCATGCTGATATGACAGAAAAAGATGCCATGATGATAGTCACACTGACTTTTCCTCCACAACTTGTCCAAAAACATGTAGAAAATATATTGCTGCGTAATGGGATATCCATTACAAATTTTAATATATTGGCAAAAACAGTATATGACCATGGTGATTGTGATCGAATTATTTTGGTCAACGAAACAAGCATTGTGGAAAAGATTCCTCCTATTTTTTCAGAATACTGCTTCCTCCCAGACTCGACTATTAGACAACTTGCATAGAGCACTAATATTTACCCAATGGGAATGATTGGGGCTGCTATCACACTGGCTAGGAAATTTGGGTCGCAACACATTCTCCATATAAAGGATGGAGAGTCGGACAATGAGAAGGCAATGGTACCGCTTTTCATATTCAGTTTTGTTGTTTACTTTCACTTCTGCATGTATGTCGAATAAGTTACCCAAATATTGCACTGTTCCATGTTGCAGCTACAATTTTTCGATACGTATTCAGATTTGTTTTCATCAATGGAACAACAATTGCATAGAGGGCAGATTCCACTTATGTTGTTCAAAAATATAACAAAAAAGAAGGATGCTAGAGAAACGATCTTTCGAACAACCTAGCCAACATTTGTAACAGAGTTGTGAGAAGATACAGTAAAGGATCTGGAGAAGATAGCTAGCTCTGCAATTGTTGTGCGTATACATTTACAAAATCATCCTCGCTTTCCTTATAGAAATAGCCTTCAACAATTTTTTGTAGCTGTTAATTTTTTTTTTTGTTTTAAAGGGGAGGGTGGGATGCAGTTGTGTATTATATTGTTCAATGTATTAATTTATTTGCTTTCATTCCCAGGTTGAAGGTATTTTAGTTGCATCCAATGTGTACTCGACGCCCTTTGAGCCTGTTTGTGCAAAATACCATTCTGCTGCCTCTGCCTCCACTTTGATAACTGATGATACGATTGATTGTCTGCGATGAGGTGAAAAATGTCCATATATTTATGGAAATTGCCTCAGTGGTGTTATTCAAACCGTGGGAAACACAACCATGCATTGTACGATCAGGAAACCGCTCTTACAAAATGTGCTTCTTGAGTTGGCAGAGTTGTCATATGAAACATATATACAGAAAAAGGCAAGGAGTGTCTACATGCTACGACAGCTTCAGATACAAAGCAAATTCACCTTAAATGAGGACAATGCAATTTTTCATATCGGCTAAGAAGGGGAAATTTTTTTTTATATGAAACTTTGAGAGGAAACGAAAATACCTCACATCTCTGTAATATTTGCTCAACATCCAGATGAAAGTTTGTTTCAATAGAAAACAAATGCGGTGACATCTTTTATTTGTATATCAAATTGTTTGGTGAAAAGGTCGATGGGTTCTGCTCTATGGAACCTTCTGGGAACTTGCTTGTGGACTGTTTAAAGTATGGTTGTTTCTTGGTTATATTCTTTGTCTGTCAATTTGTATACCCTAGAACTCCAGCTGTTCTTTGGAGGACACTGAACAATATAATTTTTATTGTTTAGCCAGTTGGGATGCATATCCATCTGCTAATTTCTATGGCGATGTGATGCAACTGTACTATCACTTGCTTTAGTCGATTTCCTTGATCGATGAACTTGGTCAAACTATTATTCTGAAATAATTTGAAATCAACGAATATGTAGTGTCTGAACTGCGACTGTCCTCACATACAAACAAGAGGCTCTTAAAATACAAATTGGTCGTTGTTTTCGCATTTTTACTTATTCGATGAAGTTAGTAAGATTAATATCCTAGAATAATTTGAAATCAACGAATATTTAGTGTGCGGAATGCAATTGTTCTATAATATGAACAACAGGCCCTTAAAATTCAAATTGGTCCTTGTTATGCTTGCGGTTATAGAATTAAAAAAAATAAAAAAATTCTTTCCTTGATTCTTTTAAGAATAAGCGATTTAACATCCTTTAATAATTTAATGCGCCATCTCTCAAGTCCATTTTCAATCTGTATATGGCGGATCTCCGAACGCTATTCGGAGGACAAGGAATAATGAAACTACAATGTTGCCCTAGGCAGCCCACAGGTTCCTTTGTCAATTTGTATATCGCAGAGTTGTGGGTAGATTTTGTACAACACATAACAATAAATTCCTAATTTTAAGCGTGAGAGCCTAAACAAAAGAGGTCCATTTTTCATCCGACGAGCCCCACGACCCCCGATAAAAAAAAATCGTTAAATATGAGATACATACAGAATTGTTACAGGACAATAAAAGTGCAATGTTTAATGAACTAGCCCGAGTCCTCTTGTCAATTTGTATATGGAAGAAGTCTGGATGTTGTTTGTAGCAGAGGGAACAATAGAGACTCTATTTTCAGCCCTCTCGGTCGTGAACCCGCCATCCAAAAACTGCCTAAAAGTCCAATGTTCACTCAACTAGCCCGAGTCCTCCTAGCGATTTGTATATCGTAGAAGCCTGGGTGGTATATGTAGGAGAGGGAACAATAGAGACTCTATTTTGAACCTGCCAGGCCGCCAACCCATGATCCAAAAACTGCCCAAGTATGGAATGATGAATCTGCATATGCTGTATAAAATCTCATTCCATAGTTAATATAGAGACTATGTCCATGAGTCCGCTTGTCAATTTGTATATCACAGAAGTGAATATGCTATTTGTAGAACATGAAACAATAGATACTTAATTTTAAGCCTGTCAGGTCACAAATCCATGATCCAAAAAGTGCTCATGTATGGAATGAGGGATCTACATATGTTCTAGAACAATGTGTTTGTACAACGAGGAACGATAGAGGCCCAATTTCCAACCTGCCAACAACATAGCCCCCGATAGAAAAAAATCAATAACTATGAAATTGATACGGAATCGCTACGGGGCAATAAAAGTCCAATGTTCAATGAAGCAACCTGATTCCACTTGTGAGTATGAAATGAGGGTTCCACATACTTAATTTTCATCCCGCCTGGCCACGAATCTGCGATAAAAAAAATGCCCATGTATGGAATGAGGGATCCGCATATGTTCTAAAACAATACAAATGCATTGTTCATCCAAGCAGCCCGTAGCTCCTCCTGTCAATTTGTATGTCATGGAAATCTGGGTGCTATTTGTAGGAGACAGAACAATAGACACTATTTTCAGTTGGCCAGGCCGCAAACGCATGTTCCAAAAATTGCCTAAGTATGGAATGTGGAATCCACATATGCTGTATAAAATCTCATTCCATACTTTATATAGAGGCTATGTCCACAATCCAGCATGTAAATTTGTATATCGCGAAAGTGTAGGTTTTATTTGTAGAAGACAGAACAATAGATACTTAATTTTCATCCCACTAGGCCACCAACCCACAATCCAAAAAGTGCCCAAGTATGGAATGAGGACTCTGCATATGTTCTACAACAATACAAATGAAAAGTTCAACCAAGCAACCCGTAGGTCCGCATATGTTGTAGAAAAATGTATTTGTACAACATATAACAATAGAGGCCCAATTTCAAGCCCTCCAGCCCCAGATCCCCCGATAAAAAAAATTCGCTAACTATGAAATTGATACGAGATCACAATGACACAATAAAAGTCCAATGTTCAGCGAAGAAGCCTGGGTCCCCCTACCAATTAGTATGGAATTAGTGATTCGCATATGCTGTATAAAATCTCATTCCATACTTTATATATAGACTTTGTCCCCAGGTCCGCGTGTCAATCTGTATATCATGGAACCGTGGGTGCTATTTGTAGGATATGAAACAATAGATACTTAATTTTCAGCCCGCCAGGTCGTCAACCCATGATCCAAAAACTTCCAAAGTATGGAATGAGTGATCCACATATCTTCTAGAAAAATAAAAATGCAATGTTCAGCCATGCAGTCCGTAGCGACTCGTGTCAATTTTTATGTTGCGGACAACTCCATAGCCCCCGATAAAAAAAAATCGCTAACTATGAAATTGATACGGGATCGCAATGGGACAATAAAAGTCCAATGTTCAATGAAGCAGCTCGAGTCCACCTGTCAATTTGTATATCGCTAAAGTGTGCATGCTATTTGTAGGCGACGAAACAATAGACTGTTTTCGGTGCGCCAGGCCACCAACGCGTGCTCCGAAAACTGCTTAAGTATGCAATTAGTGATCTGCATATGCTGTGTAAAATCTCATTCCATATTTTATATATAGATTATTTCCATAGGTCCACGTGTCAATTTGTATATCATGGAAGTGTGGGTGCTATTTGTAGGATATAGAACAGTAGATACTTCATTTTCAGCCCCCCGCCCATGAACCTGCGATCCAAAAAAGTGCTCAAGTATTGATTGAGGGATGCACATATGTTCTAGAAAAAAACAAATGAAATGTTTAGCCAAGCAGCCCGTGGCGATTCAGGTCAATTTGTATGTCACGGAAATATCGGTGCTATTTGTAGGACAGGGAACAATAGAGACTCTTTTTTCGACCCGCCATACTGCAAACCTGCGATCAAAAAACTACCTAAATATGGAAATAGAGATCTGTATATGCTCTATAAAATCTCATGTCGATACTTTATATAGACACTCATCTCCACAACTCCCGCCGCCAATTTGTATATTGCAGAAATATGGGTGCTATTTGTAGGAGACGAAACAATAGAGACTTTATTTTCGGCCTGCCAGGCCTCGAATCCAGGATCCAAAAACTGCGTAAGTATGGAATGAGGAATCTTCATATGATGTATAAACTCTCATTCCATACTTTATATAGAGACTATGTCCAGAAGCCCGCTTGTAAATTTGTATATCACGGAAGTGTAGTTGCTATTTGTACGACACGGAACAATATATACTTAATTTTCAGCCCTCCAAGCCGCGAACCCACGATCCAAAAAGTGCCCAAGTATAGAATGAGGAATCCACATATGTTCTAAAAAAATACAAATACAATGTTCAGCCAAGCAACCTGTAGGTCCTACTATCAATTTGTATATCGCGAAAATGTGGTTTCTATTTGTACTACAGGGAACGAAGAATCTGCATATGTTCTAGAATAGTACAAATGCAATGTTCAACCGAGCAACCAGTAGGTTGTGATGTCAATTTGTATATCATGGAAATCTGCATGCTATTTGTAGGACACATAACAATATTCAGTATTTTTTCAGCCCGCCAGGCTGCGAACCCACGATAAAAAAAATGCCTAAGTATTGAATAAGAGATCCACATATGCTGTATAAAATATCATGTCTATACTTTATATAGAAACTCATCTCTACAAATCATACTGTCAATTTGTATATCGCGGAACTGTGGGTGCTGTTTGTAAAGCAAAGAACAATAGATACTCAATTTTTCAGCCCTCCAGGGCGCGAACGCGCGAAACAAAAAGTGCCCAAGTACAGAATCACGGATTCAGATATGTTCTATAGAATTTGATGTCCATACTTTATAAAAGTACATGTTTAACCAACAAACCCACAATGTTGAACCAACCAACCCGCAACTCCACCTATCATTTTGTATCTCGCGAAAGTGTAGGTGCTATTTGTAGAACATAGAACAATAGAGGCTCAATTTTCAGTTCGCTAGGCCAAGAACTCGTCCGCCAGGCAGAGAACCATCGGGCCTTCACATCTCCTGGGTATATCTTCTTCTTTTTTTCTTTTGTAAACCACCTGACCACTTTCCATATGCAATAATTAAGCTTTAATGCTAGTATCCATCCTGTAGCAACCATTACAGTTGTCATTAATGTCTGGAATTTTGGAGAAGATTTGTCATTAGTACAAATTAAACTAAGATTTGCGCACAAGCATGTTATCCTTTCCAAGTATTCATTTCANGGAGATGCAATCTTTTTTTTTTTGTCCGCCGAGAGGTTGGTGGTTTTAAGAAATTTCTAATTCTTAATGTCTTTTTGCCATCACTGCCACCTTTGCACTTTTTTCTAATTGTGCAGTTAATGAGTTGTGGTGGTCACAACTCATTCTTCACAAACCCTGGAAATTTTCATTGATCATCGAAAGGATTGAGGAGATATTCCATTGATACGCATTAAACCAGACTTTGCGGAGGCTTATATTATCCCTCCCGGATTTTCATTTGAAACATTGTCTCCAGCAAACAGAAATTCTTAATAACTTGTGGCAATAGTTCTCTCCGCACACAGTTAACATATTGGGGCATAATGGCCACAGGTTCCACTATTCCAGGTCATATTCTTACTATTCACCTCTCTCCGGTCATGATCAAAAAATGAGATGGTCCCTTGGTACACCGAGAGATATATTTGAAGCCAAAAAATTCAATGCCAACCTTGTCTTCTCAGAGAACCTACCCACTTGCAGTCATGCCTGTTGCAAAACTTTATGCCATGAATTCCAAGCCAGAAGAAGATGATCTGATGGACGATGATATGGCAATGGATGATGGAAATGCAAAAAATATTCCCGCTCCTGGGCCAAAATTGAAATCAACCATAACGAACGGACCTTCCCGGCTCAGTGATCACAGTCATGACAACACCAAAAGGAGTTTTAGAAAAAAAAATGGATAGTGAATGCAACAGCCACTTTGCACCGCCAAAGTAGGAATTCCAGAGTTCCAAATTAGTTTGTTATGAGAATAAGAGTTTGACTGTAAATCAATCATATGTTGATGCTTCCAGAGATATATTTCAAGCCAAAAAAATATTGTTTAACATTTTCGGGTATCAGGTGAAAAACTTCCGCTGCTGCAACGCATTTTCCTACTAGTCATCTCCTTCTGCCCAGAATGGACTAATTTGGGCCTCTGTAATTGCACGTGCAATATGTACTACTGAATTTTTTTCGACTATGAAGAGTCGATTTCAACTAAGGGCTATTCCACTTTCCCTGCAACCATTTTCATCTTCTTCCTCAAGAAAAACTTCTGAAAAATATCAATTTCAGCAGAGGATGATTAATCGAGGAGAAAAATCCAAGGATCTTGCATACTGCAGAACCCATGCCCTTGTTTGTCGCAGATACCTTCAATGTTTTCAACCAAATAACTGGATCCAATTTCTAAGCATAGATGTACATTACTCAATACTTTTCTTATTTTTTTAAATGGATTTGCTATTACGGAATTTTGGCCTTGGACTCTTCATCTCTGCCACTTTTATGGGTTTCACGCATGTTCTAATTGGCATACTTCAGTGCTCTCTTACTTCTTCGATCTTCTATTTACTAATACCAATGTAAAATGTTCCAACAAAATCATTCTTCTTGTTTCTAGAGATGCAATTATTAAGTTTTAATGCTAATTAGTACAAAACAAAGTTCACTACTTCAGTTGGTATGTTACAGTCATGGAATAATGTATCAAGAACATAACTGCACACGCACGTTCCAATAAAATGTAATCTTTAACAATGCATTTCCTGATAACTAGTAGATCATGATTTTTCAACAACGGGGCTTCCTTGAAACCAATTCTCACTTACAAAAAATGTGTTCTTCCTTTCTATTTTCCCAATTCACTCATTTCCAACCACTGCTTCCCCTTTCTTTAAATTGACCCTCTATTGTTCCCTGTCCCACAACTGCCACCCAGAGTTCCGCCATATAGAAATTAAAAAGAGGACCCCACTGGCTGCATCAACATTGCACCTCTACTTTTCCAAGACCTCCAAATAGCATTCGTATCTCTTCTATATACAAATTGACAGATATACAAATTTGAAACCATTGTTAGATCATGCCCTTTTCCGTATTACGGTCGATCTATGATGCCCTTTTCATGATATCTTCCATTTTACACATTTTGCACTAAAAAATTCCGAAACATGAAATTTTACCCTTTTCCGTTTTACGATCCACCTATCATGCCATTTTCCATGATGCATATTTTTTTCACTGAAAACTTTCAAGAAATACATTTTAACCACCACTTCCTCGCATATTTACTGTAACTATTGTCAACTTGTTTTGAAGCCCATCTGTCCGCTTTCCATACTTCACCATGTGTTCAAATTTCTTTAGGGAATCGTCCCTTTGCGAAGTTGAAGAAATATTCATTTCGTAGTCATTTTTTTCCTGTACTGGCGTCCTTTTGGAATTAGTAGTTGGCAATTATATATAAGATCTTATTTCTACACAAGCAATTAGCAATTTCCCTATTCCATACTTAGCCATTTTGCCGAAATTCCGCAAATATACAAACTGGTCGCTAAACTCCCCTTTCATGATCTCTTCCTGACTATCCCCATAACCCTTTTTTGAATCATGTCCAACCTCTTTTCAGAACTTGTCATTCTTTCCTTGCTCTCCATTGTCTCCATCACCTTCACACTTCTCTACAATAAAAGAAAATATAAAGTTATATATATATATATATATATATACACACACATATGTTGTTTCTAAATATGGAATTACTAGCATTTAATTCTAACAGACCATCATGCAAAAACCGTATATATTATCATTGATGGGCGAAAGGGCCAAGGAAATCTCGTATTCATGCGCATTAAACCAAAATTTGCGGGGAGATTATATTTTCCTTTCTGAGTGTTCATTTCAAAATCATGAAATCCCTTTCGCACCGCATGGCCTTCACACGTTCAAGAAACCTCCATTCCTTAATTACTCTTCGTTGTACCCACCACCTTCACATTTCTAAATATGCAATAAATAAACTTTACTCCTAATAGTTCATCATGCACCACCAGTATCGATTGTCATTAATTAGCGAAAGGCTCGAGGATCTTTCCTATTCATAAACATTTAACCAAGATTTAGCAAAAAGTTACATTATTCGTTGTGACTGTTCATTTAAACCATAATTTGTAGCAAAGAAACCTTCTCATAAACCTATGGCATCAATTATGCACCAGTTTTGTGGAGATACAGTGAACATCTTCGGCCATCACGACCAGAACTTCCACTAGTCTAACGCATTTTCTTATTACTCAACCTCTACCACAGATAACCAAGGAATTTGGACCTTCGAAATTTCTCATGTAGGTTGTGTCCCTGAGGTTTTTGACTGTAAGGAACTCGTCTCTTGGTGTGCCGATAAATTTAATGCAGAGAAAAGAATTATTCCACTGCACCACTGCTCTTATGTTTCTTTGTCACCTCAAGTCTTCTGACAGTTGCTGAAATTGACCGAGCCAACATTGACGTTCAAAGGAGAAGATTGCAAACAATTCCTAGCAAAGAATAATAACAGATTAAACCTCTTGCCCCCTTTTTTGGAAAACCCGGATCTAGTTCGTGAAGATATTACAAGCATGCAGGTTAGTTCATTTAAAAATCCTTTTCACGAAATTTCCTGGCTGTTTACAAGAATAATGGGACATGAATCCACAACTATTGTTTCCCGCATGGCTCTTTACATTTTGTATTTAAAAATCAATGAACAGGCCTTTTTTTATTAGGGAAGGATAATTTCTTATGAAATCTCTTCCCAATTTTCAAGCTACAAAAGGGGAAAGAGATTTTATACGTCATCCTATTTAGCTTTTGCAATAGCACATTCTTATCGATTTCCGCAACTGTCTCTGTCCAATAATGTCAACTGTGATTTCCACCTAGTAACGTTTTGGTACCAGGCCTTGTGGAAGCACAAGGCTACCCATTGTTTTTATGAGGTTTTTAATGGCTTCTTGTATGTTTTCAAACTTTTGTTGTTAGGAGAAAATACTCCCCACTTATCTGAACATGCAACTAATTTTTTGGACAAAAAGGGAACAGTCCAACATTTGGATAATTACACTGTCATAAGAATTTTTGGCTCCATGAAACAACCTGGTCTCCTTCCATGTCACATTACGAAAATTTTTTTTATTGCAGAAGTAGCACATCAATACAACTACTAGTTCCATCTGTTCCAAAGGAAGAAGAAAAAACAGTTCATTACTATGCCTTGGAAAATAGGGGAGTTCATGTTGAAAAACGTCAACAAATTTGATGATTTCGCAGCACATTTTAGTATCTCCAACCTCATATATGCTAAACACATAAAAGGATTTGACCCCTATGATATTTTTATACAAAATTTACATTCACTTGGCCTCGGCGATTGTTTTGTAAATAAACACCTGCCCAAAAACAGAGATAGTCACAGGCTTACCTCTGATACCGACGACATAGAGACAGTGCAAAGCTGCACCAAATTGTACACGCAATAGGGGAAAGACCCCAGTGACAAGAGTGTTCAATCTGCAAATACCACTCCAAAAAGTACGACATCTTGGAGCATCGCTCGAATGGCCCATCACAGCAACAAAGAAACCCATAATTATTCAAACGAAGGAGGAGATAATGACCCTCCTCACTCTAAAATTGATAGTTCTCACAAGCTTCCAGTAGAGAAGAGGAGAAAAAAAATGTGGGGCAGGCAGAAGACCGGGAAATTTAGAGTGAGAAAATGGAAATTGACACTAATCTGGATGCCATGTTCCCCTTATTTGATCAGCCCGAGGATTCCATCCACCATAGCCATCCAATGGACATATCCATTGCCCAAAATTTTGATAGCCGAAACAAAAAAATTGATATTTCAGAAAAAAAAATGTTAAAAATATCAAAGGAAAATCTTGTTCATAGGTTGGCGTTGCCAGCATGCAGCCATCCCAAATCTGTCAACTTCACACCATGACCGGAGAAGCACTTCATGGCTCCATTGAATGCATCGAGACCCACAATGTCAAACTGAAGGACCGAGTCAAGGAATTGAAAGAGACTTTCTTTCCTATGCCATTGCTTGTCGATCCTTTGGCAATAGCCATGCCTGGCACCCCTGCACCCAATGTAAAAGCACCCTCCACCCTGCTTGCATCCTGTAAAGGATATGTGGAAAACAATATCATAAAAGAATGAAACTAGTTATCGATTCCTGGAAAATATCACAAACCATCGCTTCCCTTGGAACCAAGGCACCTAGCTTGCTTGAGCTTCTGCAAGCCGAATTAAAAGATGAAGAAAATTACTTCTTAAAAACGGTCATCCCTTTTGGCAAAATTGTCAACAATATGACATAAAAAAAAAAAAGAGAAGAAGATCTTCCATCCAAAAAATGGATAGGCCAATTGAATTCATGTTGGAAAGAAAAATTAAACAACCTGCATCTCATTGTTCAGTCATGTGAACAAGTCATATCTAAGAAAGATAAATTATTCACAACGCTGCCAAACATAGACTTAGCCGGGTAAAAATGACTACCAATACCCCCTCTTAATCCCAAACTCCTTGCCCTTAACCAGAGAAGAGTTCGATAAACAGGTTACTATGTTGAAGACCTTCTCTCTAGAAAAGTTTTATAGCATACTTCAATTTTATCAATCTCACGTCCATGACTGGCTAGTCAAATATGCAGTACAGAATGAGGAAATTCATTAGGCTCTCTCTAATCTTTCTATCAACTTCCAGGAATTAGAAAACGATCTTTTCAACATCAATATCCGAAATGATATCAACGTCGCCCCAATGAGAGCATACATTGAATAATGGGTCAAAAGACAATTGAAACAGGCTGCCAATGAAAGACAACAGGCAGTTGCCAACATTCCAACAGTCATGGAGAACATCCTTGAAACCCCAGTTGTCGTCGACATCAATGAAACGGAAGCCGCAAGAAAATAGCCAAAGCGCTCATATGTAGCCTCACTGTAAGTTTACTCATCCCATATTTCTTTGTTTCTCAACCGATTTATTCCGCTTTCTTAAATAAACATGTATACGAAAACACTTATACCTTTCCATTTATTTTCTTTTGCAGCTCTTGCACTCTATCTTCTTTCCACAATCCCGTTTCTTGTAAATATTTCTCAAATGGCTCGCAGGAGCCCCGATCCCAGTCTACATGACAAATGCATTGAAATTTTGGTTTATATGTAACACACTTTGTTTTTTTTGTATATTTCAAAATTTGTAGTGGTATGTAACAAACTTCTATTTTCTGATAGAGTTCAAATAAAAATGCATCTAAATTTTTATATCCTAAAGACTCTACTCTTATCTTTCAGCACTCTGTATAACAAATGCATTTATTTTTTAATATGTTAGACTTTTATTCTTATCCTTCAACAGTCCGTATGGAAAATGTTCACAAATACATTAAAATTTGTATATTTCTTATCTCCTATTAATTTTATGTCATCATATATTTTTATCTTTCACGAGTCCACATTGAAAATGCATTTAAATTTTCAAATTTAATCTTGCACTATCAACAAATTTTTTACTTTCTTATATACTTTCAAAAAAAAAAAATGTTTGCTATATACTTTCCAATATTAGTTGGTGCTCAGCCTGCCAACCATCATTTACTTTTTCCCCATCTTCCAAAATATGCACCTTGCACACAACATTTCCCTCATATACATTTTTCACCAAACACTTCGTTTCATTTACACTTCGACCCCATTTTTCAAAATTTTCTTTCTAACCTCCTTGGTAGGGACTCAGCTGCCACACAACCTTGTTTACTTTACCCACCAATATAAATAAATTGATACATTTGTGTCATTGGTCAATTCGAATGATTATTTAGTTTTAGTTTAATTAATAGTAGATACGATTCATTATTATGTCCATTATTTCCTTATGTTATAATGACTTAAATATATATATATATATATTAGATTAGGGTGATCTTTTCCTTAAGCATTTTATTTTACATTTCGATTAATATACCATGTATTATAACATAATATTTAATGGTTGGAGTAAAATTTAACTTATTATATGAGTCCCTTTTGGCAGGTTTAAGATAAATAAAGATGTTGGCAGGAGACTTAATTATAGTTTAATAATTGTTGAAGGATTGAACTTGTGTGCAATGCAGACAATGTTAATTCATGAATCATCACATGATTGATCTTGTAATTACCAAGAGGAAAAGAAAGTTGTTTTGCCCAAAATTTTGTTAAAAAAAATATAATTATAATAAAATAATGCTTCTTGGGAAAACCTTAGAGGTGTGTTACAGGATTGGGTTATGGGAATTAGATACCTCCTTGTTCCTCAGAACAATCTCCAGTCTTCAAATCTTAAATGGCCAAAATCAATCGGATGAATCCTGGACTTGAGCGTATATAATGTGTCTTGGATCTCCTAATCTTGCAGTGTAGGTTGGGAGGGTGTACATCTTGTTATCTGTTTGTCATAGGGCCAGACGAAACACAAGAACCAGCACTCGGGCAGTGAAAACAAGGAAAAAGGACCTACCGACAATCATGGATGTAGATGAAATTCATATGCCAAACTATGAGCCTATTACCACATGGGTCGAGGAGGAAACAAATATAGCACAGGAGGTCGTGAAGTTGTAGGAAGACGCACAAAGAACATAGTCTGACACATCAAGAAGAAAAGGGCCACAGACCGAAGAAAGATCAATGGGTCTAGAGAAGCAAGGCCGAGAATCAAAAGAGGAATACAAAACAAAGCTTGAGTGTGTACCAAAGGTAGGGGCATCATCCTCGTGAGGGAGGAAGAAAGTCTAGGTTGAAAGTAGTGTGAAGGCATGCAACATGCCCAGGCAGAGTTGGAAATAATAATGCCAAAAATCACTGATGGAGTGGAAGTAGAGGATGAAATGATAGGAGAGGTAAATTCTATCAGGTTTTCTAACCATGACGTCACAGATGTCATGAAATTACTAGATTTAACATAGTAAAACTATATGGAATGCAAAGGAGAGGGTCCATCAGGTGCACCATTGTTGGAACCTGCACAATGGATTTTGGGACTTTACAACACATGGATCATGAACTTGTTAAACATGCCACATTTTGGGCTTGATAAACACATCAACATATGTGTGAAACAATTCTTAGCAAGGGTGCATGGAGGATTTTTATGGATGGATAGGTCAGTGCCTATCAATGTATATTTGATAGAAACAATTACTGGAATACCCATGGATGGGGAGAATCCGGATCAATATTTCAAGGATAAGACAAAGGTAAAGGCCATCTTCTATGAGATTAAGGAGAAATATGGCATGGATAGAGGGAATAGGGGGATCAAAATCAGTGACATTAACGATCCTGCAAAAATATTTTCCACAAGACTTTTAGGGTTGAAACTAATGCATACATGCATGAAAGAAGAACTACCAACATAAGTGGTATTGGATGCAACACAATGCACAAAGGGGATCTCGATGAGATTGGCCCCATACTTTCTCAATTACTTCTTGGTAGATTGCAAATACACATATGATTGGGGCTCTGAGTTCCACTAATCATGGTTACTCATCCTCATTGCACTTATAGGGTGGAAAGAACCAGTGTACAACAAGTACATATAGAGAGTAGGAAAGTGTGGCGTAGCTCTCTACACTTCTCTTAGGATCACAACAGATCCAAGGAAGAAGAACGAAAATAGTGATACATTTGTGTGGTACCTATCAGAGATCCAGTGGATAGTAGTCAACACCTAGAGGATTTCACCAAAGACTGTCCAGGATTTTGGACAGATAACAAATTTTGAGGCCATGCGCCATGGTATGTGGTTGCAGGAAAAAAGGGATTCGGAAAATAAGTGGTTTCCAATTAGTTACTATGTCACAATGCAAGATATATAGATGCAAGTCTAGGATTGGCCTGAGACATGGAAGGCACCCATTACTCCAAAGAAAGGGACGACAATACCAAATCAGGTGTGGGCTAGAAGAACCCCTGCGTAGGAGATAGGAAGGAATGACACAAGTAAAAATAAGCTACTAACACGGGTTGAAGTGTGGGGAAGTAACCCACATATAGAAAAGAAAAGGATGCATAAGAAACCACAGGGTGGCTCCACGCGGGATCTACCGCACACAAAGCAGGAAGCAAGAGATACAACAAAAGTGTTGTGCATAAACAAAGTATGAACATAGAAAAATGTTATACCTATGGAGAAATAAATTAGGCAGGAGAAAAGAATGGATACACAGATGCCAGAGACATCTAAGACATTATATTCCCAAAGAAAGAGGAGAGGGGAGAAATCAAGTGGCTCTAGGAAGAAGGAAAAGTCCCATAGAACACCACCTCATACATCACTTGTTGGAGTTACTTCACACACACCTAGGATTTATTTTTCCTAAGGTTTTTATTTGTTCATTAGTCATAATTATTCATTATCCAGTCTCCTATATTTTAGGAGAGAATATTCCACCTGGAGAATATTCTCTTTCAGTTCAC
>SNQJ01S0002877.1:221987-237961 GCA_010110895.2 Picea sitchensis
CCTTGTGCTTTGCATGATAATAACATTTAAAAAGTAAACATTTAAGGGTTTCTTTTATGATTTTGTTTATAGTAATTATGAGTTCTTTTACCACATTAAAAAATGTGTCATTTTCATACCCAATTTTAAAATGGGTGCTACCGGTAGCAGTACTTTTCAATTTGATGGTTGATTTTGAGGTTTTGGTTTTAATGGTACCAAGTGATAAAAATACGATTTAAAATGATCTCAAAATTTAACGTTTTGAAAAGAAAAAAAAAATTCAAAAACATCTTATTTGTTTTTAGGTGTTGATTTTAAGGTTTTTCTGAGCTATTGTCTAATTTTTGTATCCCATGTTTGAAAAATGTTGTAATTTTCACCCCGTTTTAAAAAATGGTGCTACCAGTAGCACCACTTTTTGATTTGGGGGTTGATTTTGATGTTTTTATGAAAAAATATGGGTTTTTTGGGCCAGAGTTCTGGTTTTGAGGTCACAGTTCTCATTAAGTTGGTAACTATGTTTAAAACAATTGTTGGAGAGGAGTGCCCAACTATGGACACAACTCTTACAAGATGGGAGCTTGCACGATCTGTAAGGAAGGGAAGACAGAGTGCATGCAACAATGGAATATTTAAAACAATGATAGTTGACAATGCCACTTCCTAAGAAAATCAATATTGTGGGAGAGATGAAGATCCTATAGGTAGAGGAGAAAGCAGTGTATGCGCAAAAAATCACAAGACAAGCACAATTGGAGCCCCTATAATAAAAGGAAGAGAAGTTGGTCATGGATATCGATGCAACAAAAATAAAAATAGAATAGATAGGCTTGGAGGGGGGACAAATATCAAAATCCAAAGTCACCACACAAATGGTAGAAGCCATGGCCAAAACAAGCAGTGAGGCTTAATATGAGTACCAACAAATAGTCGAGATGTATGAAGTGCTAACAAAATCAGTGAAAGATACAGGAGTTAGTGAGTGACTCGAGATGACTCATGATGACAGTGTTGGGGGCCTATTGCAATAGGCCAATTTTGGAAAAGAATCAAAGAAACACAGAAAAATAAGGAGCATGTTGAAAACAAAGGAAAATAGGGAGCACGTTGAAAAAAGAGGAAAATCAGTGCTGAGAAAATAAGTTACAATGTGGACAAATTGTTGCGTAGCAGTTGGAAAATGGAAAAGCACCGACTTGGAGAACGTTTGGATCATGGAACAGTCGAGATTAACTCAAGGAGAATGTGTTCTAACCTAACCCACTTACGTTTAGCATTTTTGTAAGGGATTTGTTCCATTTTTGTATATAAATAGAAGGTATTAGGATTGTAGAGGGGTGTGTGTTGTAGGTGAATCCCCTTGCGGACAAGTGGATTCCCTCTTGGTCTCTAAACTCCTAAGGCCAAGACAGAAGGTGCTTAACATAAACATTGACTTCCTTTTATATCTAATCAAGCTAATGAAAGAAAGGGAAGGAGAAGGATATGTACCTTACGGACAACGTTTTTCCTTGCAAAGTCCAGGCTAAGCTTTGATCTTGAGCTCCTTGATAGGTCCGGCAAAACAAAGAAAGATATAATGGACTTCCTACTCCACTGAGATTAGCTCAATCATAGATCCATCTACTGCAGACAAACTTATATGGAACAAGTACAAGTTTGAAATAAACAGGCCAAGCATTGATTGTATTAATGAGAACAAGTAAAAGAACTTACAATCCTTTGAATGAAGGTGTAGCAGCCTCTTCCAGTTCTCCTTGTCCAACCACTTTTCTCAATCAATCTCCACTGATTTCTTTGATAGCATCTCACTCATGAGATCATAAGTTTGATGTAATTCTCAATTGTCATTCTGCCTTTCACCATGAGAAGGCCTCCTTATATAAACTTGGAGAGTTCCAACCACTTGAGAGATATTTGGGATAAGTTGAGGATTTATCTCCTTCAGTTGAGGATGTTCCCTAAGATCATGCCTTGACCATCTATTTGAATCCAGCTACCTTCAGGAATTGAGGGATTCTTCCCTTATTTGCCTCAACAAACCCAGAATTTGCTAAAAGAGGGTAGCGCTCCCCCATAAGGGTGAAAAGGGTGCTCAAGCACTCCCCCAAAGAGTCTTAGGGAGCCCTATCACTCCCTGATAGTGGGTAGGCGATCTCTCCTCTCCAAAATTCATTTTTTGAGTGGTTTTTCCAATGGTAAAGGGCTTGTACTTCTTGCCAAGTTATTTTTCTTCTTCCACACTATTGTTTGAGGCGTTTTAAGTGTCTTCATGATGTCGTTATGGGAACAACATAGTAAATATGGAAGCATACTTTTTTTAACACTTGCAACACTTATAGTCAATATGCGACACTTGAAGACAAGATGCGACACTTACAACAATCGTAATAACGACACTTGTGACACTATCGAAGTGAGTAATTTTGAGGTGTAACAGATTGCCCCCCAAAGTATGAAGTTAGAAGACGATGATGACTGAAGTACTTTGTAGATTTTTTCGAGAAAGGGTATGGACGTGGAGAAACTGAAGAAATATGAACACAACCATCAAACAAATATTATGACATGTTTCAAAACCCAAGGCAGGCATACATATGCTTGAGTGATAAAGACTTTTTAGGTATGGCCGCCATGAAATACAGTGCAGATCCATAATTATATTGAAAAAATGATATAGCCACTGGAGATACAATGTGGATCTACACTCCTATGACCTGAACTGATCATAGCCACGAAGAATACATAGTGGATCTACGAGATGACAATACATTTCCACGACCAATAAAAAGTGGATCTTTGTAACAGTATATGTGTCATAGTTCAAAATAACTCCTTCACAACCTGGGCAAAGTATACATAAGAGTGAAAACTCAACCCAGGGTATTCTTACTAATTCCGATGTAATAAGAATCTAACCATGTGAATAGATGTCCTGATGTCGAACATGGTAGAAACCACTTGATTACCGGTCAATGATGTAAACTGTTAACAAGCACGAGGGAAATCACCATTGATGTCAATGATTCCCAAGGTACTCTAGTACATTCCAACGAATGTGAATGGATGAGATGAAGTTGAACATCGATGGAATCATCCGATTAGAGTTCAATGATGTAAACCCACTTTTGGACATGAGGAGGCCTGCCATTGAGGCATGCAGGTCCCAAGGTACTAACTGGTTTCTAAGTCTAGTTCCTAGATAATGTGTTGAAGTCGACAAGAATAGACTCGTTGAAGGAGGGCCTTGATGTATCCCCCATCAACGACACGAAACTAACACAAAGATGTAATTGGTAGATGAAATGAACATGGACTGACATGGGTATTCAAACAATATATTTGTGATGGCTGAGTCTCAAGGTAGATACTTCCATTGAACACTGAGACACATCAATAGAAATGTGACATGGACCAAAAATTGATAATGCAGTGGATGATGTGACTTTTGTCAAGTGACCCAAAGGAGTAAAATAAACTCAAAGGATTGGCTCAGTGCAGAGGTTCAATAGATTTAAATGCGTGCAAAGACAAAGTGTTGTGTTCAAGGGCGACCATAAGGGTTACTGGTAATGTTCCCAAAAAAAAATGCTTGGCTTGCTTCTTTCAATTTTTCCCCCATCCAGATAGACGAGTACCTCCTTTTAATTTAACGAGATCAAGGAGGGTAACACATGCTCGATATGACTCACCTTCGGTAAGTCCCTCTTGCTTTGTTTAATAAACTAGAAGAAGTAAGGGTTCGATCCTGTATGGGACCTTCAAATGTATGATTGTTTAACAAGTCCAGAGAAGGTAAACTCGGTGGTTTTTCATATTTAGATATTTCAAAAACAACTTAAATACAACTCCAATGTTGTCATTTTTCGTTATGTTATTCTGGCGAGGCCAAAAAAGATATAAATTATCACTCAAAAGATGCCCTTTCAAGCCTTTTAACAGGTGGGAAAGGAAGCAAGATCACTCGACAATCTTTTCATCTTTAGAGAGTTTGAAAAGAGCTCAAAGATGACTCCAGGGGGCTCCTTTTTTGTATATCCATGCAGGTCCGAAAAAGAGATAAACGTTTACCTGGTTGCATTATCATGTATTTACGAGCACGAGAAAAAACAAAGACTAAGCTTGGTATGCCCCCAGCCTGAAAGTTGGGCGATTAACTCTAGAATGATCATCAAATGCTGGAGACATTCCCTCCAAGATTAAATTCATTCACCAACATTGAGGTTGTCACCAATTTCTCTACTAGATGGAGAAAAAGGATAAGAGTGGATGAAATGAAGGTTCAAGAGAGGTGACTGTTTCGATTTTTAATGAGTTTGACAAGGGAAAATAACTATGCTCAGGGCTCTAGGTTTAAGCCCCAGATTGTTGTTTCATTTTTTAACGAGCTTGCTACGGAGAGGAAAACTATTATCAAGGCCTTTGTTTCATCTTTTAACGAGCTTACCACAAAGAAGTGAAACTATTCTCATGGATTCTTCTTGATCATGGCTTCCAAGAGAATAACGCTTTGGAAGGATACCATGTCAAGGGACAAAACTCAGTCATGGCTTCCAAGAGATCTTCACTTGATGGAAGAAAATCACTCTAGAAGGAATAGATGTTGAGGGTGATGACAGGGATAAGGAGATCAGGTTGCAAAATCCCTACCAAAGAGATCACCATGTCAACTACCAGATCCAAATTAGCAGAAGTCAAAGGCATGGGAGATGATGGAAAATCGACATCAGGAGAGGAGATAGACTGTATATCTGCTCGAATTTTTTCACGAGGAGGATGGAAAGAGGATAGATGATGGTTATCATCCTGAGGTACCTCGTCAATGCTCAACATTTCCATGATAGATTCATCCAAGGGAAAAATTGGGGAAATGTGATCGATTGCAAACGACAAGGAACTTAACCGTGATGGCATTGAATAACGGTCGGGTGCCAATAGATGTTGGTCATCCGACGATGGAGAAGTGGATTGGATAGAAACATATGGTGTTTCGGTTAGACTAAGTGGCACAGTGTCACCTAGTGCATCAAATTCAAACGGACTCGGTACAATCCAATGGTCAGATGATTCCAAAGATTGATAGGCCATGGTCGAAATCATATCGACAGTGGCAATATGATGTGTAGTCTGTGGAAGTGGTGTAGGGAAGGTACCCATAAGGCTAGAATATTTCAGTAAGCCAACACCAACACTTTCATACGTGATCTTGTGGTCTTCCAAGAAAGGAATGTTGTTGGTAGTAGGAGAGCAAGCATCAGTCGTACATAAATCTAACTGATCAACAGTGGCAATTTTTCCTTGATGAGGAAATTGTACACATCGAAAGACCGATGAGGCAACGACAGTCATATCATAAAACCAACTTCTTCCAAGTAACAAGTTGTAATCAAGGGGAGCATTGACCACCTCAACGTCAACAGTGATAGTTTTGCCACCCAATTGGATGGGCAGGGATTGTAAAATCCCATGGGGATGAAAACCTCACCCATCGAAGGCATGTAACATCGTTGTGGATTTGTTAAGTGTGGGTGATTTTAAACCTTTCTAACATGCTAAAGACATGACAGAATTTGAGGCTCCCTCATCCAGAATAGTTTGGTGGATTTATTGATTGTGAACAACAACATCAACTTGGAAATCAAGTTGGTGGGAGAGTTGAGACGCATAATTTTCCATGTTAAACATGATATGGTTGGACGAATCTAGATTAACAACGCCAATAGTGGCCAAGAGAATTCTATGTTGGCTGGGGCAGTGCTGTAGAACTTATGACACAGACATAGCACATGGTGCTTGAGCCAAATCTTCAACAATGTTGTAGTTCTAGGCGACAAGTGAACTAGGATTAAATGTAGCTTTACGGATAGTTCTCTTAGGAGGGCGTAATATAGAGTCGAACGTAGGTTTCTCAATCTGAAGTGGTCCAGATGGAGGATTAACCAATGGAGGACTAATGAAGGATGATGATCGATCCGATAAAGTACCAATATCATTAGTGTCTTTTCCTTTGTCAGGGTTACCTGGTGTGTACTATGTCTTAGAGCGAGTGTTCAAATTAACTCCATTAAACATATAAATATGTGCACTCGTCTAGGCCTCATCATGAGGATGGCTAGAACTGCCCCCAGGAAAGGGGATTTGAGCAACCATGAATTGCTGTTGTGGAAAAGGATGAGTAAGCACAGCGGGTTGTGAATTTCCTTGGAAACTTTTTGGCCACTTCATTGCAATGTGGACAGTCTCGAGTGTAGTGATCATCACCACAAATGATACATGGGAATTTAATTTTCCGTTGTGGTTACTTTTTGGTAGCAGGTGTTTGAGATTGATTTTTTGGTTGTTCATTGTTATTAGTATTTTTGGATTTATTCTTTGTCTTCTTCTTACCTCTAGATTGTTGTGAAGGGGTAGATTGAACTGCATTCACCTCAAAGATCTGAGTTTGGGGGTAGGTAGAGGAGAGTGTGGTCAATTGGGAAGTAGATTGACTTTTGACGGAACCAATAACATCGTCTGCATGAGATGAGGAGGACATATTGGATGGATCAGTATTAGCTCGAGCAGCATTCAGAAGAAAATAATACAAAGTACCAGATTGTGAATAAACCAAATCTAAGTACTGAGCCCGAGCAATGGTTTCTTCCTCGGTGACCGTGCCACCCATAGCGACATCGCGAGTGATTGGGGGTAAAAGTGATTTAGTAAACCATTCCGTCAATAATATGTCAGGAATGATTTCCTTGATCATCCTTCATCGTCATCTCCACTCATGAATATGGTTAGAGATATGCATGGATTCAGTTTGACGAAGGGAGGTCAAGAGTTCAATACCTGTCTTGTAGAAAATAGGTAGTTGAAAGTGCATGAGGAAAGACATTACAAGGGAATTGAAATCATGAAAAGAAGCACATGGTAGTTCAATATACCACTTTTCTACCGAGCCTGTAAGTGTTCGCTGGAAAAGATGATAACGTATAGAATCATCCATGAGGGAGTTTGATGAACACTACAAATGGAAAGTCATCACATGGTTATTTGGGTCTTCTCCATATTTTCCGTCAAATTTCAGAATATCAGAAGGAAGTTTAGCTGGAATGACTGGCCAAACCAGTGAATGAAAAATAGGATCATTAGTTAACCGAGACAAGTCTAGGAGGTCCAGTGTCGCAAGGAAAGGTATTTGTCATTTAATTTGTGGATGATACTGGTGTGGCATAGGAATACCAGTAGGACCATAAATTGGGTTAGGTGGATAGTTGTAACCAATAGGTCCTCCTACATACGGTTGTTGTTGGCCAAGATAAGCAGGATTTGATGAAGGATGAGAAACATTTGGATAACCTAGTGGGTTCTGAGCATTATAAGTCGAGTGATATTCTTGCCCATAAGGAGGATAAGCATTTTTCCCTTGAGGATGGTAGGGAGTAGATCCCAAAGGAGGATAAGGTTGTTTTCCCTGAGGACTCCAGGTGGTGTTTGGGATGCCGCCCAGATAAGGTTGTCCATAAGATGTTCTGGAGGTAATAGAATTTGATACTCCTACTTGTGGGTTATGATATGCATGACCCCTAATGTGGGGTTGGGTAAAAGTGCCTCTTGAAGATACTCCCTAGGGTTGTGAAGGGTTCTAGCAAACAAAGGTTTCCCCCCTGCCAGATGTGGATTAACAACCGGGGTATGACTGGAAAAGGGAGGTTGCCTTCCAAGAGGAGCATGAAAAGGGGGTTGTCCCCTGGGAGGGGTATGCCTGCCATAGAATGGTGGTCCTCCAAGAAGGATAGGTCCACTATATGGTGTTTGACCTCCAGTCAGTTGTATTTGGTTGGCAAGGGTTTGCATTCTCGGGTGAAAATATGTCCCAGCAGGATCGTGCAGAACATGTGGAGCTGTAGAGTGAAAGTTCGTAAAAGTGGGCGTAGGGATTGAAGTGCCTTGGGAATGCGTAGAGGTGATGAGTCCAACATTAGGATGCACTTGTGCTGATGCAATAGTAGGGTTAATGATCTGATCGATGGGGTGATTCATAGTTTTACCGGATGGTCCTGTTTAACCAGGAGGGTCATGAGGATGAAAGGATTGTGGAAAGGATTCAAAATTCTCATAGAGATCCCATCTTGATGAAGTCCTCCATACATAATGAGAAGGTGTGGGATTTGTATCTACTACAGTTCTAGGAAGAACAAGAGTCCTATACTCATCACCAAAGGTTGGTTCTGTGTGTCTCATATATGTTTCAGTAAAATCTCTCTCTGGTAATCGTGGGACCTCTTCGTCTATGACATTCCCAAGGGAGTATAAACGAAGAAAAAGTGGTTCAAGAGGGGTTACCGATGCAAATGTAGTGTGAGGAGAAGGATTCTCAATCGTAACCAAAAATCCTTCTGAGTTATCTAACAGAGTAGCAACAACACTTCCAACGTCATATTGATTTTCTACCTCTCCACGGTAGTTGTCTTCTAGAGGGTTAGGAGGTAAGGGTTGGTAGCCTTCTAGAGGAATCCCTTACATCCTATTCTATTGGAAAAGACCTTTATCATCTATAGGCTAAATTTTGGACAATAACAATACACACTGAAAATCTTAGGGCCAACTAACAAAAAGAAGCAGCATACGCTAATAAAATCTAGGAATCAAAACCAAGCAAACAAAACTTCTCTTGATGATCGTACTAGTTGGTGATGAAATCCAACATTACATGATCAATTCAAGAAGGGGATAGGATATGGTGGAACAGTTACAATGGTGACCTGCTTAACGCACTTTCACCTTGGTGCAAGCTTCCACGCAGTAATTATGGATTTACCCTCCAAGGATCCCGAGTGAGTTTGAACAATGTCTGTCCTAGGTACAGTGAGACTTCCCTTCACTGTCACCTTGTGTAAGTACCTAAGGATTATGGAAACTATGGACACCAACTCATAGTCATCCCCTGAGTGGGTACAGTCGACAGTCTAATCTGAAAGTATGGGCAAGATAACAAGTCTGAAATCAACTCGAGAGGCTCCCTCACATAATCGTGGGTATACCCTCAAGTGACCCGCAATATATGATCCAACCACTACAAACAGTTGAACCTCGAAGGGATAATCTTTGTAACTCACCTGAATGTGACATTGTGTGTAACCCCTATATGAGAGGGGGATCCCATAAAGCCTATACAACAATTGGATTTGACTCTCCCTATCTTAGGATGCTAATGTTCATTTTGAAAAAATTTGGAGAGTTGTACTCATAGCCTAATCCAAAGCGCTAATCCTAGTCTAATGTTGGTGGAAGATCCTAAAAACAAAAATGTTCTAGATAATTTTTTAATTAGCATTGATTTTATGGTTGTTCTTTACTCAAAGGGTGAATGAGAATGAAACTGATGGTATGATGACTCAAATCCCAAAAAATGCACAAGAATATGATAAGCAATATTGTCTTTCGATGAATGGATATTTAAGGGAAAGAGAGAAAATTGTTTTCACTATCAAACACTAATATGCAATGTCCTCATACAAGTGTTTCTCAATGAAATCCAATGCAATCCTAGAAATTTCATAAATGCCTTCTAACATCCAAACCAATCACTAAAATATGTCATTTTTCTTATATGTGAATGATAATCAAATGCAATACTTCTAAATTTCAATCAGACTTCAAGATTAAACAGTCAGAAGAAAACCTCACACAAAACAAAAAACACACTCTCATCGTGAAATAGACAAGAAGGACAAAGATAATCAAATTGCAAACAAGAACCAAAACCTCAAACAAAAAGAGAAATGATGGAAAGTTGACCTCAAAGATCAAATGAAAATTTCATAGAACTTTGGATTTCCTCACAAAAGTTTTCACTCAATTAGATAAAGGAGAAGAAAAAAACAAATTAACTCTTGGTCAGTAAAGACAAAGAGTGGTTTCAAGGCAAGGAAAGAAGATGTCAAAACCCCAAACAAAAGAGGATGAAATCTCATAAATAATGTTGTTTGAAAGCCAATATCAAGATGGACTGAGAGTATAGGACCTTGAGCAAATGCCAAAACCCAGAAATAGCTTCAAAAAATGCAAATTTTGGAGAATTTCTCACAAACAATGGGGCAGTGCTCTAGTATAAGGGGCACCAGGGTGTTTGAGCACTCTGTGTAAGGCTACAGGGGAGTGTTAGCGCTATGACAACAACAAGGGGGGAGCTCTCTAATCCAAAAACTCAGAAAAATGTCCAAAAACGTAAAAAATGAAGGAAATCCAGTCAATCAAGGTGATCTTGATGACATAATGAGGCAATCAAACCAATCCAAGAATCAAAAAGACAATATGGAGAAGATCAAATTAGTGGGCAAAGGTAAAAAACAAGATTTGGGAATGGAAACAAAAATCAGAGCTCCTCCCTAGTGGAGTTTCCAATTTTTGTTGTAGCTGAATCCCCTTGCAAACAAGTGGATTCCCTCTTGGCCTCTAAACTCCTAAGGCCAAGACAGAAGGTGCTTAACATGGACACTTAATTCCTTTTATATCTAATCAAGCTAATGAAAGAAAGAGAAGGAGAAAGATATGTACCTTTTGAACGACGTTTGTCCTTGCAAAGTCCAAGCTAAGCTTCGATCTTGAGCTCCTCGATAGGTCCTGTAAAACAAGAAAAGATACAATGGACTTCCTACTCCACTGATATTAGCTCAATCATAGTTCCATCTATTGCAGAAGAAAATATATGGAACAAGTACAAGTTTGAAAGAAACAAGCCAAGCATTGATTGTATTAATGAGAACAAGTAAAAGCACTTACAATCCTTTGAATGAACGTGTAGTATCCTTTTCCGGTTCTCCTTTTCCAACCCCTTTCCTCAATCAATATCCATTGATTGGTTTGATATCATCTCACTCATGATATCATAAGTTTGATGTAATTCTCAATTTCCATTATGTCTTTCACCATGATAAGGCCGCCTTATATAACCTTGGAGAGGTCCAACCACTTGAGAGATCTTTGGGATAAGTTGAGGATTCCTCTCCTTCAATTGAGGATCTCCCCTAAGATCATTCCTTGACCATCTATTCAAATCAAACTACCTTCAGGAATTGAGGGATTCTTCCCTTATTTGCTTTAACAAACCCAAAATTTGCTAAAAAGAGGGTAACTCTCCCCCATAAGGGTGAACATGTCACTCAAGCACTCCCCCAAATAGGCTCAGGGAGCGCCAACACTCCCTAATAGTGGGTAGGGGAGTGCTCCTCTCCAAATTTCATTTTTTGAGTGATTTTTCCAATGGCAAAGGGCTTGTACTTCTTGCCAAGTGATTTTTCTTCTTCCACACTATCCTTTGAGGTGTCTTAAGTGTCTTCATGATGTCGTTATGGGCATGACATAGGCAATATGGCAGCATACGTTTTTTGACACTTGCAACACTTATAGTCAATATGCGACACTTACAGACAAGATGCGACACTTACAACACTCGTAATGACGACACTTGCGACACTATCAAAGTGAGTAATTTTGAGGTGTAACAGTGTGCTTGTAGAAGTGGTTGCTTTTGTTGTTGTTGTTTATTTTCTATTAAAGAGTGCAGGTGATGTAGATGGAACTATTGGAGAGGAATTCATAAGTTTTGACTGTCACGATTTGTGCAGATCGAATGTAATGGTGAAATAAATGTACAGTGCACAATACTAGATTTTTCATGAATATGAATAAAGATCCAAAGCGAAAAATCTTTGTGGACTTAGCCCAGGAGGGGGTGAACCAAGGTATATCAGTGTCATGTGTATGAATGTTTTCATTTCTTACAATTATATTTTATTTAATGAGCTATATGATAAATATGATAAAATAATAGATGGAATAATACTGCAGAACACTAAATGAATTTGTATCATTGGTTATATGTTGTGTCACTGGTAAGAGTTAGGATCAATATCATAAATGTGAACTTGAGGGCTAGGAGTTGATTATATCTAATGCCTCTAAGAGAGATACACATCCCATCCCATGGTTACATACACCTAAGTCTTGTGACCACCCATTGAAGCGATCTTGAGTGAGACTGTGTAGTGCACTTTGTGGATTGTGTTTCCTTCTGGTATCTAGAAGGGTCGATGGTCGAAGGGTTGTTGGTAACCTTGTAGTTAAAACATGGGCCAACCTGTAAGAAACCAACAATAACACTTGGGCATGACAACCTACTTCTTCAATGATACATGGGCCCAAGAAGTCGCCTCTTCAATTTAGTTCACATAGGTTATTGGTTGTCCAAAGCTCAAAGCTTTCCATGTACATGTATTTTGACGAAAACATGAGAGTACAGATGGTAGGAGAGACTAATGATAATAATGATGGTAAACTAAACTAAATTCCCCAGATATATGTGCATGTTCCCAAATTAACACTTGTCATGTTAGGAACTACATGGAACCCCCACATGGTGATACATTCTCACTTTCAAACTTAGGATAAATGAATATTCCAAAATTTATACTTTACTATCTTAGGAATATTAATATACTATGTTGGGCAACTGAGAGGGGGGGGTGAATCAATTGTTACCGTGCTTAAACAATTATGCTTATTTTAAACTCTTTGTAGAGCACTTAATGACAATAACAATAATGCAGGGAGGTAAGAAATAGAACATTTGACATCAATCACACATATGAAATATACAGAGACAGATATTTCCCGAGGAAACCCATAAAGGGTAAAAACCTCTTCTTCTTGGTATGATAAGTAATCTTTACATTGGATACATTATCATACATATGAGCTCCAACTCATTGTGAGGCTACAACCTCTGTTTTGCAAGTTGCAACTTGCTGAGAGCACCAAATATTTGTTTTCTCTAGCACCTACTAGAAGGAAGCACGAACTCCCTGGTTTCTCTAGCACCCACTAGAAGGAAGAACCAACTCCCTGGTTTCTCTAGCACCCACTAGAAGAAAGCACCAACTCCTTGGTTTCTCTAGAACCCACTAGAAGGAAGCAACAACTCCCTAAGTGTTCCAACACCAACTGGATGGAAGCACCAACTTCCAATCACACAGGCGCCAACCTATAAAACAAAGAACAATAGTTCTCCCTTGCACCACCCTGCCGCCCTGGTTTCTCTGGCTGCAACTAGATGGATTCTACAACTCCCTGTGTTCAAGCACCCACTTGAACCTCTGAGGAAAACAGCCCTCCCTACCACCTCCATACCACCTTGAAATATAAAGTTTCCTATATATATAAATTTATCACAGTGATACAATATTTATCAATGGCTTATAGGTCTCATCATTGTTCTGCTACACTGCTCTTCTCTACCTGAGTCGGTGTCTTCCTGCACCCCCTTTCTTACACTTTATGTTCTTCTGCCTTTTATTCTCTATGCAACATGTCCCTTACATGCACCATTCCTCTTCTGTGCATTTCAGTTGCGACACTCTTCCTCCTTCTACAAACTAGAATCACTCTCAACAACAACCAATCTCTTCTCTGTTCTGCGTTTTTATTCTCTGTGCATCTTCTGCATCCTCTATTCACAATGCTTTTGCATGCTCTCCCCATGTCGAGTGCTCTACCTGATCATCATTGCAACTCCTCAGCTTCTCTGGTGGTTAAACCCATGTGTCCATCATCACTGGGTGTTATGTCGAGATTCCTTAGCCTCTTCAACAGTCAAGACTCTTCGTCTTCTCTATCACAGTCAAGCTCATTCCCTCTGTTGCAGTTCTAGGCTCCAGCAGTCTTACATCTATCAATCGCCTCTATGAACAGTCTTCATTCCACTAGCAGATGCCTCAAGACTCTTCATCTTCTCTGGCGACCACCCTGAAGTCACTTCAAGTCCTCTGGCAGAAACCATCAGTCATTTCTAGCAGTTACACTATGAACCTCCAAGAAAACGTATCAACAACTAAATCTCCAACCGTCCAAGAGTCATGATTCAGTTCTGCAAACTGAATCGTAACTGATCGATTAAATGTGAAGAGAAACAATAGCCCTTCGATCAGATTTTCAAGTATCCAACATGTTGGATTACAAGCACAGGGTCTCGCGTTGATTTCGCCATTTCGCATTTCGACATTTCATCATTTCGACATTCCTGTGGTGAAGAGTATTGACTCTTCATGTTACAATCGTTGAAAAGGATCTTATCTTGGTGCTAGGTCATCCCTCTCACATGATCACTGACGGTGACCACAGCCTACACCAAAAGGTGTTTTTCGCATTTCGACATTTCGCGATTTCACATGTCGCGAATTTGTGTTGCGAGGCATCTCGACTGTCCAAGTCATGATCCCAAAAAGGGAGTTTAGTTGTTAGTTCCTTCCTCCAACTCTCTATGGTGTGACCATAACCTATGACCACTCGCTAATCATTTGAGCGCTTCGCTTTTCAGATCAACGGTCCACTATCCGTGGTGATCGGACGACTATCCTCTGCCCTGGAACTTCAGCTTTTGGGACTTTGGGGGAGAGTTGATGCTAAAACTCCCAAAACTAAATTCCTAGAATGAAATCACTCGATGACATGTCGTGATCCCTGTGTCTTCCACGTGTCACTCAAAGTTGTCATTTCCAGGTTCCTGAAATGCCAAATCAACTTGACACTTGTCCTTATATGATTGTGCCATGTGTCCTTTCTGACATGGTTTGTTGATGTGTCTATTTTGGGATTTGTGGGTTCGCTACTTCAAAGATTAAATTTACTTTGATCTTTGATTTCCCAGTCTGCGAAACTCCGAAATGGAGTCTTTGTTGATGTGCCTATTTCAGGATTTTGACGTTTCTCATTTCGCAACTTTGGGACTCCTGTGATGAAGAGACTCGACTCTTGACTCCTCCAACTCCCGATATCTAAAAATCTGAAATGAAGTCAGATCGATGGTCCACAATCTTGATGATTCGACAGTCCAGATATTTTCATGATTTCTCATATCGCGAGTTCCTGTCGTGAGTTGCTTCATTGACTCCTCCAACTCCCGGTATCTGAAACTCTGAAACGTCATGGTTTCACATTTTGTGATTTCATCATTCTTGTCGTGAGTTTCCTTGACACCTCCAAATCCCAGTATCCGAAACTCCGAAATGGAGATTAAGTCATGGTTTCACATTTCATGATTTTTTTCCATGAGTTTCTTCCTTGACTCCTGGAATTTATGCTTCTAAATGGGATCCAACGATCACTTGTTGAACTTACCATTCCATGCCATTATCCCTGCGTTGTTGGTCGTGATCTTTGCCATCAATGACAAACACGCATACTTTGCACTATCTCTTCTGATCTTATTGAGCTTGCTCTACTGCGTCTTCCCAAAATATTTATGGTGCCCATCTAGCACATTCTTCATGTACTTAAGCCATCATCGTTGTTGTACTTGCCATAAATGACAAGAATACACTGCCTGTAAAACATGCCAACAATCTCCCCCTTTGGCATTGATGGAAACAAAGGCACCTAGACTCTTTTCTCCCCCGTTGACATCAATGTCAAAGAGCACATGCTCCCCCTAAGTTGTTGCAGTATTTTTAGGAGGTATCAGATATTAAACCAACAAAAACTCCCCCTGACAGGATGGACTCTCTTATTTGAGGCCTGCAAAATATTTGTATCTAAACCAGAGTCTTCTCCTTCTAATTCTTCGACCTGTTCATCTTCAACTTCCACTGTATCCTCTATAGAATACTCAAAGTTGCTCACCTCTCTTATTGGGACTCCTTCATCAACCTTTTCTTGTCATAACTGGATGACTCCCCATGTCATTGTTCTCTTTCTACTTCGGATTGCTTTCCCCCTTTGTTCCTAAAAGGTTAGCTTTCCATGACAATTTATTTCCTCTTGTTATCTCTACAGGATGTCATGTATATCATTTTGTAAAACAAAATGTTGTTGCTGAGGATGTTGTTGTCCTGTTGAAACACTACGTAATTGTAGCTCGCACTTTTCAAACAACCCTTGGATTTTCCCATTGATTCTCATCAATTTCTATTACTGCAAATTCATTTTTCTTCCATGATTCTTACAACCCAAGG
>SNQJ01S0002877.1:266674-328992 GCA_010110895.2 Picea sitchensis
ATATTTTCCAGCATAAAAGTTTTGTTAATGTGTAACACAAATATTTATAATTTCCTTAGAAAAAATGAACAATTCTTACTTACATAGACTTCCTTAACACTTTAAAAAATAATTAATCAAATTAAATAAATTCATACATTGATACACATAAAATTCATATACTTTGAAATTCATAAATTCCTTAACATAAAATGCAGAAACAATGAGATTGATAAAAAAAAGTATGCCATGATATATATATATATATATATATTCAATGTCATCTAAATTGTACATTTTTAACAAAATAGCAGCAAGTGCCCTAACAAAAAAATAGTTGAATGGTGGCCTAAATACAAAATGGCAGTAATTAGTCACTCATTGACCACTTCCATCCTCTCCACCCTCAAGACTATCCTGGAAATTGATCTTTCTCTTCTTGATCAAAGAAGCACCTTGAGTGGATTTTCACCTAGGTGTGGTTCGTCACTCTGGAGATAGAATAACAAAAAAACATTGTAATAAGTTTTTTTCCACAATGAATTAAAAGACATACAAAATGATACTTTGTAATTCGACATAGGAATATTAATCATATATGTTACTACTAATTTTGAGGGCCCTAACCTCCTCCGTGACCGTAATATCTCAGTGCTGCTACCCTCTGTTAGTTACAAGGATCAAATCATGAAATTTAAACAAATATGAAGAAGATCAATTCCATTCATGATACATAAAAATTGATCATCAACACATTATATCATTGTGAACATATCAAGAATTAATGGAGAGCCATTGGAAGGTGGAGCACTCTATTGTACAACTTGATCTGAGGAAACATGTACTGTGGCAGCCTCGGTGGATGGTGCATATGGAAATGGTGGGGGGGTGGCATACGAATGCATCCATTATGGATGGATGTGATGGAAGAGGTGGTGCAGATGGGTTTCCTACTAGTACATCCATTGAGGATGCATGGAATAATAAATATGGTGGGGGTGGGTGACGATGAAGCCCCACAGGATGTACAAATGACATAATATGGATTGGCTCGAAAATAGGTAACCCAACAATCATGGTCGATTTCCCAAGTCATGGAAAATTAATGTAAATGGAAAAAATATCAGCATCCTACACACACATTAATAATATTGTTATTAGTACAAAATAGTAAAATTCAACAACATAAATAAAACAAATTTTAAATTTAAATCAGATTTAAATCAACATGTGATATCTGTGAAGTAGGTGACATGACCATCCTCGGTGGACATTGTTCAACACCACCTATTCCCACAACCTGTAAAAACACAAGAACATTATAAATTTGATGATTCCAGAAAATAAATAAATCACTATGGTGAATTTATCAAATCTGACACATACTTGTGTATGAGGTAGACCAAATGAGCAGGCTACCTCTACTACTGCATCAATGGTGGAGAAATACACTTATGCATCTATCTACACAGAGGGTTTTCTATACATGCATAGTAACTGCAAAACATCATACCATAAAATATCGAAATAAATACACAAAATACTATATAAATATATAACCATGAAGAACATAGAGATGGTTAATATAGTAACCTCCATGAAGCTTCGGTGTCATTTGGCCTCCATACACCCATATAAAGTCTGACCGTGACTCATGCATCTGTGAGGATCACATGAACAACTAATCTATCGATGTCCCATCTCCTCATTTCCCTTTTCTCTAGGGGTTGAAGGTCTAACCCTTGTCTCAATGTCACCGACATGAACCTCCTACAAAGATAATGAAACAAAACTACCATGTTGCACTAAACTCCAAGTCAAGGATGATATAGATAATCATGCAATTTATAATCCCTCTACAACAGGGGGTTATTGGGAAGGGGGGTTAGGCCTTCACTTTGGCAGGTGAGGACCTAACATGGTATCATGCATAACATGCTCTCGGTCTTATGCGGACCCTATACCCACCCGCTGAAAATCCCCAATACCAAAGTAGTTCACATGGTGACCCAAAACAAATTATCTGCATAATTTTCTCAAAAAATATAAATGAACCTTCATGTTATTGTAGGGAGTTTTATCATACACCATGAATCACCTATCCATCCATTTTTGAAGAATTTTTGGGTGGATGCACCAATCAATACAAATGTGTTTCTTGGTGACAACTAGTTGTTTTCTAGATCGAGGATCAATAAAAAGATACATCAACTCTTGTTTGGAAATACCCAAGTCTCTAACTTGGTTTCTATCCAGTCCAGTCTTATAAAACTTAAACATTCTAGACGTGTATCCAAAAATGGTAGTTAATTTCCCTTGGGCACTTGCAATGGATGATACAATGGCATTCAATGAAGTGGCCAAGGACAATCTTCTAGGTTTTCTTGTGCCCCTTAATTCATGGACAATAAACCTCATTGTTTCCAACCCCTCATCAATCTATATGTTTATGTTTGGTGGTTTTGGTGGGTTGAAGTTTTTTGGCTCTTGGTCTACTTGTGTATGGTTTTCATTGTCTCTAGCTTCAATCTTAATAATATCTGCTCCAATTTAATAAGGCATGGCATATAAATTAGGTTGGTTTTTTTTATTAAAATATAAAATTACAATAAACATGCAAATATATATTTTAAGAAATTAAAAGAGATGAGTGAGGCATACAACATAACGTTGTTCTCCTACAAGACAGAAAATAAAGAGTATTAGTGAAATTTGTGAACAAGAAAATATAAGATATGGAAATGCACTTATGATAAAGGTATTACAGACAACAATTTCATTTAAGGAAACTAGAGTAAAGAAGGATTAGAAAAAACTCATGAATGTAGAATATCATGCAAATATGAAGAACCAAACATGGAAATTTGTGTCATGTCTTAAATGAATAAATGATATAGGTTCCAAATGTGTGTATAAGACAAAATTTAATTTAAATGGGGCATAAAACTACCCAGCATGAGTTTTTTAAGCTACCAAGTATGTTGGGGATGTTGGAGGTTGATATTAAGGGAGGAATATATGCAAATTGTCCCCTTCCACTTCACCTTTTCATGCAAATTATCTATAGCTATTTTTAAAGGGGAAATGTTAGGCAATGGAATAGGTCACTTTCTATGAATTTTTTAGAAGATTAGAAGTTTTTATGCTTTAGATTCTTTTAGAAAATATTATATGAATTGAATAAAACTAAAAGATAACTATAGTGGGAGGAAAATTCAAGCGTACCTGGCTTGCATTGGACACAGTGGCAAGATCTCTTGAGTATTTTCTTACTTTTGTTCTCCTCTCTAGCTCAATGATGGGAAACCATGAGGCACGATTTGTGAAAATGGGAAAACATTTTTCCCACAGTCCCTTAAAAAAGGGCAAAAAAGGAACATGTGTGCATTATGAGAGTGCATACACATTCCTAAGAGAATGCACACATTCATAATAAGTTCCACATGTTCATAAGAACTGCATGTGTTCATGTCAACATGCCTATGTGGCACACTGAGTGGAAGTTTGGGTTTTTCTGAACCTCTAACATTAGCAATGTGTGCACATTCAAGCTCCTGCGAGTGTGCATTCCTACTGACCCCATTGCCACTTTTTCTTCCACCAAATTTATGCACACAACAATAATCCTATAAAATTTCATATATTAATATGACGTTGTCTAGCTGTTCCGGGAAATGGCTTTTTTCGTCGGAATCCAACGATATAAACTTACATGAAATCACTATTTTTTGTTGTTTAAAACCCATTTAAGAATGAATAAATGGATTCAACATGTTGAAAAATCCGTCAGGCACTCGGATTATACAAAAATAATCACTGAAATATGCAGATCTAACAATTTCTCGCTGGGTTTTGGGGAAATCTTCCCGAAAAATGTTGCCGGAAAAGAGCCATTTTGTAGAATGTTTAGGCTACGACTATTAATAATACAAAACACTTTTTAAAATTATAGAAATTATCAATTACATCTAATTCATATATTTCAAGGCTTTTAAAATGGATTGATGTCATCTACGAGTACTCATCATCTCTGTTTTTATAATTGCAAGTCTTTGTAGTTACATAGATCTTTTCATCATTGCATAAATTTTCTACAATAATAAATACCATTAAATACAATATTTCAAAACATTTACCCAAGTTATATCATATTAAGACACAACTCCATAATTAAGTTTGTCATTATTATATTTTTCATATATTAGGATACTTATGCAAATTTATTTCAACACCATAAGAATGGAAAAATACTTAACATATATATATAATGGATTTGTATAATTGGCGATGTAAATCAATGCATATATAAAACTCTTGATCAATTGAATATTTTATATGAGAGTAATATAAAATGTTTAAACTCACCATAAGAATGGACAAATACTTAACATACATATATAATGGATTTGTATAATTGCAGATGTAAATCAATGCATATATAAAATTGTTGATCAATTGAATATTTTATATGAGAATAATATAAAATGTTTAAACTATTGAAAATATAAATCACAACCAAATACAAAATAAATAAATAATTTATTTTTTTTTATTAACCATTTAAAACACTTTCATACATAGAAAAATTAGCATACAAAGTATTAATTGCATTATTTAACATAATTTTATTTTTTTTATAATAAATCAAATATCATTGACACTATTCAAGTGTATTAAGAATGTAAACAATTTACATAACAATTATGTGTCATCCACATCATCACAATTGTAATTATTTCTAATTATATCCCTTCATAATTACAAATACATTTTGTTTTTAAATTGTTTCCAATCACTAGCATTAAAGATATAGAAAACTTTATTTAGAAGTTTGAGATATCTATGTGGATTTCCAACACCAACATAAACCTTTCTAAGTATTATGTCACAATCATTTTATGTTAAAATAGATTTAAATTTCTCTTTTTAATTGAATCTTGTTCACTAAAAAAAATGACAAAATGTCGTTGATATTTTTATGTCGCATTGATGTCCATATACCAACCTAAAAAATAATAAACACTCTTTAAATAATTCTCCCACCCTTTGGGAATATAAATTAAAGATTTGTACTTGTACAAATATCTAGATATCTTGGTAATGGCATTCTATGGTCATCTTTTATTCTTTGCATGTAGAAAAGCTTGATTCATCTCAAATATAATCAATCATTTATTTAACACATATCTTCTTTTTCAAGAAAAGATGTACAACTCAATGGTTAGTATTTATATTTGTATTATAAAAAAAATTAAGTAAATATTAACACAAATATGGTATATAAATTTGTTAAAAAATGTTTTTTTTTCTCAATAACCAATTTTTGAAATAGATGCACTTGTGACCATCATTCTTATATAAAAAAATATTGATATTAAGTTATGTATCTATCTATTTATCTATATTTGAAATAGTTATAATTTATATAATAGGAAAGTTATGGGTTTATCTCACAATAAGTTATTACAAATACAAAAAGATGTTCTAATAAAAAAAATTGAAGAACAACCAAAAATTCAAAAGCATTGTCTCATGATTCATGGATGGTAAACAAGGTGAATCATTAACTTTAATTATAGAGCCTAATCTTGAGTGGATCAAAAGAATCTATATAGTGACCTCCTCAATTTTGGGGTAGAGATCACACCTCTAAATTCTTAAACTAACCCTTCAGTCTCTATCTCTCCACACACACATAATTGAAATGGTTATAAATTGAATTAAGAGAAATTTGTGACCTAGTTATACAAGAAGTTAATACAAAAAATGAAAGTTTGATAACGAAGTTTTAAGAAGACCAATTTTTTAAAAAGAGATGCCTACTAGCTAAGCAATCCTTATATTTCTAACAATATGACTTCAAATTCTACATGTAGAAAGAATAATAAGTTATCCCAATAACAAGACTACCTTACAAAACATAAAGAGCCTACCTTATACAACATAAAGAGCCTTGGACATAGAAGAAAATAGGCCCATAGAGAGTTTCTTTCTTGATTTTTAGTTGGACGTTGAGCTCCAAAGATAGATTTACATATGCCATATCTTTGCGAGATTGTTATATAGTTGTTTCATCCTTCAAAACTACTCTAATAGACCCAATTGAAATATTTCGAAACAAAGCCATGTAGTAAGAACTTATCGGGACTACCTAGAACCAATTCACAAAGAATGTTATGGTATCCTACAAATATAGGTCACTATTACTGCTAATTAAATATTCTTGGTTTTTTCAGAACTAGACTAAGATGCGATCTTTATAGAGAAATGAGAAAGAGAACATTAAATATTCTCAATTTGATGAATAATCCTTCCTAAACCTAATGAAAATCATAAATTTCACATAAAATGCATTTATTAAAGTTTCTATGACCCTCCATACTAGATTCCACCAAAGGAAAGGATTCTGAGCTATAGCTAAATGAATCAAAATGAAATATCCACCATGGAAGAAGCCCAGAAGAAAAATACCCATAGAACTAGAGACAAGTCTAATAAAAACCCTAATTACAAAGAGGAACAACCCATACGGACCACATAGCCATGTTGAACTTAGGAAGCCAAGTACGCCAAACTTAACTAATGGGACTAACTAGGCGACCCAAAAACAATACTTGGAAAAAGCATAAAAAAAAACCATTAAAATCCCACCTACATTTTAGTGAGACGCATTTCTATTTTAGTAGCCTATCCACTATGACACTTGGATAAATGATGGGGGTATTGTGAGGGAAAGTGGAGTTAAAACCCATCTCATCCACCATAATGAGGTTTGACACTTATATTCGAACTTCATTTTCATGCCATTTTGAAATTTTAAAGAGAGATTATTCATGGGGAGATAAACTAAATATGAAACCACTCTACGCTACTTTAAGCTCATAATTCCATGGTATAAAGGGACACCTTTATTTTCCATGGAGTCTTCTCGGCTGTTGAATTCCCTCCATTCTTAGAAGTATTCAATGCAATTCATATTTCCTTTCCATCTCTTACATTTTTTTTTATCAGTCTAAAGACGTTTTGTTTTCAGTGATAAGTTGATTTTTCATTTGATGAATTATTATTATAAATTTTCTAATTACTATAATATTTTTATTATTTTTTTTATAAAGTTATTCCTTCTTCTTGATCATTAAACGATTCTCTTATTAGTATCGTATTTTTTATCTTTTTATATAAAGCTAGTGCTTCTTCTTGATTATTAAAAGATTCCCTTAGATTCTAGGTAAAGTTTAGTATCATTTCCTTTGCAATAAAACACAACCCACCCATGTACCTTCCACCACAAGATTACCTTGCATTATTGAAAAAGACAATTTACTATTTCTTCTTCGGTTTCCAATCCTAGGATTCATCCTCATCCGGTTTGATTTTCCATGAGAGAGAAGGATGGAGCCCATCACATAGAAATTTTGATTGGAGGATTCTCTCAGATGAGATATCCTTTAATCACAACCACCCCTCCACTCCTCCACTTCAAGAAACATTGAATTATTTCATTTAACTTCGTTGGAAATGATCACTTTAAAGAAAATATGTCACAATTGTGCTAGCAATTTTCTTGGAGAGGATTGTTCTTGAGTGAAAGTGATCTAATTCCTAACCAACCATATTTTTGATAAAAAAAATTACGCATTGTAGTCTAGGCTCAACTGAGAATATTTTTTTATTTGGAATGCACCATTAAAGTTGTTATTTGATATTATGAATGTTTATGCTAAAATTTGGATGTCACATAATTTGTACTATATTAACAAAGGAGAGTTTCCAAACTTGGATATAGATGCGGCATTCTAAAAATTTATGGCTAATTGATTCTTTGGATAAGAAAAAAAGTGAAAGTGAAAATGTTGATAGGCCTTGAATCCTTGTTTCTTTAAAATTTGATAAGTTACAAGATTTTAATGGACCATGATCCAAGAAAAAAACTTGGCAAGTCATCTCCTTTCCATATATGTTTCCATAGAACTAATTTGGGTGGGTGGGAAACATACTTTCAACAAAAGAGAATATTTATCTTGAAGAGATTAGAAATTAGCATGAGGACCATGTTATCTCTAGGTAGAGAAAAAGTTTTACCTCTCCAAGGGGAATACCTAAACATACTATAGGCAATTTTGCCAATGTCACTTGGACAAAAGTGTGGGGCAAGGTTGTTGAAGTGACAGTGGAATCTTACTTGTAGTATTCTTAGGTCTTCCCCTTAGAGAAGTGAATTTTCCTCTAGTAAGGATAGAGAGATAATAGACCCCAACCACTTGTATCCTGAGAAAATAGGTTAATAGGAGTCACTCCTTGTATCAGGGAGAAAACAGATACTATTTGATCCATTACAAGGCGCAACGAAGATAGGTCTTTCCATCCCTTCCAAAAACCTGAATATAATCAATCCCATATTGAAATTGCACATAAAGTGTGAATCCATTAATCCTTCAACCATTATATCCCATATGATTCCATATAATAAGATAAGGGAGGATTATGCATGATTATATCTTCCCAATTACTAATTATTTTTCCATTTTCTTGAACCCAGAAGACATGATATTAGATGATATGATTTGCTTCCCTACATAGCCTCAATACTTAAGATCCTCATTCTTTTGAGAGTCTATGATATAGGCCTCATCACTTTCTATTTCTTTGAACTATATTTTATGAAAGATTATTTTCCATATTCCTTTCCCCTATCATTAATCTCCATAGAATTTCTACTCCCAACAATAAATTCATAAGGTGAGGGTATTTAATATCCATTTCTCCATTTTCTTTAGGTTCTCTCACCATGTTTGAGTAAATCATAAGAATAGGTTTATGAAACTTCTTAGTGATATATTTCCCATCTTTCCATAGAAACTTTCTTATTTATCTTCCACTCTATTGCATTATCCCTATTGGATCCAACATGGTTGATCTTTGATATATTGGAAAAATAGATAAAATTGATTTTCTTAAGATGGTCCTTCCCACTAGATTTAGCAGCTAGGATAAAATTGATATATAACTATTATGTCAAGTAGTATATAATGTAAGAGGATAACATGCAAAAATAGTTATAAACGATATAAGGATTATATGAAGAAAGGATTTGGTATACAAGAATAATATAAGTATAAAATGATGGTATATGTAAATGGATTGAAAGGAGGTAAAATAATGAGTAATATTATGAAGGAAGTGAGTATGACAATACAAAAGATATATAACAAAACATGAGTGAGATGAAATTATATGTTAAGGAGATTTGAAGAAAAGTAATAAGTATATGTAGAATAACACCTATACATATACATATAATCAACAATAGTTAATTAAGTATAATGAGATAAAGTATAAATCTGGTAATTACAGTGTGTGTGTGTGTGTGTGTGTGTGTGTGTGTGTGTGTGTAGATAAAAGTTAACAATAAAGTAATAGACAAGTGTTAAAGAGAAAGAAAAAAAATACATGGCAAGAAATGGAGTAGGCAAAATTGTATTTTTAGTGACTAGAGTAATAGATTCAAAAGATGAAGAGAATGAGGTACAATATGCTGAGTAAGCAAAGACATTAAAATAATAAGTGAATGTAAATAGATAAAATATATGAAAAACAAAAAGTGTGGGATGTGTTATACGTAAGATTAAAGAATAAGGTGCATAATAAATTAGATCAACATAGGTTAAGGAGATGAATATAATAAAAAAAACTAGTACTTGTGTTTGTAATAAAAACGTTGGATCAAGGGTGGTTAATTAAAGAAATTATGCCAAAAGGAAATAACAAATGATTGGGCTATTTGATGATGCTTTTAACTAGGATAGAAAGGTGAAAAAAAATAATAGGAAAGAGGTTAAATATGGAATTAGAATTGAGTTCAAGGTGGATTGGAAGTGCGTGAACAAGCAATATTATGTAGTTTATGGAACAAAAAAATGGTAATAGTCGTTTAAGAATAGTGAAGTGTGCTACGTAAGTGGTAAATTGAATGTATTATATAAAAGTAAGAGAGAACAGTGGAAGTAAGCAATACAAAGTTTATGAGATAATGAAATAATAAGATGACAAGTTCACAAATAATGTAAAGTATATTTTAGTTAAGAAATGATGATTTCCTTAAATAAGAAGTGAGAGAAAATGTAATGGTATAATGAAATGTGTGAAAGGAAAGATAAATAAGAAAATATTGTATAAGGAATGTTAATGGACTATAGAAAATTTGTGATGGAGTAAAAAAAAAAAAATCTAAGTGATACCATAAGTACCTATGTTGTAATCAAATAACTTGAGTTCAAAATGATAATATAATTTTTTATATGATATGTTTTATTACATTGTGGGTTGTGGTGTGATGTTTGGATGAATTGGTTGTGGTTGACGTGATATTAACCCAACTTATACTTAGTTATGCATTGATTTGATAAGTAAAATTGAGTTTATTACTAAGGGATAATAGTAGTGGGTGCAAGTGACTAAAATAATTACTCCTTACCAGCACTTTGTATGAAGATAACATTTTAGATAAATCCAAAATTTTGTCAGAAGAAATACATTCTCAGCATAACATTTATGATGTTTACATAATGGGAAATTTCCCTATCACTTTATAGAAACCATTTTACAAGTTGAATGATAAACAATGAATGTTCATCCCACTACTAGACTTTGTACGTAGTAAGGGGAAGGAACTTGAAAGTGTTATTGACACAACCACAAAGGGATAGGGGCCAAAGTCGGGAAGTATCATGTAGGTATAAAGGATAAGGTTGAGATGTATAAAGATCAATTGCGAATAAAAGACGTCCTTAAGAAAAGTAATTATAAAATGTGGAATGGACCCTAGTAAGAAATTAATTCTTGATCTAAAGATGCTCACAAAGACATGGTAAACATGGTTCACTTCGAAACATGTATGTGCTTTGTAATACTGTTGTAGGTAGAGAACCTTTTGTTCTTCAAATATGACAAAGAGATCCATATACTCAACATTTCCTCATCAAGACCTAATCTTTATTACTTAATAAGAAGGTCACTGATTAAGAATAATCACTAAAAAAATCACTGAAATGATCGCTTCATATAATGATGGATTATCAATATCTTCGTAAATGATCCTAATCATGGGAAGCTTCAGCAATGCCATATGTGATGCATCACTCGAGTTAGAGAGATAATCAATCCAGTAGTAATTGGTTATAACTATAAAGGTATTACGCATGGGATTATATGCATGGATTAATGAAAGTTATATAAATCTCAATATAAGATTCACTTAACAAGAAAACTAATAAAATTGAGTTAAGGTTTCAAGTAGTAGTAGCTAATATAGCCCAAGATCTACTACTTGGGAGGATGGAAAGACCTTTCAACGAGATCATCCCTCACTTTTTTTTACCATCTCGGGACTATGTTTTCTCGAAGGTTGGATGTATGTAATGATACCTTTTGACTTAGACAACTAGAATTACTTAAGGCTTAATCATCTTTATTTTCTATTCACTATAAAACTATTAATGATACACTTGAAATTTTAACACATATGAACCTATGTGAATGTCAATTATATGAATGTTTTGCATTATTTGAATTATGATGGATATTATGCAATCTATTTCTAACTTGAAAATTTTGACATTTAAAATTGTTGGAACGTGGATACCGGATTAAGATTATGATTAAATGCAATTACCTGATGATAATGCAAGGATATGTATGAGTTTTTGTTATAGACTAATCTGTAGGTCAATAGGCTATGAAATAGCCAAAGAATAATGATAATAAAAGGTTGATATCATGAATACTGACCGAGAAGCAATATTGTATGAATCTCATATGTGAAATTATGTTTGTTTGAATGCATTGCTATGATATGTGTACCGGTGTAGTTTTTCTTTTCAGGTGGTGAGACTGCCTAAAACTAAATATACAATGAAAAAATTCTCAGCAACGCAGTGCCACTGTATATTCCATGGTAGGGTGTGGACCCTAGTCCTATTAGTAGGGGTGGAGACATTTCCCGCTCTGTATTCTCTGAAACATGGAGTCATGGGAGGACGGTGTTAGCTCACTCTCCCCTAGATGTGTGATGATGATTGTTAGTTGTCTGTCGAGGAATCTTGGTCAAGAGAGTGAAACTTCTTCTTAGAGATTCTATTTGGAGTTAGTTCAATATAGTTGACGCTCCAAGATAGTCCAGCAGAGGAAGGATAGGGATGGAAGATGGAAGTAAGTTAGGGAAGATGAATAGAAATAGTTGAGAGTGTATGGGGATTTTTTCTTAGAGTGGAATTTATTGTTTTCCCTTTTTTGAAAAGCGAATATGTAAATATGTATATTTATAATTACTTAACTAAACTACAATTATCTAAATGAATGTTGTTGTAATAATTTTTTATAATTGAGGGATCTTCCAAACATTTTAAATAGTTTACTATCTTTTATGAAATGAATGGTCATGTTGATTGGATTGGACACATACAAGAATTACTATAGGTGTGATCATTATTGTCATTAGTAAATGCACGAGCCTTGTATGTGCTAGCTACTCATGCATTTCTTGCACATGTGCAATAGTATGTATAAGTTTTTTGTTTTGCTTGTTGATAATGTTGTTTATTTGATGTGGATGTATGAACCATGTGTCATTACCCTTGTATTGTAAATTACTCTAACTTCGGGATGAATTTTATTGAAGGGTGGGTGTATGTAACAACCCAAATTATCTATGTGATTATCATGAATGATAAATATTAATTTAATTAATTATTAAAATATATTAATGAGTCTTTATTATTTTATTATTAAATGGTGGGTGAAGTAATTAATGGAGGGATAAGGTTGTTGGGAATTAATGGGGGGATAAGTTGGTTGAGAATTAATGAGGGCGATTTGAGAGAGGAGGATAAGAAAGAAGGGGAGGACTTGGAAGAGGGATCTTATTTTTGTTTGGGGATTTCTGAATTTCTAAAGGGGAGGAGGAGGAGGAAATTGGAGAAATGGTTTTTGGGAAGCCCTCAGCGGGCACTGTTGTTGCTGGGAATTTTGAGTTCAAGGGCTAGGAAATTGCAAGGATTCCTGAAGCTAGGGAGTCAGAGAGGTTGTTCCTAGTTGGATGGGAGGTTAATATTCAGTCTCGACAAGAAAAAGAACAAGAGCAAACAGAAAATGGACTAGATAACAAGCATACGGGTGGAGTTATGTATTATGATGTTGTTGTTGATATTATTATGTTGTTACCATTAATATGCTGCTATGTTGTTGTTATTATGCTATTGTTGTTTCTCTCATTATGTTTTTATCATCAATATGATGTTATTGTTTATTTCTAATATAAGAAAATAATGAAAGAAATTATAAACTAAATTCAGTAGGAGATTTTAGAAAACTTTTATTTATTTTGAGTCCTGAAAAATAACCACGCTCTACAATATTTTTTTTTTTTTTAAATTATGAAGCCAATATATAGATTTTCAGCATTCTAGAATAATAATCATGACCAATTATTTGAGTGTAGTCCAATTAAAGTCACAAGGAAACCTAAAATTATTTCCATGGGATACAAAAGGAAAAGGGACGACTCTTACATTTATTTATACTACCGAGGAATTCATGATTGATTCAATGTATTCTTGAACCACTTTTTAATCATGATTGAATCTTCTCCCATAAGAAAGGTATCATCTACAAACTATGAGAGGTTTATTTCTTTAACAAATGAGATATTTAATGATCCATTGGAGCTTACTAGTTATTCTCTCTTTATTAAGTTGATGAGCCTGTCATAATTATCTAATGAATTGGTGACATGAAGCAACCTTGCCATAGACCTTTTTATCTAGAAAAGAGGGGTGTGTATGTCATTTATCAAATAACCTATTTAAGGTACTCCCATGCAATATTTTATCCATTGAATAATGGAATCTAGAAATAGAAACCAATTTAGAACATAAAATAAAATTGAGTGATGGACTAGATGAAAGGCATTTTCCATATCCATTTTAATAATTATTATTTTTCCCTTATTTCACCTAATGAGAATGAGAAACTTTCTACGCCAGCAAAATAATGCCTATTATTTACCTCTTATGAATAAAATCTCATTGGTTGTATAAGATAAGAGATATGAGAATATTTTAAGTAAAACTTTCTACGCCAGCAAAATAATGTCTATTATTTACCTCTTATGAATAAAACCTCATTGGTTGTCTAAGATATGAGACTAGTTTTAAGTGATTTACTATGATTTTTGTTAGAATATTATAGGGTCCATTGTAAAGGAGGATGGAACTAATCCTCGACAAAGAAAAAAATGAAGAGTTTGCATTAAGTACAAGTTTAGGCTTCCTTTTACACTAATTTTTATATTTTTCAGAGATAATGCTTGGTAATGCTATAGTAGGCATGGAAGAAGTGAATAGAAATCCCATATAGTCTTGAATATTTTTCTAGACCTAACCCCAAGTTGCTTCAATCTTTTCAACATATGTTATTTTTTTCCTTGCTTCATGGGTTATTCTCTTCAGAAATTGAGTAAGGATGCCTTGGAGCAAAGTTACAACTCGATATGGATGTACCTTATCTTCTTCCATGTATAATTCATTTTAAAAATACATGTTTTTTTTAATCCACTCAAATTTAGTAACCTTTTCTCAAAATTTTAGAACTATTTCTTGAATATTACTCTTTTAGAGTCTTTCGTTTTCTTGCCTATGAAAAAACAAGGTATTTTTATGCCCATATTGTAGCCACAAAATTCTTGATTTCATACTCCAATTCTCTTCTACTTTCCTTCTTTCTTGGAGAATTTTTCTATCTCAACTTATTTCATCGAAAATTCTATGTCAAATAATCTCTATTCCAAGATACTTCCCTATTCTCATATATCCATTTTTTCCCATAAAGGAGGCAGATAGGGGTCTTTCTAATATGTTATTCTCATACAAATGAGGGAGATACCTAGAGAGGAATACTCCACAACTTCCTATTTTTTCCCAAAAAGGAGGCAAATAGGGGTCTTTCTAATATTTTATTCTCATACAAATGAGGGAGATACCTGGAGAGGAATACTCCACAACTTCCTAATGATATTAAACACTTATGGGTGTTCCTAACATAGAGGGTTGAAGCAGAAGAGAACACATCCAAGATATTCCATCGTCTAGAGAACACATCCAAGATCTTTCATCATCTCAAAAACTAATCGAATGCAAATATTATCTAAAATTACTCACATAATGATATGTGAAAATATTAATATATCTTCTACCAATAAGTCACTATGGATTAGAAAGTTACCTAGACTTACCTCTATATGTCTTGGTCCCACCCTTTGATTAGACCGAATGAATTTTCCTTTTTTTAGAATGACGTCCATTAAGTCCCAATTACAAATCAAGTCCGATGTTATCTCCCTAAAATAGTTACTCACTGTGCTTCCTCCCCTTTTCTCCTAATTGCGGGAGAAACAATTGAAATGCATTTCTTCCTCATTTCATATAAAGAATGTTATAGTTTCTTACAACATTGCATTAAGGTATAAACATTAAAAATCTAAACTTGATTTCAAGTTTCTCTATAAACGAAGATAACCATTATCCAAAAATGACTTGGTTGAGAATGAAAAACACCAAATATGGACTTTCACAAATAATGAAATTTCCTTATAATTCTTTTCAAGCACTTACAATTATCCCTGGAATTATCTTTCACTACTTATTTCTTGAATCTCTTTACTTATTTCTTGAATATCTTTTACCTCTAACTTCATCTCCTAAATGAGAAGAATAATAAGTTTTTCCAATCTTATTAAATCTCTTATACAACCCCTTTTCCTGGTCAATTGTAAAGTGTCTTGGTCATATAAACTTTGAGAAAAAATAGGACACCTAGCGTTTCTATGTACATTACCATGATTTCCTATATATTTATTATCATGAGATTAACAGGTTCTTTTTTCATGCATATTTGGTTCCCATTACTCGATATGGATGATCTCTATCTCTGAGTGCTTACTAATATTTCCAATGAGAATCATAGTCAATGCGTATCACTAAATATATGTCATGGATGAGAAAATGAGTGCGTTTGTGAAGTCATGAAGATGTGTTTCCCAACAAGTAATAGGGTGTGAAATATTGATTGTATTGATATTCTTACTTCCATTAAATCTACGAGTGTGCAAAGAGACAATTGTGCTACATTAAAAATATAATAGTATCTTGCTCCATTATATATTATAATAATAATCATTTATGATTTTTCATCATAAAATATGACAAGGAAAAACAATCCTAATGTCAATGCGTATCACTAAGTGTATGTCATGGATGGGAAGATGAGTGCGTTTGTGAAGTCATGAAGATATGTTTCCCAACAATTAATAGGGTGTGAGATATTGATTGTATTGATATTCTTACTTTCATTAAATCTACGAGTGTGCAAAGAGACAATTGAGCTACATTAAAGATATAATAGTATCTTGTTCCATTATATATCATAATAATAATCATTTATGATTTTTCATCATAAAATATGACAAGAAAAAACAATCCTAATGTGTAGGATATCTATTATGTTATCAAAGATAACATGATAATAATCTATTGTCTAATAAGAAAGATGGAGAGCAATGAAAATCCTAATGAAAAGATGGAGAGCAATGAAAATCCTAATGTGTATCATATTAAGTCTTTGTATTAATTGTTGTTAATGAAATATCTATGTTAATGTTTTTAGTTGCTATGCTTAGTATATCTAACATATAGACCAATGGGTTTTATAGATATCACTTTCTAGAGTTATGAGTGAATGTATAAGCCATTCCATTAATTCATAACATCAATATGGAAGTGGAAGTGCTAATTGTTTAACAATTATTTGTGGTATACTGTTCTTGATTATTCATTAGGGTATTTGCAAATAATCATTTATTTTTATTATGAATGCTATGTTTTATAAGTATGTGGTTACATGAAATTCTTAGGATTTGTTCCTTGGGTGTAAGATTATTTCCACATATGATTACATATGCATTTGAATTTTCTGATTTCATCTTTGGTTTATCAATATCAATGTATTAAGCAACCTATTACAAGTATCCGACGGCCTAGCAAGAAGGTTTCACAAAACTCCGTTTTATTTTGAGGAAGTGAAAGCCAATAAGTATTGTATTTGAAAATGTTGTCTAATTATTTTATTAAATAATTTTTTGTCTAAATTTAGTGATATAAATTTGTAAGAAATTATTATTTTTTGTTGTTTAAAATTTATTTGTGAATATAAAAATAGATTTAGCAAACTGAAAATCTTGGTGCACTTAGATTATACAGAAATAATCACTCAATTGAATTATACAAAAATAATTGTTCAAATATGTGAATCTAACAATTTCAATCAAATGTCCAAAAAAAAAATAAAAAAACTAATAAGACATTTTAGGGCACGTGAAGTTGAACACCTATTTTGCGTGAAATTTAGCACCGTTTTTGCATTAGAGCTATCTTAATACATTAAAGTGCAAATACGTGCGTGTGAAAATTTGACGATTAGAAGTGTCTTTTTTCTAGACATAGTCAAAAGAGGATGGAAATATCTCACAATCCACTTGCTGCCATTACCAGATGCATCCAATGACTTATGTCAATGCCTTCACTATCTTATCTCATTTGTTGTGCTAATCTTTTACCGAGTTGTCATAAACTTGATAATCCTCTTATTAATCTCCATTACCTATTGCTATCGTACTTTCCAGATTATCGTCCGCCAATTTATGTTTATCTGCTTATTGGCGCGCAGCGTACAAAATTAGCATTTGACTGATTGAAACTTCCGATAGATGTTTAGGTTTTCTTCAAAAGACACTAAATTTAAAACAAAAGCCACAATATGCTTTTCTTTTTTAATGGTATATCCTTCAATGGATATGTTTCCGTGTTAGAGTACTTCGCTGTTTTTGTTTTATGGTGAAGGGAATTGGAACGTGTTAGACTACTTCCCTGTTTTTGTTTTATGGTGAAGGGAATTGAAACAAAAAGTCGATGTTATAAGATGACACTTCGTGAATATATGCTTTTAATCAATTAAAGTTTGCATTTCAAACGGATTTAGACCCACCAGCTCTTTCTGGAATGCCAAAGAAAGTCACAACATCTCCATCTTTCTCGCCCCTTGCCTCGCAACATTTTATGTAGAATTGACTGATGAGATAGCAAGTCAGTGAAGGCTCCACGTTCTTTAGAATGAGCTATTTCCGTGATTAGTTAGAAATTAAGATGATAAATTCTGACTGAAGCACCCTTCTTACATCTTCCTCAATATTGTAGAAGCAATATGTGGTTGTGAGTTGCTATAAATAGACAGAACTGGTTGCTTGTTTTCAAATATTGAATTGAGTGGGCAGTGACTGATTTCTTTCTTTCTTTCTCGGTTGACGCTACTGTTAGTGTTGTCACTATGAACTCGTTGTTCAAGTAAGTCTTTTTCCTGCAAATGGCATGGTTCTGCTTAGTCAGGCAAGGCCAAGATGTGCAACAACAATTCTTATCTCCTCAAAATGACGCGAGAGCCCAATTGTTGGGTAAGGCTATTTCCATTGCCAAGATAGGATAAATAGAGGTATAAGGCATATCATCTTCATATTCTTCTTCTTATACCCAAATAGAATTTTATCCTAAGATTAGTGTCTTGGAGAGGGGTAGAGGACAAGTTGATTTTAAGATTGACCATTGGTAATGATGATGTTTCCTAACCTACAACTAATGTATGCATATGTTGTATCCATCCATGGTATTCCTAGGATGAGACAATACCCATTCAACTTATATTTGGTTTTAATGACCATTACAAGGAGAACATCTTCTAGTGGAAGTTTTTACGAAACCTTCCTAAAAAAATTATCCCTTTTCTGGTTATAATGGAGGTTGTTAGCAGAGGTAAGCAATCAAAGATTTTTGTGAAGGTTTTTTACCAGTGGACATGTAAGGTACATACCCACTGTTGCGCACATAAAAAATAATGTTTGGGTTCTTAAATGTTCAAAAGCATAGTCATAAAATTTTATAATGAAAACAACAAGAACCAATCAAAGTGCACCAGTTCCATTGAATCTTATGACCTAGTGTGTATCACTATCATCAAGTGCATCACGATATGGTAAGTAAATAAAAAATACCAAACTGATTTTCATTGTTACACTTCATCCCGTGCTTCCAAACTCTCAAGCAAGCACTAGTGCTCACTCTCATTCCAAAGATGCCTTGTTTTTTGTGCTCTATAATGAGTTACATAGCTCTATTGGTAGATTCCACACATTTCCAAATTTTGGAAATTACCATGAATTTTCATTTTCTCTCAATGGTGGAACCATGCCTCCTCAGGACATAAGAGTTCAAGTAAAATATTTATTACCTTCCTATTTTCACTTTCTTTTGATTAAAATTTGAGATTAGCTTGGGCTCTTTTTCAAAAAATTTCTCAATTCTGTGCAATGCATGTAAACTCTTCAACAAATGTTTCATGTACTAAATTCATAACAAGCATCGCCTCTAGTGCATCTAATAAAAAAACAAACACCACAATAAATTAAAAACACAAAGTGGTGTATCATTTGTGACATCCCTCTACAAGTGCGTCATTTGTGACGTGATGCACCCGATGCATTATAAAGGAAAACTCCCACTAAACAACATGGTGGTTCTCTTGGAACACTTGAGAACCCATGCATTTGATTTAATTAAGAACACCACTATGTTTATGACTCATAAAATTTAAGGTAGCACTGCAACCATTTTAACCAAATGCATAATTTTTGTGAACAAAACTGCACTAGGATAGAAGATGATTGGGTTAGCATAGTAGGGAATCTTGTTGAATGCCTCATTATCGATGCTTTATGATTCACAATTCATTACTAAGAAAACCAATGGTACTCCAATAACACAGTAGCACTGGTGCATTCATAGTAACACATCAGACTCCTTGAGTTGCAATAAAACACTTTAAGCTAGAAGTTCCTATAGGTCCAATAAACACACCTGTATTGTAAAGAGCATGAAATTGGAATGAGTATTTCATAATGTGTTAATGCATTGTGTCTTGTCAGATGCATCGTTAAACAAGTGGTGGTGTGATAATAAATGAGAAACACCAATGCATAAGCTCTAATAGTACACACCATTGCTGTTAAAGGAAAAGCATCACAGTAAGTTTTAAAAAATAAAAATACCAGTGTGTCCTTTGTGAGTCCCTATCCTCGGTGCATTACGAAAGAAAATGCACCACTAAACAACATTCTGGTGCTCTAATAGAATTGGAACATTGGTGCTTTCGGTTTAAAAAAGTGCACCAATAATTTTACACAGCATAAATTTTAGCGTAGTGGTTCGTCTTTGTTAACCAAATGCACCGCTGATGTTAACAAAACTGCACTAGGGAAAATTTTGAACAACTTTGCATGCCAATACATCTCATTGGATTCCCCGTTGCCAATTTTCTACATAACCTAACACACCGCAAAAAAAAATGTGGCTCTCCAATAACACAACAACACTGGTGCATTCATATTAACACATCACACTTCTTAATTTGTAATAAAACAATTTAACCTAATGGCTCCTTTACGTACAAAAAATGCACCAATCCTATAAAAAGCATGGCATTGGACTGAATATTTAACAATTTAATAGTGAGGTGTGTCTTATGGGACACACCGGTAAAATACGTGGTGGTGTGACAGGAAATGTGGTGCATCGGTGCATGATAGTAATACGACCGCATGACAATGTTGTTTGTCTAATACATAGATTTGTTGGCGGTGCGTAGTTACTATGTTAGTTGGATTGATTACTTTTCTAAATTTTGTTGCAAACAAAAACTAATTTTAGTTTTTTTTATATATTATATATATTTATATAATTGTGTGTTTTAGAATTTCAACTCATCTTATCTATATGTAGCTAAACATATTTGTATGTAAATCAGATACAATGACGATGAGAGGAGAAGCACTAGAAATAGCAGATCTAAACATAAACATGTGTGCATGAGTGAGAGGATAAAGAGAGGGAGAGGGAGAGGGAGTTCTTCATTCACACTATTTCAGAGCAGACACGTTCCTTATTGATAGATGTTAGCTTCCTCAAGTTTTATGAGGAGGGTATATCCCTTAAGAGGAACTCATCATTGTTACACAATTGATCTGTCATTGGGATCATGGTCATCAAGCATTTAGGGTCGGTCCTAATCAATGGTATTATCCAATATAGAAGGATTTTTATTTCATCATTGGGTTGTCTAGGAGGGGGAGGTTTGGCCCTGGTTCCCTAATCTACCGTCTCATGTTGTAGGAGAGACCAAAATAGCATACATGTAGAGATATGTTATTATGAATATTCATTCCCCTTCAGAACTCCAAGTTCCTATTGGTCAAATTTGGATGAGTTAATCTCATATAGAGTAGGTTAGGTGCCCATGTCTTATTATCTTGACACTCTCACATTCTAGCTCCGATGGGAAGCAGATTAGTTTCCCTTTCATGAATTATGTAGATAGTTTAGTGCAGAGGCCCCAATTGATTAGGTGGTCAAATATTTTTTTGAGACAACGTTTTTGTGTTGGGTCATTGTCACACAATTTTAAATTGGAGAAGATTCTTCCATTCATGTTAGATTTATTTACATTATTTTTTGAGAGGGTTCATGCCACTCGACTAGGAGTACCCTGATTTCTTGATAGGCCTATGTTTGATGTGTGTATGTGCAATTGCGGGTAGTTGTTGCCAAAGATGGGCCACTTTGAGTTATTGTGTACTCTAGTAGGTAGGGATATATGTGATTGTTTGGCTAGAGAGGAAAATCATGTTCTCGATATTGCACAGTACCCATACATGGGGATGGATTGGAGAGGATGCCCAAACATACTATTTACAACAATTGAGCCACTAGATGAGAGAGGTAATATTATTATTATGTTTTAATAAAAATAGTTTCATATTTTATGTCTTATTTAATGCACATGTAATCTATTATAAAATAGTGTTTCAATTTAGTTATTATTATGATCTATTTGTTTTACAGATATTGGTACATATATTTGGGATGAGCCTCGTGAACAAGATGGTAATATGGAGGAGGTAGAGGACCATCCCGTAGTACATAGACCTTTCATGCCACGTAGGTCAGATCAGAGAGTGGTTAGAGAGGTGACAGATCACTTATCTGGTGTCATGATTAGTCATGGAGTGGTGCTCGCACCATTTAGAGACATATTATGAGTATTATATCTATCTATGATATGAATGAATTTTCCTCATGGAATGACATTATTAGTGTCTCGTATTGTCGGTGTCATCAACCTGATTGATAGGTTGGGGGATCCTGCTCATGATTCTACTCCATTTAGTTGATTACTAGACCAATCACATCCTCTAATCCACCATAAGGTCTTCCTCCTCCTCTTTCTCCTCATCCACATCTTTCTACACCATCCACCGATCCTCCTACATCCCCTTCACATGTGTCCGCACCATCCATGCCTCCTCTTCCCCCTCCCCCTCCACATGTGTCTCCACCATCCACCAATCCTTAATCTCCTTCCTCTCCACATGTGTTTACTCCATCCACGTCCAATCCTCCTCCTCCCCCTCCACATGTGTCTACTCCATCCACATAAGATCCTACTCCTCCTCCCCCTCCACATGTGTCTACACCATCATCCTATTCTCCTCCTTCTCCTCCTCATGTGTCACTATCCATTGATCCTCCTCCTATTCATCCTCCACTTGTGTCACCATCCACCAATCCTTTTCCTTATCCTCAACATGTGTTATCATCCATTGATCATCTTCCTCCTCCATCACATTTTTCATAAGCTTTTGATTCTTTGGAAACTATGTTCACATCATGTACTACTGCAAAGGTTGATCTTGATAGAGAGACCTTTGATAGTTTACTTTTGTTGACATTTCTTTCAGACATAGGTATTGATAGACCATCTATCTCTGGTAGAAGAGACGCTAATGCACCTAGCTTTGGTGGTAGACCTAGATATAGACATGTATATTGATTGTTTTATATTTGACATGAGATATATATACAACATGTTTATTGCATATTTTCTTGAGATGTATGTTTGGCATGTACATTGATATGTATATCGCTCATGTATATTTTGTTTTTCATATATTGTTGTGGTTGTTCTTGTTTAATTTATAAAATGTATTCTGAGTATGTAAATGATTAACATTATTAATTATTTCTATGTTTCTAAATTAAATTTGAGATGTATCACTCATTTGAATTTACACTTTTCATATAATGTTTAACTTTAGTTTTATGAAATCATTTAATTTGGATTGTAATTTCAAAAAGTTAGAACCATTAATTCCATATAATGTTCAATTCTTCTTCAAGGTGAATTGTTTGTTGTCCATCAAAATACAATATGTTCATTAATTGTATTTATAAACAAAAATACTCAAATATGATGAGTGAAATGATTGTGATTTGAATAATTATATATTTTTCATATATTGCAATAATAACATTATAATATAATTATTCACTAATAATAATGATGATGATGTAATAATAATATTTTTTATTTTGTGGACGACACTCTCCTAATGGGTAGCCCTACTGCAAAAGAAGCCCACTCTCTCCAGGAAATTCTCCAAAACTTCTCTGATGCCTCAAGTCTGGACTGCAACAAAGATAAATCTCAAATCTTTTTCTTCTACACGCCCCCTCCGGTTCAGCGCCATATCTCGGATATCCTGGGTTTTAAAAGAAGCTTCCTTCCGTCCAAATATCTCAGCATTCCCTTGATTGACAATGCCCTCCGGAACTCCTCCTGGGAGCACCTGTTGTCTTCTTTCTCCAAAAGGCTCTCCTCCTGGACTTTCAGAGCCTTAAATCTGCCCAGCCGCCTCATTTTTCTCAAAGTCGTTCTTCAAGCCCTCCCAATTTACACCTTTTCAGCGCTGGCTGCCCCGAATTTTGTCCTACCCACCATCAAAAGCATACAGAGGAACTTCATCTGGCAGGGACTCAATAAAGGAAAAAAGATTGCTCCTGTTAGCTGGGACAAACTGTGCAAACCCAAAGAGCAGGGAGGACTGGGTCTGAGGGATCCTTCTATATTGAACAAGGTTCTTAGTGCTAAAATTTGGTGGCGCTGGTTGAAAAACCCAACAGATCTATGGGCCAGACTTTGGAGGAAAAAATATGCTCCCCGAATGGCAGAAAAGAACCTCATACGCTGGAATGGGGATAACCCGGGCTCCTTAATATGGATAGCGGCAAGGAAAAATAGACAGCTGGTCACCCAGCACGCCTTCTGGGACATAGGGAATGGAGAAACAACCTTATTTTGGCAGGATTCCTGGCAACAATGGCCAGCCTTGATCGGTGAAGACTGGGCCCAGGACATTTGCACCAAAACCAATCGGCTAGGCCTAACCCAAGTAGCAGACTACTGGTAGCACAATACCCCGGAGGACACCTGGCGTTGTTGGCAGGTGGATCAGGAGACCATTGACCCCGAGTTACAGGTTGATCTAGCGCCACTGCAAGAAGAGTTATCCAAGCGAAAAATTCCCATCAGGGCCGGTGAAGATATTCTTCGATGGGGATACAAGCCACAGGGCACCTTCAACACATCGGAAGCATACCTGATTAAAACGCAGTTAGATCCACCCCATCCCCTGAAAACCTGGAGGAAACTCTGGAATCTTATGCATTGGCCGAAGATCACTCTCTTCCTCTGGTTGGTCTCTCACTCGAGCATTCTCACATGGGACAACCTTTTGAAAAGGGGCTTCATTGGGCCTTCTATCTGCATACTATGTGGCGAAGCAGAGGAAAACATGAACCACCTCCTCAACACATGCTCTTACACTGCCCAAATCTGGGATCAAGCAGCGCTCATTATGCGCACTACAGATTGCCTCAGAGACAACATCACTGACACTATAATGAATTGGAGAGATCAGTCTTTTAGCTCCCCCTTACTCAACAGAATATGGCAACTTCTGCCTGGCTTCATTCTTTGGCAAACGTGGAAGGAGAGAAATCGAAGAATTTTCAAGAATACCTCACTCCCATGGCTTCATTGCTGGCAGCAATGTCACCGTAACATCATAGAAACTCTCCACCTAAGGACGTGGTTCGTGACAGACATTGCTTGCTCGCCTTTAGAGCTCCTAATTCTTCAGCACTGGACACCGATCCCCTCACCTCAGTCGTCCTCACTCCTCTATCCCACCTCACCCCCAAGGCGGCCTTCCCATTGGACTCCTCCACCAGAGGACTTTGTCAAACTCAACTTTGACGGAGCCTCTAAAGGAAATCCAAGACCGGCAGGGTATGGAGTGGTTTTACGTGATCACAGAGGGAAAATTCTAGCCATAAGAGCAGGCTCTCTGGGACACACCACGAAAAATGTAGCAGAACTATGGGGACTCATCAATGGACTGCAAATGGCCACTCAAAACAACTTTTCGATGCTTATCATTGAGGGGGACTCTCAAGTAATCATCAGTTTGTTGGGAAAAATCTTAAATGGGGCCAACCTAGACAACATTTCACCCAGCTGGAGATTGTCACACGGCCTAAAGGCCATAACAGGTCTACTGCACCCAAACCGGGCCATTATTCCCTCACATGTTAAGAGGAAAGCGAATCAAGTTGCAGACGATTTGGCTAACCTAGGAACCAACTGGAGAGGACTAGATCTCCGCTGTAGCTCAGTCCAGGACCAGGATCATCCCATCCTCCAGCATTCTATCCACAAATCTGGAATGGTAGATCTCCCCCCGGATGGGGTGTTAGCGAGTCGACCGTGGAGGGAGGAGGGGGCTGGCACAAGCCCACACCACATGCCGCCATGTGATGAGGCCACACTCCAGCTTGCCACCCTCCATGAATCTTAAATGCGTTATACGGTGGCATAAGGAGGCTTTAATGCCGCATTCAAGCGGTCCTCCAAGGCGATTTAACATGGCTTTGCCTACGATGTATGTCACTTATTCCTCCTCGGTGTGTGAGCGGATTCTTGGAGCGAAGCACATGCATTACAATGACCCTTCTCTACCCTCGCATAGCACGCCTATCGCTTTCCTTTGTATACTTTTCTGGTACAGGATGACCCGGCCGAGGGGAAGACCAAAGCGAGGCTCCGCCTGGAAACCCCGTTGACCCCTGGCTACGCCTCCTGGTTCACCTTTGCACCGTCCTTCCCCTTGTCCTCAAGTAGCACCTCCCATCGCTCACCCGCAAGCTTCGACAGGCGCCTCCTTGGCCACTACCTCTAGCTTGCCAACCCACCATTCGCACCACCTTCACGACCCTCTAGTGCTATTCAGTCCCATTGCACCTCTCCTCGGCCCAAGAGGCGATACTTCTCCTCAGAGCGCGAGTGTACGAGCTGAACTGCATACCAATGGCAATTATGACAAGAAGCATCTCAGGGACATGCTGATTATAATACAGGACCTAGTCTTCGACCTCAGAAATGAAATGGCCGACCTCAATTACCATCTCCAAGACAAAGACGGGAAGGTGGCAAGCTGTCTCCACCTTCTTTCAGCCATGAAGGACACTCTATCCCAGGATTCGGTCGATGCCACACCAGGGGAGGACACTGTTGCAGCCACCGATGACAAACCTTACTGCGCTCAACGCTCGAATGATAGGGAGCTGGTGAAGATGGAGCACGAACGTCAAGACAAAGGCATTGAGCGCGACGAAGCAGGCGAGCCAGCTTACGATCCAACCTACATCGAAGAGGAGCCCTGGCCAGGGGACCTCCCTCCCATGTGGCCAGCCTTCTCGCCAGGTGTCTAGCTCCTATGTTTGTTTTATCTAGTCCTGTCACTCTACTGACCCTAGCTGTTGCTCAGTTGGACTTTGCTTTTAATATCTTAGTTTATAACTCTATGAACCCTGAACCGGATGGGAAGGCTGGATTGGTTTCCCCTCTGTTGGGGCAGTCTAGCCTTTGCATTTTTGAACTTGGTTGTACCTTGATGATGAACTGCAGTTATAGCAAGAACTAATATAGTTTTCTTATTTACCAAATATATATATATATATATATATATATATATATATATATATATATTTTATTATTCAAAGATTACAAGACAAAGTTATAATATAATTATTTACTAAAATGACAATTATTAATTTTATTATATTTTATTTTTTCAAAACATTTTGTTAATTTATATTATCTAACTTTTATAATATATTAAATATATTTAATTAATTTAAAATAGTAAATATAAAGAAAAATAATAATTTTTTATCTATACACTTTCCATTAAATGGTTTCACAATTTCTTACTCTATAAATAAATTTATCTATTGAAAAAGTATGGTAACTAATGTATTTTGTTGATTTTATATTAAAATGTATGCAAATCTTTGATTTAATTAATGCATGAAAAAATCAATTTAAATAATTACTGATACAAAATATTATTTTTTCATCTATTTTAATGATAAAGTTATAATATTTGTTCATTAAATTTATAATAGTTATATTAATAATTTTTATTATTTCAAAATTATAATTATTTAAACTTAAATTATTAAATATGAAAACAAATTCACAAATAGTAATGAATTTCAATCTTTGTTTTCAATCTTGGCTTCCAAGGAAGCAATTTATATCTAAGTTTTCTCTTTACCTCTCTCCCCTTATTTCTCTCTAGCTCCCCATTCTAATCTCCTAATCATTTTTTTAAAATAAAATATACTTTAAAATAAATATTTACTATTGTATTATAGGAATAGGTCACCAAATTTGTGATATCTCAATTAATGCTTCGTAATTCAAAGGTTAACATAAACATACATTAATACAATACAACATAAATTTAGTATAATAAACAAGAAATATCACAATAAAAATATATCAAAACCACATCTTATGCTTGTACTATTTAGTGCATTTTCAATATGGTGCTTGTAAATGGTTGTTAACTTTTCATATACAACATTATAAAATGAGGAAGAAAAAAATATAATTGACCATTACAAATAGCCATAATAAAATGACACATTCACAATATAAATGTTGAATCAAAGTATTTACATATCAGTGTTTGTTTCCATCACCCTGAGTATCTTCCTTTCTTAGAATTATAACAATGTTTCTCTAAAACAATATGTTTATAGCTTGGATCTCAGTGTGAACCATCAATCCCTATCCAACACATATAGGTAAAAAAACACGTGTCTGTAATGTTTTGGTAAGACATAAGGCTCCTTAGTTTCAACCTACATTTTCTTAGAATTAATAAATATTAGCCCACTATCACAATATTCATTTACATTTCTCTAGTTGAACGTATCTTAACACTTGCAACAAAAAATATCATATTGAAAAGATGAGAATTGCATGTGCATGATCTCTTGTATATCTCTTATGTAACGAAATTTCCCCTCTATTAGGTTTTGATCATGGTGGCTAGCATGACAAGATTGGTTGAACTTGACCTCCACTCCACAAACCTGTGTGATGGGTCCATCATCAACATACTCAGTGAGAAAATAATGTCCATATGACCAAATAGATGGGAACAAATGCACCTATAAAAATGTGAACAAAGGATGGTGTCATATGTCTAATAACCTAAGAATTAATAAAACATAATACTTGTTTGAATTCAAATGTGAAATATTGTAAATTGAACGTTGTACTCCAAGAGGTTATTATAGAGTTGTTTCACCTGATCCCTATGTTTAGTGTGTCCGTATCTTCTCCACATGGGTTACAACTAAACACCACATATTTATCTTGTATTTGGTCAAACACCCAAACTTTGGGACATATTTTTGACATATTTTCTTTGAAATGATCAGGATAAGTCATGATTATACCATTCAAACATCTAAATGATATCCTATCACTATCCCATTTCCATATTCTCTCTTCATACAACATGGCCCTTGGTTGTGTTTCCTCCGCATTGTAAAGAACAAATTTATTGATGGAATCAATTTTTGAATTCACTTATGTATAGAAGAAATCAAAATGAATACTATGAGAACAAATATATATTATCAACTTTAGTGTTAATAGTTTCTCTATAAAAAATTGATAATATATAAGTGACTTACTCTTTATCAAGCACCTTTTTTCATTTGTTTGCAGTATATCCCCTTCCCTTTTCTCCTCGTTCTATTGGCCATCCAAAAGAATTAAATCTAGTGTGTTATCAATTTTCTTGATGTACAGACTCGCATAATAGAATTACTCGTATACTATGTACCCCTATGCCATAAAGCCCTCTTATTTTTCCATTTTTCGAACAAACCACTTCAATGTTTTCATGTACCTCTCCAAGAATAACAACCAACGACATGAGAGCACCCCAACTAATTCAACCTCAATAGGTATATGAATTATAATATGGGTTTTCAAGTCCATAAAACACGTGGGAATTTCCTTCTTATACATACAAAGATTCTTAGTTATCTCTCGATGCCACCATAGAATTCTAGCCACCCATATTTATCTTGTATTTGGTCAACCACCCAACCTTTGGGACATATTTTTGACATATTTTATTTGAAATGATCAGGATAAGTCATGATTATACCATTCAACCATCTGAATGATATCCTATCACTATCCCATTTCCATATTCTCTCTTCATACAACATGGCCCTTGGTTGTGTTTCCTTCGCATTGTAAAGAATAAATTTATTGATGGAATCAATTTTTGAATTCACTTATGTATAGAAGAAATCAAAATGAATACTATGAGATCAAATATATATTATCAGCTTCATTGTTAATAGTTTCTCTATAAAAATTTGATAATATATAAGTGGCTTACTCTTTATCAAGCACCTTTTTTCGTTTGTTTGCAGTTTATCCCTTTCCCTTTTTTCCCCGTTCTATTGGCCATCCCAAAGCATTAACTCTAGTGTGTTATCAATTTTCTTGATGTACACACTTGCATAATAGAATGACTCATATACTATGTACCCCTATGCCTTAGAGACCTCTTATTTTTCCATTTTTCGAACAAACCACTTCAATCTTTTCATGTACCTCTCCAAGAATAACATCCAACGACATGAGAGCACCCCAACTAATTCAACCTCAATAGTTATATGAATTATAATATGGGATTTCAAGTCCATAAAACACGTGGGAAGTTCCTTCTTATACATACAAAGAGTCTTAGTTATCTCTCGATACCACCATAGAATTCTATCCATATGAATCTCCTTTGATGTGATACAACATACAAATGCAAATAATTTTGATATGGAATGTCATAGGTATCAGGGGATGTCATGGTTCACACAACCACACATGAGAAAAGGAAAATGAAGCTACATAATAGACACAGACATCATAAATTTCCATAAAATTGTGATTGTATAAAACATTTTTATAAACAGTATAGAAGAATAATCATGTATTTGACATAAATACTGTTACAATGTCCATATGGTCAAGTCATTTCAACCTTGATAAATTACCTTCTACTTTAGTGATGCAACATCATAGAGTCAATCCATGTAAATATGGTACCTTTACACCCAATTTAACATCATTTTCCATAGAAAGATCATATTTATTCAAAATCCATGGGACATCACCTTATTTAAAAGTCCAAGAGGGACTAGCCTCTCCTCTAGTTTTTTTCTTGGGCAATGTCTCTTTTTAGTAATTGAAGCAATAAGATATCTCATAAAAAACAACATGTCCCTTTTATTTGATGATATGTTCCTCCATAAAGAACAACATAAAAAACAACATGTCCCTTTTTAATATCTCATAAAAAACAACATGTCCCTTTTTAATATATGCATGGGATCTAGTAAGTGGCCATTATTAAGATGCTCCCAATATGGAAGCTCATAAAATACATATTTCATTTCCATCCCAATGGGAATTTTTTCAACATAGGTGTTAAAAAATTCAGGATCATTGAACATAGGATCTCAATTTAAATCAAACAAGTCTTTCATTTCCTTCTCATTCTCTATGTGATATTAACTAGTCCAATCTATCAATGTCATTATTTTAGGTCTATAGGTTCTCTCTAGTTTACCATTGAAAGAAGATGCAACTATTCTATAAGGGTGGTCTTCTAGGAGGAATCCCCTCGAGCAGTCAAACACTGACTTTCATAGGTGGTTGGACCACCTAGTATTTATATAAGTTCCATAACATTTACCTCCATTATACCATTTTTCTAAAAGACTTGTAGTGTTATTGTTTTTAGAGAATGTTAGTGTCAAAAATATAGTTGCACCAAATTAAGTATGCCAAATAAAATTATAGATATAAAAAAATTAATCAACATTCTTACTAGATAAAAATCATTGTCTTGGATAATCATGCATGTTGTATGCACATATGCGATACAATTTAAAATACCTCTCCATTGGGATCTATCTTTTTCAGGCCAAGAATTGGCAGAAAACGTAACTCTACACTAATGTGATTTTCATTAACATGATAGCTGAATAAATGCAAAGAAAATGATTGTTAGTATTCTATATTGGAAAACACTTCGTAGAACCTATGAATATTCATATTTACACTAATGTTACAATAACACAATCCAAAGGATTATGTGTCCAACATCCCCCCCCCTAATTTGAAGGGGTGTGCGTGAGTCCAAGAATCATTCTAAACTTTTCAATTTTTTCTCTTCCCAGTCTTTTGGTGAAGATGTTTGCAATTTTGTCATTTGTGAACAATATCTCAAGTGAATAGTCTTGGCCTCTACATTATATCAAATCAAGTGATACTTCAATGTGTTTATGTGCTTATTTGAATCATCGAATATGGGATTCTTCGCAAACTTGATTGCTAAAGTATTTTCAACTAGAAGAGGAGTATAATTCACTTGTTTATCCTGTAAATCTTCAAGTAATTTTCTGAGCCAAACAATCTTATTCATCACTTCTGAAATTGCCACATATTATGCCTCTATTTTGGAATCTACTAGAACTGATTTTTTGCATGATCTCCAAGAGACATTTTTTGATCCAAGACTCATGAGATATCTTGAAGTCAATAATCCATTTTTATTATCCCCGACAAAGTTTGAATAAAAATATACAATCAGGTCAAAGTCATCCACCTTAGAGTACCTCACTCCAACACCTTGAGTTCCTTTCAAATATTTTAGAAATCTTTTTGTAGTAGATCTAAAGCATACCCCACCCTCTCCCATGGGTCGCGTGACCTCTCGGTCTAGGATCATTCAAAACTTAGTCAAATTGGTTCTTGGGCCCCTACTGAGCCCTAAAAATTCTTATTCATAGGTCATTTTTATTCTTGGGAACATGTTCATACATGTCCGCACCCCTCGGGTGCTTTCTCTAAGTCCATTTACCCTTAAAAACCAATTTTGGGCACTAGCCCCTTTTTTCCCGATGGGAATCACATATGACAATGGGTTGTGACCAAGTGCTAACCCAAAAGGCCTAAAGTTCGAGACTCTGGAGATTCAGGATTTGGGAGCTTCAACGCCACCACTTTCCTATTCCTATAAATAAATGAATTGACAAACTTCCAAACACCAGACAACAAGATCCATGACCCTTAACAAGCGTTGAGATTGATGACTCAAACAATCTCTGGGATTTTCGCCTTCAATGATCCCACCTGCTCCAACACCATATGCCCCATAGAGATGAACCATGAATTATATCGGACAATTCCTATTCTCCCTCCAAATTGAGGGTTATCCCCACCTTTGCAACTCTGGGCTTTGAAATTTCGCACAATATAACACCAAAAATCCTCGAGAGTGTCAAATTGGTGAACTCGTGAAGGGATAAATCAATGGTCCATGATCTCACAGCCTCCAACAACTAGGATATTCTCTGCTTATCTGGAATTCAAGAGTTCCGACTATCACAACTCACCAAAAATATTTTGGATTTCCAAGTCTCCAGACTCCGATATATGTCGCCACACGTCCACTTTAATCAATGGAATAGATTAGCTCTGGCCTTTGGGACTCCGAGAGTCCCCATGACTCTGCACCTTGTTTCCTCCAAACATTGAACTAATGAAGGGAAAATCCTTTGTACATGTGTGCACCCCTTGATCAATGGTCGAGACCTACTACAGGACTGCAGCCTTGAAGAGTTCTAAGATCACACTCCACTTAATTCCTCTACAGTGCTATAGCTCCATATCTCCAGATATATCACCACGTGTCTTTTTGAATGGATGGTTGAGATGAGCTCTAACCTTTGGGCCTTCGAGGGCTCTCAATTCTAGGGAACTTTCACCTCTATTACTTCAGAGCACCAAGTCTCTGGACCAAACCTTATCTATTTCCACATGTCCTCCCATTCAAGGGTGAGGATATTCTCCAGTACTTTAGACTTCCACGCTCTCTATACATTTGGAGTGCCAAACATTCGATATGTTGGATATGGTGCCACGTGTCCCTCTCAAATGGATGGCTAGGATGGACTCTTCCTACACTGCATCTCCTGAGCTTTTGGTCTTGGAAATAAGTTCACCTGCGCCTGCCTTGTTCTATTGCTCCTAAGATTTGAAAATTATCGAACTTCAAAGGGTTCAGTCCCTTTTTCCTCTCGAGATGACTCCTTGGATGTCCATGCTCTTTTTTCTGATATTTGTGACTTACGAAATATCATTCGTACTCCTTGTGCTCTGTCTTCCTTGGGATTTCTTCAACACTTTCCAAGTGTTGGCTCGATGCACGCCTTGAAAAGGTCTTTTGTGAACTCTTGCACTACCTCTCCTCTGAGTGTTTATCTCCCAGTGTTCCCTCTTGGAAACCTTCTCACATAACTCAAAATAGAGTCCTTGCATTGCTTGATGCACTCCTTGCAGAGAATCCTTCCTCAAAGTGTTCAGTAACTCTTGTGTGGCTCCTTTTACACAGTCTCCCTCAGATTGTTCAACAACTCTGAGGTGCACTCTTTGCACAATACTCCCTTATGATTTTTGGAATTATTTTGGTGTGTCCACCTGACACGTTCTTATATCGACTCGAAACAAAGTTCTAAATTCACTCCTTGTGTTGTCTTCACAGAGTTTTCACTAAATATGGTGTGCACTCCTTGCACAAGCATAAGAGCCAAGAACACTTAGAAAACTACCAATAGAGAAACCTATCTAATTCCTACAAAGAAAATATTTCAACATCTACAACATTCATAAATTTACACAGTAAACATTCAGAACCCATACAGAAAAAACTCATAAATCTACACACATGAAATTCATGGGCAGGGAAATTTGTTCCTTGTATTAATATATGAATACTTCTGTATAACGATTTACAAAGGATGGACTACAACATAGTCTTAAACACTTATCTTCTCCTCTCTACTATTCTCTCCTTAGAAACTAACTCTCTCCCTCTACCTGACTAATTAATGAATTTTCAATACAAAAGATATTTTTACAAAGGAGGGGCTTCTCGCACCTTCTTCCACGTACCTTATTAATTACATTCACTCACCATCTAGTTCGAATCAGATCTAGATCCACCTAACTGACAGCCATTAAAGAGCCTCTACACTTGTCTTGCACAAACACATGGGCTCGACTTTCTTTGAGCCTTCAAACATTTAATTACATTGAATTACTTTAAAAGTTCAAATTAAGTTCAAAATTTGGGACGGTTAGCGCATCCTTCTTTGGGATATGTTCACTCTAAGTGTATAGATGTGCTTTCTTGCTAACGAATGGTTGAGGTGGAGCACTTCTCCTGCATCAGGATCAATGTCCTTCATAGGTATTTTTCATGAATCTATAAAAAATCCCAATAACAAATGAAATGTTTGTTATGGTGGTAGTAATATAGATAAGAATTTCCACAAGTTGTCTATACTTGGTTCCATCCTCAAATTTATTCCCTTCTTTTGATGTGAGTTTCAAATTATGTTCCATTGGAGTGTAAACAATGTTTCACTTAGCCATGAAAAACTTATTCAAGATTTATCAAATGTACTTCTTCTGGGAGATGGATATGAACCTTGGATTTTGAATCACCGCAACACCCAAATAGTAGTAAATATGTCCCAAATATGTCATCTCACAACCTTTCTTCAAATACTTATTTATGGATGAAATGTAGCATTTACTTTTTTCTGGTATCAATAGATCGTCTACATATACTACAATATATACAATAATTTTCCAACTTTCTTGACAATCAAAGTTGCATTGTTAATATTGAAATGCTTGGAATTCAATTTAAGAACATTCATAGTTAAATTTCCATACCCTACTCATCGTTATTTTTTCAGGCCATATAAGGATTTGATGAGCTTGCATACCTTATGTTCTTTCCCTTCAGAACAAAACATTATGGTGGAGAAGTGAAAACATTATCTTTCAAGTCTCCATTCAAGAAAACATTATTCACATCCATTTGATGAATTTTCCATCCATTATGTGCCTCCATGGAAAATAGAGTACTGATGGTAGCCCATTTTGTTGAGTGGGAAAACGTCTCCTCCTAATAAACGCATTATTTTAGTACAAAATATTTTGACACGAGCCTTTCTTTGTGCTTGTCAAGTGAGCCATCTTTTCTGTACGTGTTCCTACTTTCCCACAGAGTAAGTTCTCCTAATCTTAAATTTTTTCTACCACAATTCAAATTAAGTAGGAATGAAGGAGGGAAAAAATATAAAGCAATGTTGGTAAAAATAATCCAGTGTCACATCATAAAAACAAACTCAATCCTAGCGAAACAAGGGAAAACTTCAATAATAGTTTTGAATTTTACAATTAAATTCTACTAAAACTTAAAATATTGTTTTATACAATTTTTATGTTTTATGGTGTGTCTCTGCATTCCTTCCATATTTTTTCATCACAAAGCCCCCAACTTTGGCCCTCATTTTTCTATCTAGAAGAACATTGTTTCACTTGAGATTTTTATGAGTTGTGTGCTAATGAATGTGTTGGAGCCCTCTTGCCACATCCACAATAATCTACAGTCTCATTCTCCATGTCAGAGATGTGCAATATCCCACATATGGCCTATTATTTAGACTGTGGAGCCATAAATCCAGAAACTTATTTTCAACATATTCATAAATCAGATAGGATTTCCCCTCACCAATGGAAAAGCCCTCCAATATCACCAATTTCTCATGATTCAACAACATCAAGTCCTGGGGGACAATATCCCCCTTGATTCTCTTGATGGAAACATATTTACCATTGATGGTGCCTTTGTATACAGAGCCTCCAATATGGAACAAAGAGCTAACATTCTGAGTTGCTTTCTCTACAACTTGAGGGGAATACATATTGGGATTCTTTTCATCTACATTGAAATTTCTTTTGATTGTCTGTGACAACTCTATGCATTGTGATTCTTTGTTACCTTTGGGTAATCTTTCATAATTTTGTCTAATATCAAGGATTAATCCAACAGTATAATATTCCAGATATAAAATAGTATGCAGAATAGAAATAATTATCTAGAAATGGAAGATAAACAATGATACAACCGGAACAACACCACAATACTACTAGAATAATACCATAATAACAACAAAAGAGCACGTTGATTAGTGAGATAAATGTTCACTTTCCTCTTCGAGTGGGAAACATCCAGTAGAGCAGAGCTATATTATAATAATATCCAAGACAAAAATTATCATACCCTATATTCCTATTTATACTAAATATGTCTATCCAAAAGAACAATCTAGAGGAAGATCCTTCTAGAAGCAGAAACTTCTATTAGGTATTCTTAAATTTGACTTATTATTCCTTATTTCTAGGACTTATTAATATCGACCTTTATTACATGGAAATATATTATTCTACCTACGTGAGGGGTTAGGTCCTTAACAAGACTCCCCCCTTAAAAACAACCTTGTCCTCAAGGTTTGAGATGAGGAAATTGTTGTAGAATGGTAGCTAGTTCCCAACTGGCATCTGTTGGAGTTGTATCTTTCCATTGGACTAACACTTCCTTGATGGTGTGTTGACTCAGATCATGCTCATATTGGTCTAAAATTGTTTGTGTTTGTAGCCAAATGGAGCCTTCTTCATCCAACTTGGGAAGGTTGGTTTGAGTTTGGAACATAGTTCCAGTCACCTTGTTTAAGAAGGAAACATGAAAAACATGATGGACCTTATAATGAATGAAAAAAGATAACTGAGAGGCCACCTGTCCCAAATGCTTGATAATGGTATAAGGACCATAAAAGTTTGGTGCCAGTTTATTAAAATGGTCATCCTTGAGGGAATTTTGCTTATAATATTGTAGTCGAAGAGACACATGATATCCTTCTGCAAATTGACGTTTAAATCGACATTGATTTTCTTGTTGCTTGATGCGATTATGTGCCATGAACAAATTCTCTTTGAGGGTACGAAGAATATCCTCTTGAACTGTAAGTGTTTAGTCAACGACCTAGACCTTCGAGACACCTGGCAAGTATGAGAGAAATGAAGGTGGATTTTTTCCATATACCACTTCAAAAGGAGTCATGTGGGTAGTTGTATGGTAAGAAGTGTTGTAAAACCATTCAACTAGTGGTAACCATTGAGCCCATTGATTTTTCATATCCGATGCCAAACACCTCAAATATGTTTCCAAGCACTTGTTGACAACTTCAGTTTGACCATCAGTTTGGGGATGATAAGATGTGCTAAGCTACAATTGGGTGCCTTGTATCTTGAACAATTCTTGCCAAAAATTGCCGGTGAAAGTTGAGTCACAATAAAAAATAATAGAGTGAGGCATGCCATGAAGATTGAAGACCTGATCCATGAAATGTTGAGCCACAGTGGAGTCTATAAATGGATTTTGAAGGGAACATAAATGAGCATACTTGGAAAGACGATCAACTACCACCATGATGATTAATTTATTTCCTGATTTAGGTAAGCCTGCAATACAATCCATAGAGATATCCCTCCAAATAGCAAATGAAATCATAAGTGTTTGTAGTGTGCCAAGAGCTTTGACTGTTTCACCATTTTTGCATTGGAAAATGTCAAATTCTTCCACAAAATTGCGAACGTCATGTTTCATACCATCCCAAAAAAAAGAACGTTTGACCCGATCATAGGTTTTGGTAAACCCTGAGTGCCCAACGGTGGGTGTATCATGAAGCTCAAAAATTATCGTGGATTTAAGTTTTTACTATTTACTTAAATACAAATAACCATTGTATCAAAGTTCATCCTTGTGCCAAGAGTACCCTGGGGAAACTAGAGAATTGGCCTGCAATTGTTGTATCAGATGCAAAATTTTGGGATCGTATAGCCATTCCTGGAGAACAACTTGGATCCAATCTTGTACAATGAAGGAGAGAGAAAAAAGGGACCCTTCATCTTCACATTTTCTCTAAATTGCATCAACAACCACATTATCTTTTCCTTTCTTGTAAATGATCTCATAATCATATCAAAAGAGCTTAGTCACCCATTTTTTTTGCTATGGCGAGGAAATGTATTGTTCTAGAAAATGCTTGAGGCTTTGATAATATGTCTTAATTCGGAAGTGTTTCCCCAATAGATAAGGGTGCTAAAGTGATGTAGGAGCATCGACAAAACATCAAGAAAGCCAGCGTGGAGCAGAAGACAGTTGGACAAGCCAGCACAAATTTTGAAAAACACTTTGGGACTGTTGCACAAATCTTAAATGAGTCATTTAAGAAGACACACCTTTGTATATTGTAATGGACCTTGAGCCTTTAAGCTCTCGTCCTTAGGTAGATAGTCGGTATTTAATTTAATTAATGCTAGTAGATAGGAATTTAATTGTATATTTGATAGCTTTAGAGTCCAAGAGGGAAAACGGATATAGACACCCTCATTGTATCATTGTAACATTATTCAGCAGGAAGAGAAGAGCAAGCAGAGAATTGTATGAAAAACACCCATGTACAGGCATTTGAATTAATAGAAAAAAGCTCTGATTCAAATTCATGGTTTGTGTTGGTTCACTCTGTACCGAGGGTGTTATGCTCATGGATGTTTGCTTCCTATCATATGTTTTCTTTTATATGCTGTGTATGTGATTTCATGGTTGAATTGATGTCTGAAGGGAAGGAGAAATTAGTTTCAATTGTTTCTCTACTTTGAACCAGAAGATTCCTGCAAGGAGTGCAGTCAAATTTGTCCGTAAGGAGTGCGTTGACAGAAGGGTTCAATTAGAGATAACTTTTGTTCTCATTTCTTCGAAGGTGCAATTACGCACAGTGCCGTACAAGGAGTGTGCAGGCCAAACTAAGTCTCGGAGTAGTTATTCCAAGCCGGATATTGAAGGACTGCTACTGCAGGAGTGCGCAAAGTCGAAAGATTTCAACACTCAGTCGAGGTTGAAGAATTGCCGCAAGGAGTGCATGCAAGAAGTTCCCAACAGGACTTGAGAAGTCGAGAACAAGCTTAGGAGGAGTAGGCCTTCGAAATCATTGAAGGGAAAGCACAGGGAGTTGGTGCCTTGAAAGTTTGCAAGAAACTTCCAATCTGTGAGCAGATTGAACGAGTCTCGTGGAGAGACAATTCCACATTTCACAGAATCACCAAAGGAAGAGGAATGGCGAAGTCCTCTGCGGAAGATTTCACGAAATTCCAAGGATCATTGGATCTTGCAGAGGTGCAAGGAGGTTACGACAGAAACGTATGGAAAGATTCTAAGCTCAGGAGGGGTATAGCGTTGATACAAGTCAACCAGGACCGTTGGATTATTCGTGAGATCACCTATCGGGATCTCATGAGAAAAGCGCCCGAGATTTGGTAACGAAAATCGCGAGATTGCGACACGTGATATCCCGACGGGTACGAAATCGTGTGGGCCATAGGAGTCAGTGAAGCAGACAGGTGGCATATCAGATGTCAGGATTTTGTGAGTGGAAGGGCTGAGAACTTGGTTTTAAAGGTCGCGAAGCAAGAGGATATGAGGGGCGGCGAAAGGCGAGAAGGCTAGGAGTCATCCATCTGTGGAGGACAAGTGGCCGAGATTGAGAGATCTCGTGAACTCGGAAGTTCGCAAGGTGAGGGCCCAAGTATTGGGTACTCCAAGTCACGAAGACGTGAGGTTACGAGTAGCGAAAGCGCGATAGGATCGTATCGACATTTCAGCGTATCGGGTATCGGGAGTTGGTAACCCGAGAACTTGGTATCGCAAGTAGCGAAGTCGCGATAGAGCTGAAGTCGCGATAGAGGAAAGAGTAAGTCAGCTGACTGACATTTCGAGTCTCGGGGATTCGAGAGCCCGATGATCAACCAAGAACTCGCGAAGTCGCGAGTTCCGATTTCCCGATAAGTGAACAAAGGGAAGTCGCGTAGAAGAAAATATGTGGGGTGCAGATTTCCTGATAGGGAAATAGAAGGACCTTGGAGTCCTTCGGGCCGAGAAGAAGAAGATCCTGTGAGGGAGGACGTGCCAGTGAGGGTGCGGCTATGTCAGGAGTGGTATCAGAGCTGAGGAAGACTCTTTGTTTCCTATAGTAGAGAGAAAGAATTCGCCATGCCGCCCAAAAGAGAAAGACAATCACCCAACCTAGAAGATAGGGAGGTGCGGAGAAGAGGCAAGCCAGTAGGAAATCCAGAAATGGAGAGGCAGATGCGAGATCTCAGAGCAACACTCGAAGAGATGGAGACAACTCAAAGATGCACATCTAGTGCAGGGGATCTTAGTGATTCCGAGGGTGAAGTCGAGGCTGAACGAGAGGAAGAAGTTGTAGCTGAAGATGCATCAACTGAGCGATTGATTAAAGCTATCACTAGAATGGGTGTGAAAACAAAAATGGACCTTCCAGTCTACAAGGGAAACTTGGATGCAGAAGAGCTACTGGATTGGATTAGAGCTCTTGACACCTACTTCGACTATGAAGATATCGAAGAGGATAAGAAGGTCAGACATGCTGTCACACGCTTGAAAGAACATGCAACATTATGGTGGGACGAGCTACAAGAAGATAGACGCTGCAAAGGCAAGCAGAAGATTAAGAGCTGGGATCGAATGATTGCGAAGATGAAGGTGAAGTTCATCCCAAGAGACTATCAAATTACTTTGTTCAGGAGGATGCCGAACCTGAGACAGAAACTGATGACAGTGAAAAAATACACTAAAGAATTCTATCGACTGAACATCAGAGCAGGTCATCGGGAGAGAGATGATGAGAAGGTTGCCAGATATCTGAATGGTCTGAGGTACGACATTCAGGATGAATTAAGCATGGTTACCATCAAGACAATAGAGGATGCTTATCACATGGCTTTGAAGGCTGAAGAAAAGTTGAGCCGTAAGCAAGGACAGTGAGGGCGAGGTAGGAGCCAGCCAAGAAGCAAAGCAGTTGCCCAAGAGAAATTCCATAAGCCCAAGGAGGAATCGAAGAAGCCTCAAGGTAGAGTAGAAAGAGGTGGTACCTCACAGAGAGGGCCATATGCTGAACAAAGAGGACAACATAATGAGTAGAGGGGAGATTATGCTGACACAAACACTTTTCCTCGTACCAGAGGTAGAGGAAGAGGCCGAGGTGGAGTAATCACATGTTTCACATGTCGGAAGAATGGGCACAGGTCATTCGAGTGTCCAGAGAAAAAGAAGGATATTGGAGAAGCTCACATCACCGATGATCAAAATCTGGACCAGGGGTCAAAATTTTGCTCAAATTTCAAAGTGTTCGGAATGCAACGAAAATGGTGCCATTGCGTCCGTCTTGTCTTCATGATTCCGACGGTATATTTACTTTCTCAAACGGAGTCTGTATGGAGAAGATATCGCGATCTGTTCGCCAAGGCAAAGAGGCAAAATTTTGATGCTCAATGTACCTATCCGTACAGTGGTGACGTGGCAGATCCGTACAATCCGTATGATGATCGTATAATGGTGACATGGCAAGTTTTTATTGGTTGATGATTGGTGAATGATGATGCGACACGTGGCATGTTTTTGGCATATGGTAAGGTGCCACGTGGCCCAATCACGGGCTGCCACGTGGCATCCCTTTATTGGCTAATGGTTTATTGGTTTGTTATTTAAAATTTTATGGAGCCAACCAGATTTGAACCGATGACCTCCTCCTATCCCAAAGCCTTCACAACTTCCGACTTGCCAACGCGCCATACGGTGGTCCTTGTAATACTTATAGTTTTCATTATATTTAAATTGTAATGAAAAATGATTTGGGGCGCGTCCGGGCTGGGGCTTAGCCCCAGCCCCGGTCGCATGCGTATTATATATGACCACCCCTTTTTGTATACGGAGCGCGCATATGGTTTATGTAACAACGCCCGTGGTTATAACATATTACATACGACCATATATTAATGTATGCCCGCGGTCATTTGATATTGCATGTGACCATATTATCTATGGAATAGCCGACAGTTGGAAATGCGTGGGGTTCATTTTACATAGCCCACGGTTTTATTTCAAAGTATGTGACCGTAATGTGTGCGGTTGTAACTGTTGGAGCGCGGGTAGTTTTAAAACCGTTTAACCACTTTTTTTTATGCGCACGGTCACATGGTGACCATATGTCCGTGGTCTAGGAGGTTAGGGGCTGGAGGCGCCCTAACTGTCCTACAGTTTGGACCATTTTTCGGAACTGTTCGGTGCCAGGTTTTAACGCGCATTTTGGAGCATGTTCTTGGTGCATGCACACAGAGGTGCATTTTGGCGAACCAGTTTCAGAAAGCTTGAAGGAGGAAAATGGAGGAGGCCTAACTTCTTCATCTTTTGGCCGATTAAGGTGCCATAAAAGCCCAGCTAGGGGTTTTTGGACGTGATGGATCCATTGGTGTTGTTTTCAAGGCCATTTGAAGACTTCTTCTACAAGTTTTTCACAATTGAAGTTTTAGCAAGCTCTAGGGAGCTTGAAGCCCTCAATGATCGAGGACATGGTTTGGTGAGCCTATGTTTGTTTTCTGTGATTGAATAATCATTTTTGGCTAATTGATATGATCTGAACACATTAGGACAGGTTTCATAGGTTTTTCAGGACTTTTACAGGTGTTTTTTCCAAAGAGAAGCTCAGGGAAGCTTATGGCCACATGTAGAGGAGGTCATGCCTGGATGAGCCATGATCCGTTTTCAGAGTTCTATTAGTCATTTTTGGGGTTTTTATGTGTTCTGATCTCAACGGTACATTTTTTTTTTCCATTGGATTTGAGCAGCAGCTTGTAAAAGAACTTTTGACAAATTAATCCCAAAGATCCAAGTCCATTGATGGAGCCTCAAGGAGATGTAGCCCGGAGGGGGGTGAACTCCTTTATCATGTTGTGATTGTTGTGAGTTTGATGGTTTATTTGTTGCAAGTTGTGTTGTTGTGTATTTATTTCAAGTACATATTTAACCATCTAAAAGAAAAATTGCTCACACATAAGCATTTACAAGAAGATACATGAACTTAACACACAAGTTTATTTTTCATATTTTAACACATGAAGCAAGGTCATGTAAAGTTTATTTTAATGAAGTAGCGGGTGCTTGCATAGAATAACAAGTCAGACTTCTATTTTCAGATTAGGTGGTATCAGAGCACAAGTTTTTTTTTCTCATGTGTTTGCCATTTATAGCTTGAGATTTAGCTAATGGTATTTGTGCAAGTTTTGTGTTGAAGTTTGATATCTTGCAAGGATGGAAGAAGCTTCAGGCATTGATAGTTCTCATACATTTTCATTATCTTCATTCTTTGACAAAGAAGAGATTCTAACTATGAGAGATTTGATGAAACAGATGTGTGAAGACAGGAATAAGAGCATTGCCCTTGAAGAGCAGTTGATGGTCATGAAGCAGGAGAAAGACCAGCTTTTGCAAAGGTTGCATGAGATGGATATTCAACTCCATGAGGCAAAGGAAACCCTTACTAAATACATGCATGAACATAAGGTATGCAGTGTTAGCTTATCTTCTAATTCCTCTAAAGATGAATGTTTTGGTGGTTTTGAGAGTCACACAAGAGGAATAGGGTCCAAATTGTTGTTTAAAATGGGCTATGAAGGTAAAGGTTTGGGCAAACATGCACAAGGCATTGTTGAGCCTATTGTTGTTGAAGAAAGACCCAGGTATTGTGGTCTTGGATATGAACGGCAAGATGAAGCAAATTTCAAAGTTGAGGAGACAAGGGAAAAAGTTCCAAGGATAAACTTTGTTTCAAGTTCACCTCCTCAAGAAGGTTTTAAAGGTGAAAGTTCAAGAAATTTTGTTGAAAGTTCATTCCCTCCAGCATGCAAGGGTTGTGTTCAAGATAAATGCAAATGTAGTTGTGACAACGATGAGGACAAGAACACTATTGATGGTCTTCAAAGGAGAGCTTGTAACTCTTCAGATTCACCTCCTTAAAGAGGCAATAAAGGTGAATGTTTAAGGTATAATTCCGCTTATCATTCAGTTACTTTTGATTATGTATGTAAAAATGGAAGAAAGGATCCATGTACATATTGTGGTTTATATAACCATCATGTTTCAAAGTGTTGGAAAAGATTAGCCAATTTCAAGAAACTTTTTAAGAAAAGACAGCATGAAAAGAGGATGCAAAAGGTTTGCACTCATTGTCAGAAGCAGGGTCATCTCATTGACCAATGTTGGATGTTGCATCCAACTACTCATCCACAGCACAAGAAGCAGTTGGATAAAGAGTTTGGAAAGAATGGAAGAGGATATTCCATCATCGATGTGAGTCCATATGATTCACAAGAGGACGATGTTCAGCAGAAAAAGTCACTGTTGAGTTGGCTTGGTAAGAAATGGTTAGATTTCTTAAGCAAGTAATGCTTGCATTTTTCTGATTGTAAATGCACTTTTCAGCGTTATGTGTGCATTTTTGGGAAGGTCGATATGATGTTTTAAATGAGTCTCGACTGGTGTTGATGATTTTCTGACAACTATGTTGTGTCGATCATGTTGTTCGACTTGTGTTTAGTCGATGGTGTTTATTGACTTGTAAGTCAATTTTGAGTACATCGAGATGCAGGAAAACGCCATGTACTTTGATGTAGTACAAGATGCGATAGTTTGTTTGAAGAACAAAAGATTTCCTTAGCATCATTTTTCAGTCTTGTATGATTTGTTTTCAAGATTGATGGTTTTCTTTGCTTGTGACAAGATGTCGCAGGAAGATTTTACAACCATTGGGGAGCTGATTATGTTGACGCTGAAGAGTTTGAGAGAGGGACTTGATTCTCAGTGGGAAGGTTGGCATTCTTCCAAGCACAAAGAGAGCTGTGGGTCAGCAGCAGCCAGAGAGAAGTGGTTGAGGGGCATAGCCAGTTGCAGTGCGAGGCGTGTCAGAGTATTCAGGTGATTGTTGAAATTTTTTTGATATAACTTGAAAGCAGACAGATAAGCTATTGTGGGTCCAAAATCCTTTCAGTGGGAAGGTGTGATCAAAATCTGGACCAGGGGTCAAAATTTTGCTCAAATTTCAAAGTGTCCGGAATGCAACGAAAATGGTGCCATTGTGTTTGTCTCGTCTTCCTGATTCCGACGGTATATTTACTTTCTCAAACGGAGTCTGTATGGAAAAGATATCGCGATCTGTTCGCCAAGGCAAACAGGCAAAAATTTGATGCTCACTGTACCTGTCCATACATTCCATACAGTGGTGACGTGGCAGAGCCATACAGTCCGTACGATGATCGTACAGTGGTGACATGGAATGTTTTTATTGGTTGATGATTGGCGAATGATGATGTGACACGTGGCATGTTTTTGGCATATGGTAAGGTGCCACGTGGCCCAATCACGGGCTGCCATGTGGCACCCCTTGATTGGCTAATGGTTTATTGGTTTTTTATTTAAAATTTTATGGAGCTGACCGGATTTTATTGGTTTCTGACTTGCCAACGCGCCATACGGTGGTCCTTGTAATACTTATGGTTTTCATTATATTTAAATTGTAATGAAAAATGATTTGGGGTGCGTCTGGGCTGGGGATTAGCCCCAGCCTCGGTCGCATGCGTATTATATATGACCACCCCTTTTTGTATACGGAGTGTGCATATGGTTTATGTAACAACGCCAGTGGTTATAACATATTACATACGACCATATATTAATGTATGCCTGCGGTCATTTGATATTGCATGTGACCATATCATCTATGGAATAGCCAACAGTTGGAAAGGCGCGGGGTTCATTTTACATAGCCCACGGTTTTATTTCAAAGTATGTGACCGTAATGTGTGCGGTTGTAACCGTTGGAACGCGGGTAGTTTTAAAACCATTTAACCACTTTTGTTTATGCGCGCGGTCACATGGTGACCATATGTCCATGGTCTAGGCGGTCAGGGGCTGGAGGCGCCCTAATCATCCTACAGTTTGGACCATTTTTCACAACTGTTCGGTGCCAGGTTTTAACGTGCATTTTGGAGTGTGTTCTTTGTTCATGCACACAGCGGTGCGTTTTGGCGAACCAGTTTTAGAAAGCTTGAAGGAGGAAAATGGAGGAGACCTAACTTCTTCATATTTTGGCTGATTGAGGTGTCGTAAAAGCCCAGCTAGGGGTTTTTGGACGTGCTGGATCCATTGGTGCTATTTTCAAGGACATTTGAAGACTTCTACTGTAAGTTTTTCACCATTGAAGTTTCAGCAAGCTCTAGGGAGCTTGAAGCCCTCATTGATCGAGGACATGGTTTGGTGAGCCTATGTTTGTTTTCTGTGATTGAATAATCATTTTTGGCTAATTGATATTCTTTGAAAACATTGGGACATGTTTCAGTGATTTTTGAGGACTTTTACAGGTATTTTTTCCAAAGAGAAGCTCAGGGAAGTTTATGGCCACATGTAGAGGAGGTCATGCCCGAATGAGCCATGATCCGTTTTCAGAGTTCTATTAGTCATTTTTGGGGTTTTTATGTGTTTTGATCTCAATGGTACAGTTTGTTTTTCCATTGGAGTTGAGCAACAACTTGTAAAAGAACTTTTGACAGATTAATCCCAGAGAGCCAAGTCCATTGATGGAGCCTCAAGGAGATGTAGCCCGGAGGGGGGTGAACTCCTTTATCATGTTGTGATTGTTGTGAGTTTGATGGTTTATTTGCTACAAGTTGTGTTGCTTTGTATTTATTTCAAGTACATATTTAACCATCTAAAAGAACAATTGATCACACATAAGCATTTACAAGAAGATACATGAACTTAACACACAAGTTTATTTTGCATATTTTAACACATGAAGCAAGGTCCTGTAAAGTTTATTTTAATGAAGTAGCGGGTTCTTGCATAGCATAACAAGTCAGGCTTATATTTTCAGATCAACCGAAGCGCAGAAGCGAGATGTTGAGGCCGAGGACACAGAAGGCGAAAGGTCACTAATGATGCGTAAAGTTCTCTTAACACCCAGAAAGGAGGTGGAGGACTTAGCTCAAAGGACCAGACTATTCAGAATAGCTTGCAAGACCAAGGACTGGATCTGCAAGGTTATTGTGGACAGCGGTAGCACAGATAATCTCATTTCAACAGAGATGGTGGAAAAGCTGGAGCTAGAGACAACTGATCACCCGAGTCCATACAAAGTTTCGTGGCTACAGAAAGGACATCAAGTGAGTGTCACTAAACAATGCTTGGTTGAATTCAAGATAGGTGGATATAATGATAAAGTACTCTGTGATGTCATTCCTATGGATGTATGTCATCTATTGCTGGGTAGACCATGGCAATATGACAGAAATGTGGTTCATGACGGGAGAATGAACACATATACTTTAGAGAAGGAGGGGAGGACACACAGGTTGCTTCCGATAAAGGATAAAGAAGTGAAGCCGGAAGTAAGCAACACAATACTTCTCATGAGTGGGAAGGAACTTCTCACAGAGGTGGAGAAGAAAGAAGATCCACAATTTTTTGTAGTCAGGAAACCTAGGATTGTTCTGACTAGCACAAGAGTGGATGATCTACCAGATGAAGTTCAGGAACTAATGGAAGATTTCGTTGATATCATACTAGAAGAATTACCTCATTCATCGCCACCAATGAGAAGTGTGAGTCATCACATAGACCTCATACCAGGAGCTAGTTTGCTGAACAAAGCTGCGTACAGATTGACGCCGCAGGAAAATGAAGAGGTAAAGAGGCAGGTCCAGGAATTGTTGGACCAGGGATTAGTCAAGGAGAGCTTGAGTCTGTGTGTTGTTTCGACAATACTTAGTCCAAAGAAGGATGGAGGCTGGAGAATGTGTACCGATTCAAGAGCGATCAACAAAATAACCATCAGGTACAGGTTTCCACTGCCGAGAATGGATGATCTGATGGATTGCCTGAGTGGGGCAAAGTATTTCTCAAAAATAGATTTGAAAAGCGGATATCACCAGATTCGCATGAGAGACGGCGATGAGTGGAAGGAAGCCTTCAAGACAAACGAAGGTTTGTATGAATGGCTAGTCATGCCGTTTGGCTTGATGAATGCACCAAGTACCTTTATGAGGTTGATGAATGAAGTTCTGAGGGAATTCATCGGGAAGTTCGTCATTGTGTATTTGGACAATATACTGATTTACAGTAAATCAGAGGCTGAACATCTGAAGCATTTGGGCATTGTGATGAGGAAGCTACAGCAGGAGAATCTGTTGATCAATATGAAGAAGTCCTCATTTATGAAGACATAGCTTATCTATTTGGGATTTGTTATTTCGGTGAATGAGTTGAGGATGGATCCGGATAAGGTAGAAGTGATCAAGAATTGGCCATCACCGAGAAATGTTTTTGAGGTGAGAAGTTTTCATGGACTGGCTAGTTTTTACCTGAAATTCATCAGGAATTTCAGTGGGATTAGCGCAGCGATGATGGACACAGTGAAAAAGAGACATAAATCTTTTCATTGGACAATAGAGGCTGAGAAGAGATTCAATCTATTGAAGTGAAGAATAACGGAACAACCAGTATTGGTGTTGCCAGATTTTCAAAAGACATTTCAGGTGAAATGTGATGCAAGTGGGTTTGCTATAGGAGCGGTCTTGAGTCAGGAAGACAGACCAGTTGCATATTTCAGAGAGAAGCTGGATGAGACGAAATTGAAATACTCCACATATGATAAATAGTTTTATGCTATTATATAGGCGTTGAAAAAGTGGAGGCATTACTTGATCCCGAAAGAATTTGTTTTGTACAGTGATAATCATGCCTTACAGTTTGTGACTCAACAAGAAAAGTTGAATAAAAAACATGCTAAATGGGTAGAGTATATGCAGAATTTCACATTTGTGATTAAGCATATTTCGGGTACTGCTAACAAAGTGGTTAATGCTTTGAGCAGGAAGTGTTTGTTGCTGCAGAAGTTCCAAGTCAAAACATTGGGTTTTGAAAATCTCAGGGACATGTACGCAGGAGATGCAGATGTTGCAGAAGCGTATGAAGAAATTGAGAATCCATTTCTTAGAGGCAGAAGCCTTTGGATAGATTATATGATCCAGGAGGGATTGCTATTCAGAGGCAATCAACTGTGTATTCCAGATTGCTCCATGAGGGAGAACTTGTTAAAGGAGAAACACAGTGGTGGATTGGCATGACATTTTGGCCATGACAAAACATTCGCTAAGTTGAATGAGTCATACTTTTGGCCAGGGATGCGAGCAGATGTCAAGAAGTTTGTTGACAGATGTCGAGTTTGTCAGCATTCAAAGGGGAGAAAACAGAATGCAGGTTTTTATCAGCCATTTCCCATACCAGAGAGACTATGGGAGGCAATTAACATGGATTTTGTATTGGGTTTACCAAGGACACAAAGGGGTGTTGATTCCATCTTTGTGGTGGTAGACAGGTTTTCCAAAATGGCACATTTCATTCCATGCCAGAAAACCAGCAATGCGACTCATATCACAACTTTTTTTTTCAAGGAGGTCATTCGACTTCATGGGTTGCCGAAAAGCATAGTTTCGGACAGAGACACAAAATTCATAGGGAATTTCTAGAGGACGCTATGGAAGAATCTAGGAACTAACTTGGCGTTTAGTTCTGCTTATCATCCGCAGACAGATGGACAAACATAAGTGGTCAATAGAAGTCTGGGAGACTTGCTGAGGAGCTTGGTGACATAGCACCATAGCAGCTGGGACAACATATTGTCATAGGCAAAGTTTGCATACAATGATTCAGTGAATAGAAGCATAGGGAAAAGTCCATTTCAGGTTGTATATGGGATGCAACTGAGAGGAGTTTCTAAACTGCAGGCTTCAGAGCAGACTGCTACTAGCAGTGCTAGTGCAGAAGAATTCACTGAGGCAATAAAGGAACTTCACGACCGAGTGAAGCAGCGACTGATAGATTCAAATCAGGAATACAAGTGCAGAGCAGATCAACATTAGAGACAACTTCAGTTTGAAGTTGGTGATCTAGTTCTGGCACATTTAAGGAAGGAAAGGTTCCCAAGGGGAACATACAACAAGATGAAAATGAAAAAAATCAGACCATGTAAGGTCCTGAGAAAATTCGAAGAAAATGCTTATGAGATTGAGTTGCCGGAGGGCATCGGAATATCTCCGATATTCAATGTTGCATATTTATACCCATACAGGGTTGGATAAGCAAACACTGGAACTGAGGAACCAGTGATCCAGTGGATGAAAAAATTGTCAGTTGCAGAGAAACCGCAGATGGAGTTCATATTGGACAAGAGAGTGGGTAAGAGGACTAGAAGGAAAGAATACTTTGATTATCTGGTCAAATGGAAGAACCATCCAGTGGAGGATGCCAGCTGGGAGAGCGAAGAGGATATACAGAAGCATGGACAGACTGTGCAGGAGCTCATGGACAGGAGCCCATGAAATTTTTCAAGCTAGGGAGTATGATGCAGGAGCATCGACAACACATCAAGCGAGCCAGCGTGGAGCAGAAGACAGTTGGACAAGCCAGCACAAATTTTGAAAAACACTTTGGGACTGTTGCACATATCTTAAATGAGTCATTTAAGAGGACGCGCCTTTGTATATTGTAATGGACCTTGAGCCTTTAAGCTCTCGTCCTTAGGTAGATAGTTGACATTTAATTTAATTAATGCTGGTAGATAAGAATTTAATTGTAGATTTGATAGTTTTAGAGTCCAAGAGGGAAAATGGATATAGACACCCTCATTGTATCATTGTAACATTATTTAGCAGGAAGAGAAGAGCAAGCAGAGAATTGTATGAAAAACACCCATGTACAAGCATTTGAATTAATAGAAAAAAGCTTTGATTCACATTCATGGTTTGTGTTGGTTCTCTGTGTACCGAGGGTGTTATGCTCATGGATGTTTGCTTCCTATCATATGTTTTCTTTTATATGCTGTGTATGTGATTTCATGGTTGAATCGAAGTTTGAAGTGAAGGAGAAATTAGTTTCAATTGTTTCTCTACTTTGAACCAGAAGATTCCTGCAAGGAGTGCAGTCGAATTTTTCCGCAAGGAGTGCATTGACAAGAAGGGTTCAATTAGAGATAACGTTTGTTCTCATTTCTTCGAAGGTGCAATTAGGCACAGTGCCGTGCAAGGAGTGTGCAGGCCAAACTAAGTCTCAGAGTAGTGATTCCGAGCGGGATATTGAAGGACTGTTGCTGCAGGAGTGTGCAGAGTCGAAAGATTTCAACACTCAGTCGAGGTTGAAGAATTGCCGCAAGGAGTGCGCGCAAGAAGTTCTCAACAGGACTTGAGAAGTCGAGAACAAGCTCAGGAGGAGTAGGCCTTCGAAATCATTAAAGGGAAAGCACAGGGAGTTGGTGCCTTGAAAGATTGCAAGAAACTTCTAATCTGTGAACAGATTGAACGAGTCTCGTGGAGAGACAATTCCCCATTTCGTAGAATCACCAAAGGAAGAGGAACGGTCGAAGTCCTCTAGGAAAGATTTCACGAAATTTTGAGGATCTTTGGATCTTGTGGAGGTGCAAGGAGGTTACGGTGGAAACGTATGGAAAGATTCTAAGCTCAGGAGGGGTAGAGCGTTGATACAAGTCAACCAGGACCGTTGGATTATTCGCGAGATCGCCTATCAGGATCTCGTGAGAAAAGCGCACGAGATTTGGTAACGGAAATCGCGAGATTGCGACACATGATATCCCGACGGGTACAAAATCGTGTGGGCCACAGGAGTCAGTGAAGCAGACAGGTGGCATATCGGATGTCGGGATTTCGTGAGTGGAAGGGATGAGAACTTGGTGTTAAAGGTCGTGAAGTGCGAGGATACGAGAGGCGGCGAAAAGGCGAGAAGGCTAGGAGCTGTCCATCTGAGGAGGACAGGTGGCCGAGATCGAGAGATCTCGCTAACTCGGAAGTTTGCAAGGTGAGGGCCCAAGTATTGGGTACTCTAAGTAACGAAGACTCAACATTGCGAGTAGCGAAAGTGCGATAGGATCGTATCAGCGTTTCAGCGTATCGGGTATCGGGAGTTGGAAACCCAAGAACTTGGTATCGCGAGTAGCGAAGTCACGATAGAGCCGAAGTCACGATAGAGGAAAGAGGAAGTCAGCTGACTGACATTTCGAGTCTCGAGGATTCGAGAGCCTGACAATCAACCGAGAACTCGCGAAGTCGTGAGTTCCGATTTCCCGATAAGTGAACAAAGGGAAGTCGCGTAGAAGAAAATCTGTGGGGTGCAGATTTCCCGATAGGGAAATAGAAGGACCTTGGAGTCCTTTGGGCCGAGAAAAAGAAGATCTTGTGAAAGAGGATGTGCCAGTGAGGGTACGGCTGCGTCATAAAGATCCATGGAATTCAGGATAACTAACATTTCCTTTTCATAGATTGATTTTCCCAAATTTCTCTTTGACGGTTGTTTACTGGTAAAGGACAAAGGCTGACCTTCTTGCATAAGGACTGCTCCAATTCCTTTCCCAGAAGCATCACATTCTAGGACAAAGGTCTTTGTGAAATCAGGAAGGTCCGGGACTGGATTGGTGCACATGGCCATATTCAAGGTTTGAAAATCCTGAGTAGCTGCAAGAGTCCAAATGAAAGAATTCTTTTTATGGAGAGCAGTGAGAGGTGTCACAATCTTTCCATAATTCTTAACAAACTTGTGATAAAAACCTGTTAAACCTAGAAATCTAGGCAATCTTTTGAGATTCTTTAGGTGAGGACAATCTCTTATAACTTAAATCTTTTTAGGACCCACCCTGACATTTCCCTTGCCAACAAGATCACCCAAGTACTCGACTTCTAAGGTGCCAAAAGCACATTTAGATTGTTTGAGGAAAATTTGGTGCTGAGAGAGTAGATGGAGAACTCAATCCACATGAGAAAGATGGGTTGTACAGGTTTTAATATATATGAGGATATCATCAAAGAAAACTAAGATATAATGACGAAGAAAAGGACGAAAGACATGATTCATGAGGCTTTGGAAAGTGGAGGGAGCATTACACAAGCCAAAGGGCATGACCAAAAAATCACAGTGGCCCTCATGCATTCCAAATGCAATATTAGGAATGTCTTCCTCCTTCATATGTATCTCTTGGTAGCCAAAATGAAGATCAAGTTTAGGAAAGAACTCACACCACTCAATTCATCCAAGAGGTCATCAATGACAGGAATGGGAAATTTGTCTTTAATGGTGAGTTTGTTGAAGGTGCGGATGTCAGAACACATGCACCAAGAACCTTCTTTCTTAAGGACCATGACCAAAGGAGAAGCATAGGGGCTCGTACTAGGGCAGATAACACCCATGTTGAGAAATTCTTGAACAATTTTCTCAATTTCATTTTTTTGGGAAAAGGGATGACGATAGGAACATATATTGGGAGGAAGGATGTTGGGGATAAGGGGAATGGAATGCCCATGAACACCACGGGAATGAGGGAGTCACTAGGGACTAGAAAAAACCACTTGATATTTAGAAAGGATGAATTGGAGGTCATGCAGCATAGAGGGCATCTCAATGGCTTAAATGGCATGGAGTTGTGCAATAATTCCAGAATGACCTTTTTTGATAAGTTTTTCCATGCGATGGAAATTGATGATCTCCGGGGAACCGACGATGATGCCTTGGAACTTATATTTTTGGCCCTCCTGGTCAAATTGCATGGTTAATTTCTTAAAACCTATGAGAATGGGACCTAAAGTCCTTATCCATTATGCACCCAACACAATGTCACAACTGCCCATGTCGATAGAAAACCTATGAAATTGCATGTGGTACTGACCAATTTGGAGATGCAGATTTTCACTATGCCCTCCACATTTCATGGACCCGTGATTGGAAATCATCATTTGAAAATTATTGATGAAACAGATATAACAATTAGTTTCTTGGGAAATGCAGAGATGAATAAAATTATGGGTGCTTCCACTATTAACAAGAATGATGACTTTCCTATGCTTAATGTAACCAATTAGCTTGAGGGTTTGGGGAGCAGAGAAGAATATGAGAGCATTTAGGGAAATGATTGGCTCTACTTCGGGAGGGTCGAAGGGAGGGGCCATGTTAGTGGGTTCAGTTGACACAGCTACAAGGGGATCCTCAACATCGTTTTCTGAAACATCCTCGGAGATGGCCATAAAAATATTTTGTTCCTTACACTTGTGCCCAAGAAAATATTTGTCATCACAATTATAACAAAGGCCTTTGTGTTCCAGTTCAACCATTTCTGACTTGGTAAATTTCTATATCTTTAGTGGAGTAGAAGGAGGAGTGGGAGTGATTGGTTTAGTGCATGGAATAAATAAGGGTTTTCGGTTTTGAGAAGAGACAACATGTTGTGATTCCATAGCTCGTTTAGTAGCATCCACCCAACTTTGAGGCCAAGCCATGAGGACATGCGTAAAAATCTCATCCTTTAGGCCACTGATAAACCATTCTCGGAAAAAAAAACATTAGACATGCCCTATGTATGGAAATCCAATCGCTCAAAAGAGGCTATAAAATCTTCCATTGTGCCAAATTGTTTCAACTTTGTCAAACGACCTAAATGGTTGGTTTTAGTGTTAAAGAGTTCATAAAGCTATGCCACAAAGTGTGTCCAAGACACATACCCTTGGCGGGCATTTTTTTTCCATTACCACTATTGCCAACGTTCTTGATCTAGATGGAGAACACCATACTGGAGCTTGGCCAACTCATCTGTAATTCCATACAAAGAGAAATAATGTTCCATTTGACTTACCCAACCAGTGGGATCCGAGCCATAAAATTTGGTCACATTCACACGTGGAAGTCCTAGGTCACGCTGAAAGTGATAGGGCTAAAAATTCTTGGAATGAGAGGAAGTTTCACCTTTGGTTTGCAAAGGTGGGTCAGATGAGGGAATATCTGTAGGGATATACAACTTGGTGTAGATCATCATAGTGAAGGAGACAAACTGGGTATTGAAGGATTCAAGATGGGTAGCGGGGTCTTGTTTGAGGTCTTGTTTGAGGTCTCCCATTTTGGCCTCGATGGAGGAATGCATACTTTTATTGATGGAGACAATATTGGCACTAAGTTGTATCACTTTTTGTTGGGTTTATGTGAAATTAGAGTGCGAGGAATTGAAGCGAGCTTCCATGTCTTGGCTATGGGTGTGAGCCATGATGAAGAGGGAACACGAAAAGGGGGTGGGTGGAACCACACACAAAATGGGTTATGAGTGAATTTTATTAGAACGAGTAGGGTGACGAGTGGAATCCAATGGGGTAAAGCTCAAATAAGGGTGTTGGAAGGGGTTTGGGTCCACAAAAAAAAAAATTTACTGAAAAATAATATGTATAACTGCAATAAGGGAAAAGAGAGGAATCCAACAAGATAGATCTCAAATAATAGTGCCTAAAGGATCTAGAGAGGAGTAGTTAGTTTACTAGGGACAGACGATGAGGAATCGATGAGTAAACACCGCTGCAAAGCAGGAGCCGCGGTTCCGAAGCAGGTTCATGATCGATCTGGTTCAGTTTCTGTGGAGAGAGAGCAATCCAATCCCGATTCGAAATAGGGATGTGAATTAGGGCCAGATTGTAGTTTAGGATAAGGGAGAGCGGGCACGGGAGGTTCAAACAAGACACCACCTTACATTGAATGAATGGATGGGACGTGAAGCTACTACGATGAGGACCATGGAACAAGGCGACAACGAGAAGGTGGGGAACAGTGGAAACGACGAGAAAGAGGATGGTAACAGTGACGACTTCATGGAACGGAGATGAGTTCTACCTGACACCAGAGACGTCCCATCCATCACGTGACGCCGAGGAAGCCATTTCGTACGTGGCACCCCATACGGGACTCGCTGACATTTTTTGTTACTTTAGAATTTAATTTGATTATTTTTAGTGCCTTGAGTCCAATTGAACACTTTGGTGTGTGTTTGTTAGCTTAAACTGTAAGTTGTTTATGTATATGGTTTTCTCTTTAACTTTTATATTTTTCCTTACATAGAAAGCATTTACTAGACTTGTTTTCCAGAGGATGGTGACTAACAACTTTATCGTCCTTTGATTAAGGAAGTAACTAGTTAATTGTGTTGAGTTGGTAACACTTCGAGTGATGCACAACACGACAGAGTATTGAAACCCTTCATACAAGTGCCATAATTCATAGCTACTACGATGAGGACCATGGAACAGGGTGACAACGAGAAGGTGGGGAACGGTGGAAACAGCGAGATCGAGCACTGACAACTTCCTAGAACAGAGATGAGTTTTACTGGATGGGATCTTAACGCCCGAAACTATCGGGGAAACCATTTCGTAGAAGCAATAGCCTACACCTTAAAAGTGTCCTTTCTCTCGAGATAGTCAAAAGAGGATGGAAATATCTGACAATCCACTATCCACTTGCTGCCATTATCGGATGCACCCAATGACTTATGTCAATGCCTTCACTATCTTATCTCATTTGTTATGCTAATCTTTTACCGAGTTATCATAAACTCGATAAACCTTTACTAATCACCATTACTTATTGCTATTGTACTGTCCACATTATCGTCCCCCAATTTATGTTTATCTGCTTATTGACGCGCAGCGTACACAATTTGCATTTGACTGATTGAATCTTCTTTCAAAAGAAACTTTTTTTCTTAATTACTAAAAGGGATACATTTATTGGTATTGGGAAGATTTAATCATCTTTTAATCATAAATTTCAATCTTATGGTTATTAATTGAAGATGTTAGTATATTAATTGAAGATATTAGTATATTCTGAAATTACTATGTGACCATTTAATTGCCACGTTCAAATGATTAACAAACTTAATTGAAATTACAAATCTACTCCACTATTAACTTTTTATTATTTTACAGTATTAAATTTACATTTGTGCCATTTGTTCCATTTACTTATGAAAAACACATAATTACAATCTTATTCAGTAGATTACTCTGTCGTTTGCCTTCCCAGTTATTACAACCCTGAAACTCCGGCCATTTGTCCCCCAACTTTCGCTTGGGTGGGTTGATGGAATCGTTAGAGATTTTGTGGTAGGCAATGAACTTTTGAATCGGCTTGTATACCGATCTGTTCGACTCCTCTTCGGATGAATTGCCCAATAATTTGGCCAAATTTTCGAGAATTTTCTTAATCTCGATTCCGTCACTTCTTTCAGGATCCATGGGACCAACGCAATTGATTCTGACAGGCCAGCTTGACGAGAGGCATATCGATTAGAAAAACCCCTAATTGCGGAGGTCGGGGTACTTAATGACACCTCAGGCTGCATACATGAATCCACAACTCCCAACAATTTTTAAGATTTCTCCATCTTTTGCTTGAGAATATAGCTCAGCTTCAATATGGTCCGTAAGATACACTAACAGGATAAACTGGAACCTTGAATGAATGAATTGAAGAGGACAAGAAGGCCGATTTCACTCATGTCAATCGTGAGATCGAGGGCTTTAACTCAATATCAGAAGAATTAATCTACACATAAATGTTCAAATTGTTGCTAGTAAGAACACATTCCTATTTCAGTTCAAACCCTAGACTTAGAAAAATTAAAATAACTTTTTTTTTTACTGTTTTCAATAGATCTGTTTCAACCGAAGCTCTGGATCAGTAGTGCACAACTAGGGATGAGTGAGGAGTGTTTACGATGTGCCAGTAGGTAAGGTAATTTCATCCATCACACGTTCTGATTTCAGTTCAAACCCTAGACTTAAAGAAATTAAAATAACTTTTCATTTTTTACTGTTTTCAATAGATCTGTTTCAGCGGAAGTTCATCCTTGTCTTCGATCTTCATTTTATTTCTACCATTTCTATCAGTAAAATCGAATAGTGGCTGGAAGGTGGTCTTCCCTTTAGCGGATTTTCAATGCTCTTTTTGTCCATTCAAACATATTAATCAGTTTGTCTAATAATGGAAGGTGGTCTTCCTTTTAGGGTTTGCGAGGACAATGCATTGTGGGAAAAGTAAGCCACTGATAATACATCGTTGTAGTTATGGCGTTATAATTTAGGGATTGATTTGGAGTTGGTTTTGGTTTGTTGGAGTTGTTGATATATTCTCTCAACAACCATATCTATCTTGAGAATAAGTTGGATCTAACTCCAACTATTTATATGTATTGTAATTGAGATTCAATATGCAATACAATATTATTTCTGTGTATAAGTTTCGTATTGTGACTGCTCTCTTTAATTCTGTCATGGTATCAGAGCGGGTAGCTCTGGCTTAACTCCTTCACGGGAGGGCCAGTATTATCCTTTGCCAAACCCAGTAGCTAGAAGGTATATTGTTGCTCAGCGTGTAAAGGAAGTGTGTGGGTTCAGAGATACAAGATGTGTGCAAATCGATTTAGTGAGTTTGCTATTGCGGAGGCGCTGAAGGAGCCATGAAATCGTTAAACAAATCTGTGTGCAAATCGATCTAGTGAGTTTGCTATTGCGGAGGCGCTGAAGGAGCCATGAAATCGTTAAACAAATCTGTGTGCAAATCGATCTACTGAGTTTGCTATTGCGGAGGCGCTGAAGGAGCCATGAAATCGTTAAACAAATCTCAGCAACTGGCATGGACCGATTTGATGAGATAAGTTTGTTACTATTAGATCTTATCGAGACACTTTATATTACATATAACACACTATTAGCTGGTTCATCTGTTAATGCTATTGTCTGTGCCAAGATTACATGTGGAATTTGTTGAAGCGTACTGCAGCCGTGAACTGTTGTTGTGTCGCCGCAAATGTGCAAGTGTATGGTAAAAGAAGTTGTTGAAGATTTACCCCATGGAGAATGAAAAACAAAAGATTATTATTAATTGGAAGCCGTCGTAGATGGCATGTTTTTACACTGATATATATATATATATATATATATTTAGTTATGTGTGGTGTGTTTAAAGTTTTTTATATGTTTATGTAAAATAGGAACTTTTGTATCTTGATATAAGCTGGAAGCCCCGGTTTCAAGAACAACTGTTCTTATTGGAAGTCGCCTTGTATAATTGAATGTTGAGGACATTCCGTATCCAAACTGCTCTTCTAGACACTGAAGGATAGCCGAAAGCAAAAATCCGACAGATGGAGGCATGTTCATAGAATGCATCAATAATTGACATCTTTTATCACGGAAGCCCCGATGAGCCGAGTTGTCAAATTGTCCATTGTACAAGTTCATGAATGATGGTCTGAAGCATTTATGCTTTAAATGAGTTGAATGGAAATCTCAAAGAAGAGGAAGAGAAAGAGCGCAGTCCAGAGGCATTAGAGTGGGTGTAGGAGATGATGAAGACCAGATCAGATAGAGATCTATGTTGTGATTTGAGAATTGTAATATGTGGTTTATTTGTAATGTAATCATTAAGGGAGAGTGTTAGAATTAATGATTAATTTAGGGATTGGTTTGAGATTTTGTAGGAGACTCTTGAGATATTCTCTCAACCAACATCTCCATGTTTGGAGTTAGTTGGATCTCCCTCCAACTATATATATGTGATGTATGTGTGTATGATTATGTAATACAAATTATTATTTGTGTGTGAATCCGTTGCAATAGTTGATCTCCATTTTATTAATATTTCCTTTATACATAACAAATTATTATTCACATGTAAAACTATGCTCTTTGTTGTAGTATCTAATTCCATTTGTAGCTACACTAGCACAGCCACATAATTGTGGTTGATCTAAGATTAAAAGAACCCTTAAAAGAATATATTAAATTTTATTATTGATTAACAAATAAATGGTTGAGCTTTATTTATTTGGTGTTAATATTTTAATTTATGTTAATCACTTACGTGGCAATCAGTTAGCTATCAAAGTAATTTTTAAATATGATTAGATAAATGTAAAAAAGTAAACACATAAAGGGATGTCTTTATAATAGCTAGGAAGTTAATGATTGAAATCACTGCCATTTATTTTGTGTGACTACTAAGAATATTCCAACCATATTTAATTATGTCCATAGAAAACTTATTAAGCACTAAACCCCTATTAAATCTGCCCATTGTCAATAGATGTACGCCTTTGACATAATAACATAATTGAAAACAAATTTTGAAGTATCTTTCAAGTTTTGAATATAATAATTATCCATTTTGATTTTTATAAAATTTTGAAAATTTTATATATTTGAATATTTATAAGATGTATACTCCCTCTTTTTTCCATATTGAATTTAAAACATTCCATAATCAAATTCAAACTCAAATTCGAATTAAAACTTGATTACTATGAGATGGGAAGACTTTCTCCAACTTAACCACTTAACCACTAATGTGAGACCCTATCAGACTTCCCACTTCCTTGAAAATTGAATTGTCTATGGCTGAAGAAACTGCAGAGCGCGTTCCCAGGGTATGTGCGCCTGGAATTGAACCCAAAAGAATTTATTAGCTTCGCTTCACTCGTACTCCTAATTTTATATGAAAATAAACAATAGATTTTAAGATTAGATTAAAATGAAAGGATTAAGGTTTAGTCTAAATGTTTTATGAAATGATTTTTTTTGGGATATTTGTTTGAAGAAAAATTGTTAGATACATAGATTTGAGTGATTATTTCTATATAAAATGAATGGCTTTCAACATGTTGAATCCATTTCTACATTCGGAAATGAATTTTAAATAACAAAAAATAGTGATTTCATACAAATTTATATGGCTGGATTTTAAATAAAAAAAAACATTTCATAGAACAGTTAAACAACAACAACCTCCCTTTAAATTCAATTAATTAAAAACTGGTTTGTACCTAGTATAATTAATAATACTTACAAGCATAGTGACCATATCTGCAAGCCATAGGCTAAAGATTCTACGAAATGAATATTTTTTCCGGGGATATTTACCCGAAATTCAGTCAGAAATTGTTGGATTCATAGACTTATTTCTGTAGAATCCGAGTACCCTGAAAGTTTTTCAGCATGCTGAATCAATTTCTGTTTTCAAAAATGAATTCTGAATAATAAAAAATAGTGAGTCATATAAATTTGTATCACCGAATTCCATCGAAAAAAACCATTTCGTAAAACCTCTAGCCAACACCTACCTATCTGAGACGTTGCTACTTAAAAAACTAATTAACTGGTACCTAGTAAATCACATCGTTTATTGAAGATATCGTTCCATCTCTTCTTCCCGTTGGTAGACTGTATTGTGGACCTTTTTCTCTTATATCATCGCGCGATGTCGAAGTCATTCCCCAACTTTGAAACGAAAGAGCCCACCGTATCTGATAGCTTAAATCCCTACGAAATACCATTGAAATTTTTTGTCCAATGCAGAGTACCTTACTAACATGAAATCTATAAGTTGTGACTTTGAGATCAAGACGAGATCCCAGCACCTTTCGGAGATGTGCATTTGTCATTGAACAATGAGTCGATAGAAAACGGAAGAAAAAATGTTGTTTAATACGGACCCATATAGCTTAAACTTTGAAGTAATTTCTGCGGTTACGACTACCGAAAGCTTTCGATTTGGATGGCAGCTGTCCAATTTTTAAGCAGTCACCAGCAACAAATTCGGACTTGAACGCTGAAGAACTGTTCGAAAGTCTCTCCATTAACAACGAATATGGGTGCAAGTGGTTTTCGTTTTAGTAGACTTGTGTTGAAATGGAACTTAATATCATATTTATGATAATAATATGGCATCATGAAATACAATAATTTGTTATAGATGATTTTGAGTAATCATTTATGAATATGGTTAATTATAATTTGAGCTTGTTCAATCATATTAAATTACGATTAATTATTTTAAATATATTAAATATAATATATTTGTATATGATTGTGTGTGATATTTATGAGTATAGTTATATAGATTAATTTTAGTTTTAATGGTTGTCATTAATATATAGTTGATGTTATAATAATGACAAAAATAATACTTATTATATTTATATTTGTTATCTTTGTAATAATAAGAAGGTTGAAGCCGTGCCGTGAAAATGAAGTTTTATGAGGTTTCGAGTTCAACTCTCCCCGACTTATCTTGTGTGTTGTGTAAGGGGCATCGTGGGCACACCTGGAGGTTATAGTGGTAGCGGTTGAGCACGTGCCCAACTAGTTGTTGATTC